>OY856409.1:1438413006-1439013006 GCA_963693085.1 Alisma plantago-aquatica | reverse complement strand
GACCATCACATAATTTTTTTGCATGATAATAATCATCTTTCAACATCTTAAAGAAGGTTCAACATATCATAACCATACTTGTGATACACAAGTCCAGTATAACATTGCATTAAAGAACTATGATGTTCACATGGTAACATAAAAGAAAGCATCAATCATAAGGCTATGAAAACCACTAGTTAACATATTAGGGTTACAAAAAACACTAGATATAACATTCCTTTATCATATCATACAAGGAAGCTTAACATGATTAACTCTCATTACTTAATTGCATTAAGTTAAGTTCAACAAGATAGGTGGAGGTGATTTTATAGATCAACACCTCAAACTAAACCATAGGTTCATACACTTACTTAGGTCAAATCACATTCTTCACACATAACATCTTCATCCAACCATGGATTCACAAGGTAAAGCATTACCATATAATCCCATACTATCCTCAAGTATGGATTCATACACAAATCAAAGTGTAACCATCAGATTGTAGCCTCAAACCAAACCATCAAGACTTAGGCTCAACAAACCATCAATTTCCACTTAAGAAAACAATCAAATGTCAGATAGGCAAAACCATCAGATTGTATTAATTTGAGGGAAAAGGCAAGATGACAACTCATGGAATTAAAACCATTGATTCTAAATCATAAAACCCAAACCATTAGATCAGGCACAACAAGCATAAACCATCAAACCATAGACACAGAAAACTATCGGGTTCAAGGCAAACAAGAACATTGAATCATATGAATTAATCATCACCATTGGATCATGAGAAGCCATAGGGTTATACACCTAGAAAGTCCATCATTTGCTAACTTCAGAAGCACCATCGGTTGTGGATAACAGTGCCACCATCAAATGTTGCAACCAGTGAGACCATTGGTTAAGAACCATCGACCAACGGGCCAATGACACCATAGAGTCATGGCCTACTGAAGACATCGAGTCTCATCACTAGGCGAGAAAACATATCAGAAAAATTATCATTTTAGAGACCATAGATATCGTGATTTGGTAGAATCTAAGACCATCAATTTAGCCACTTGAGAGAGCATAAAAACTATTGGATGTGAGAGGAAACATAGCCATCGGTTTCAAGCACAAAAGGAAGTCCAAATAGAAACTAAGGTGCCCAACATCAACTGGCATAAGGGGCCCAACCATCGGATAATGAACAAGGTAGAAAACAGTTCAAGCACTAGGGGAAAGCCATTATTTGTCACCCAAAGGAAACCCTAGAGTTAAAGAACAAAACCATCTATTTGCATCATATGAGGGAACACTAAAACCATAATATCTCAAACATAAGGAGGTCCAAACAGAAGCTAAGTATAGACCATAAGTTGGCACAAGAAGGTCAACCAAAATAGCACCGAAACCAAGCCATCGGTTGCATCACAAATAAGGAAAATCAGCTCAAACCCCTAAGAAAAGACCATCATTGAAGAGACCAAAGCCATCGTTTTCCACAAATATGCAAGGTCCATAACTTCCACTACTAAAGAGGGATCCTGCACAAGTTTTAGGGTTTATTCAAGAAGATAAACTACTCAATAATCATTACATAAGATCAAACCCTAGGCAAAGGTAGCATATTTCTACTTAGAACTTCATTTTAGAGCAAGGTCTAGTACACGCAAGGTAGGGGTAAAAAAAATGTGGAGAAAGTTATATAACTCACCTCAAAGATGAATATGAAGCTCTAAGTAGAAAGGTAGCTCAATGAAAGAAGGAATAAACCCTACCTTGAGCGCTCCACACGTCCAACCTAGCTCCTTTCTCTAAGGACAAGCAAAACCCTAGGTCAAAGAAGCAAGAATGAAGGTGTTCTTCAAGCTCTAGCTCATGATCCACCAAGAAACACCATGGATATGACCAATAAGAAAGGATAGAAGGTAGGTAAGAAAGAAAAATGAAGGAAGGGAGATTTACTTGCTTAGGTCAAGAACAAGCTAATGAAGCTCCACAAGCTTGAAAAGAGAGGGTAGATCCGAACTCCTTGGGCACATGCAAGCAAGATCAGCCAAGCTTCTTCTACCTTGGACTCCTTCTTCTCCACCACACAAGAGGGACGAAATCCAAGCAGAAAGGAAGAATGGAGGGTGATCTAGGCATGTGAAGAACTCATTTGCATGCAAGGAGGGAAGCATATAAAACAATGGGGAAGAGAGAAGAGAAGATTGAGGTGTCTAGCCACAGTTGCCACGTGTCAAAGGTCTAAAGCATCACATCCATGCAAACCAGCAGGTACATCGGTTATGGGAGTATGTAGGACCACCAAATATTGACTCCTGGGCCAGCCATCAACCTCCAATAGCATAATAACCATCAGATCTTGACCCCTTGGTCACAAGGGTGAAAACCCTAGCCTTTCCATTAGTTTAGCACCTCACTTGGTGAACCATTGATCTAAGGAGATTCAAGAGGGAAAACCGTAGACCCTCAAAACTCTAGGGACCACCATCAGATCCCAAAACACTAGGAAAGCCATCAGATCCCACTCATAAGAAAAACCATTGAGTTCTACCACCCAAGGTAGCCCATCTATGAGAGGGAGCCCTAGGTTCAACCCTATGAAAATGCCACCACAAAACCAAGGTTCAACAAGGTGACATATGTCACAAATATATCAAGAATGATGTGGAAACATGTGAGGAACAACAAGAATGTGAAAAATTACAGGAAAACCCCTCAGATATGGGTAAATTGTAGAAAAGTCCACAACAAGCATATAAATGCATAACTTGCTCAAATAGTGTCCAAATTGGACCAAACTTGAAACTTAACTTTGTTACAAGATATAAAAGTACATATAAGGGTTATATTAAGGTTTTAATCATATAATTAAGGTAAGAAAGCATGTTCAACCAAAAATCAAGGTCAGGAGTCTTACAATCATAAACCCCTAATAGGGATTTCACCCCTGAAATCTAAGGCAAACAAAGACGGGTGCCTCTGATGCGCCTCATCTTCTGACCTCCATATGGTTACTTACATGCCATGGTAATGTCACAACACTCTCATAGAAGTCATGTTTTCTCACTCATCTCATGTATGTGTCATCAAGGATCATCACAGAGTCCTTCATATTTGAAACATCCTCATCCAACTCCACCTCCATTGTTTGTATCACTTGTCATGTGCCGGGGTGATATTTCATCAACATGGGATGTAGAAATTAATGTGTAAATTGTGTCACTCTAGTGGTAGTTCTAACTTGGAACTCTAGCTACCTCTCTTGGACTGTTTCCATCTGATGTTGAATCATCATTCCCTTCATTGTAGTATGTTGTATCAACACATCACTCAGATCCCTTCATTGTAGTCTGTTGTATCAACACATCACTCAGAAGCCTTGCTTACTTGCTTTTACTATTATGGAATGTCATGTATCTCTTACCATATAGAACTTCACAAGGTGTCATGTCTATGCTCCTCTGGTGTTTGTTGTGGTAAGAAACTCAATCAATCATGTGGATATCCCCTAATTGTCAAGAACAATAGGGCATATGTTCTTAGAAGATTCTCCAATCATCTGAATGATTGATTAACCATCTGTATACCATGTAAGTCTCTATTGAAATTTCATTGTATCCTTATTTCTACAGGCTTATAGTGTTTCTTATTGACTTGCTGACAACTGTACACTTGACCATATATGTGCCATACCCTGTTCCATACTTGGTTGCCATTGCATGCTCTTCAACTTATGATACATCTATGTATTTGATGGATACATAATATGTGTCTAAGATGAGTCTCCTCAGGTACTATCTCACTCAAACCATCAACATCTGGAACCATTGTCTGGTTGTAGAATCATACATTATCTTGTCACCTAACCTATGGAATTCATCATGCTTCCGCTGCACAACTATGATATGATGTCCTTTATTACAGTGTCACCTATATGTATACCTTTGATATGATGTGGTGGTGTTGGTTTGACTTGTATCTGTGTCAACAATCTGGTAAATAGAGATAGTTCCAACTATACATCCTTATGTTGAGGCAATGTCATGTTTTGAGATACAATGAAGAGTATAACTACGCCTTGTCCTTCTTGCATTGTCATGAAGCAAAATGAACCATTCTCTTATCTTGTATCGACACATAGCCCAAACCATTCTTCAAAGCATTACATAAGATGTTGTATCCTTCCCTTCTATTCTAGCAACACTAACATTGAACACTTGTCGACTCTACAACAACTGGATGGAACACTGACACCAACATTGATATCTCGCATTCCATACTAAAAGGAACAACTTTCCTAGTCAATCTGGTTAGGGGTAAAGCAATGATGATGGCATTCTGAATGGACTTCCTATAGCTTCCTGCTAGGTTTAGGAAGCTTCAGATCTCAGTTAGTGTCTGGGTTTCTCCCACTTCAACATTGTCTTCACCTTATTTGGATTCACAAACATACTTAGCATATATATCATAACCCCGAGAAGACACTTTAGTCAACCCCAAACTCTCTCTTGCTGAACTTGAGACGTAGTTATTGTTGCTTCAACAATCCTAGGGATTAGCAAAGATGTTGTACATGTTGCTGACCATATCTAAAGTACATTTAGATGTTATTAACAAAACTTGCCACAACTCATAAGGACACGACCTGAGCACTCTGTTCATCAAGTCTGTAAATGTTTTTGATGCATTGGTTAGTCTAAATGACACAATCATGAACTCATAGTGACCATAAAACTTATGTCACCCACTCTGATTCTTACCTGACGATATCCTGACCTCAGGTCTATCTGAAGGAACACTGTAGCACTTGTTGATTGGTCAACAAACCATCTACCTTGACAATGGTCTTGTCCAGATGTCGTTAGCCCATGTCAAGCATCATGGAATCACTCTTCTTCTTTCCAAACAACACTTTGAGGATCTCCCTATCAAACTCTCTCTCTATCTCTCTCTCTAAGGAAAAGGAACACTAGGAAGCTCATTTGATAAACATCTTCAAACTCACATATTACTAGTACACTCTAGATACTAGGATTCTTCACCTTGGTATTCACTATATGTGCTATAAGGAACTCACATCCTTGTCTCATCCACTTTTCCACCATCATAACTAACTCAAAATGTATAGGAGGAGTCTCCCTAACTCTTGGAAGTCTCAAAAAGCATTCCCATCACAAAACATCATTATCTTGGAACCATACTACAAAGAAACCACATGCTATAACAAGATATCCACCTTCTAGGATTACAACGAATCCACGCGTACCAAGTGGCATGAGATCCACTTGAAAGTTTCACCCCAAAAAGTAGGAACACAAAGGAAAACACACTTCTGACAATACAACAACATTGTCCACGGGTTACTAGCAAGGGGTTACCGATTCTATCTTCATCATGCAAGTTACAATTTTTAGTGCCATTTTACCTTTTCATTTAGGTTCCTTGCCAAAGGAGTTATCATGATTATCGTACTTCATTGCTATTCCTGGTTAACCATTTATCATTGTTGTGTATGTCCTCTCATGTTATCATGTTTTTAAATCACTTATCAAGGGGTAGTTCATCATATTTCACATTTTTTTCATTACTTTCTATTGCATGCCATGATAATTTTACTTTAACACTTTCTTACACACATAGGTTGGTTTGAGATTTACTCTGGTTCCAATTTATTCAATTGTGATTGTTCTTATTCATCTTCTCATACCGTACTTATATCAAGAGTTCTCTTCTTTTAATGTGGACTTTATATCTTGAATCATTCCATTAGCACATATTTATCTTTATTATACTTCATTAGTTTCTAGGATTACAGCTTCAAGAACTCCTCTATAGGTTATTTGCATTCAGATTTGGGTTTCATGGTGTCACATATTTCTCTTAGTTACCAAACGTTCAAGTTTTTGATAGGTTACGATGTGATTTTCATCTTCTTTAGGGTAAGATTGAGATATTTTTACCATGATTTCTTATTCATTATGCTCTTTAGATTGCTTTAAACTAAATACTTGATTAGAGTAATCATAAAGGTAGCAATCTAAGAGTTCCAGGCTTACCTTTTCTTCAATAATTGAATACTTGGCCTGGACATCCAAGTAGTGAGTTCAGGAAATATGCATTATGTTCTCATGTCATGTTCCTCAGTCATCATCCTAGTCCTAAGTCCTAGTGTCTCTGTAGACTCAACAAACCTAAAGCTCTAACACCAACTTGTGAGAACCCGTCACACTAACTAGATTACTTAAAACCCAAAACACAATCGATCACTAAATAACCATATACTTGAAAAGGGGATAACTAAAACTGATTAAACATTCCAAACATATCCAAGAATATTTTCATAAGAGCCCAACATCTTTCATACATTCACATCATGCCAAGTATCTTTTACAATTACTCCATGGCCTCAGCCACAACACACACACACACACATATATATATATATATATATATATATATATATATATATGTGTGTGTGTGTGTGTGTGTGTGTATGTATGTATATAGAAGAACATTATCCACAAATATCACATGTAAAAGCATCACAATGCTACCAAAAGCTAGAGTTGATTGAAACATCATATACAAACTTTCCTGCCCAGACCTGAGAGTACATGGGCGACTCTAGGACACACTAGACCTATAAACACTCTTCTATAAGGTTGTAATGCCCGAGCCCATTGCCCAAGGCTCTAGCAGGGTTTCAGGAATGACAACTGGCCCCACAAACCACCACCAGCCTTAACTACATACTTTGTCCACACCGTCGTGCAAGCCAGGATCAACTTCCCGACTGGTCACCCATCCTAGTACTACTCCAAGCTAAGCACGCTTAACTATGGAGTTCTTTAGTGATGGGCTTCCTGAAAAGGAGGTGCACCTTGGTGATATGGGTAGTCCAATCATTCCTTTTCAGATCATTATATCCAAGGCCTCAAATCTTGGGATGTTACAATCTCCCCCACTTAGACTCTTGACGTCCTCGTCAAGGCTCAACTATATGGCCTCATAATCTAACCCCATTTCAGTGCAGACCCACAATGGCCCATGGACACCCAGCTCCCGATCACAGAATACCAGCACAAGGGTGGCTACGTCAACCATGGACAACCATTTCCTACATGCATGGACCACACGACTCAAGACTGGCATGCCACATGCCCATGCGGGCCCCACCTATTGGAGGGGTTATGGCTCTGATACCATTTGTAATGCCCGGGCCCATTACCCAAGGCTCTAGCCGGGTTTCAGGAATGACGACTGGCCCCACAAACCACTAATAGCCTTAACTATGCACTTTGTGCACACCGACGCACAAGCCAGGATCAACTTCCCGACTGGTCACCCATCCTAGTACTACTCCAAGCTGAGCATGCTTAACTATGGAGTTATTTAGTGATGGGATTCCTGAAAAGGAGGTGCACCTTGATGATATGAGTAGCCCAATCATTCCTTTTAAGATCATTATATCCAAGGCCTCAAATCTTGGGATGTTACAAAGGTCCATCACTACATCTCCTCCTTGCCGCCACAAGTATACTGTCGCTGCTACCAATCACCTAAAAAGATGTGGTGATCCATGAGGTGAGACCCATGTCCCAACGAGAGATATAACTTTCAACAATGCTTATTGATTACAATGGGTTAATAAATTATATAGTTTAAGCAGATTAAGCATGTCAAATAGACAGACATAGCAAAAGGCACGATTAACAAGGTACATAAAGGTACAAATAAAAAACTACCATCCTAAGTCTGACTAACATCATCAACAAGGCTAATGGTATATGCATATCTAGAAGCACGAGATAACTAAAAACATAGACCTAACCAATAGTATTAGTATATATAACATCATAATCAAGATTACTTTCTCTAATTTCACTATTCATCATCTATATGTGAAAAGAGCAAACAAGAGTTATCATTCGATGTGAAGTGTTGTGTATAACCCTAATAGATTACTACACAACTGGATTACATCTTTTATTAAGCCATAAGGAGTTTGAGTGATGCCACTTAAAGTCCAACTGACCACTACAAAGTGTTATTCAGTTTTATAAAATATCTAGGAGTGACAATATCCTAAGATCTCTCCCTCTCGACCAGTACGAGTCAAATACAATGACATATTAGTCAATCTACCTACAATGACATATAGTCAAGCTGCTAGCACCTATTCCGTCCTTGGTACAGGTCATGGCACTAGTAACTAGAGTATACAAAGCCCTATCATCTGAGGTACAACTACAATTGTCCTCAATTACATCACACATAAAAATATATAAGACACAAGAACAACCATTCTCCTACCAAGGTATGACCGCAACCATCCTAAACACCTTAAAATCAGGATGTCAAGGACACACAATATCATGCACCCCGCATACCAATATCATGCACCTCACATACTAAATAGTATGCACTTTGAGCTTCCCTTAGGAATACTCGTTTCCCCATCCAACAAGTCTTGACACTAGAATGGTTCTACAACATAGGCACTACAATGTTAGGGTTTTACTTGATTATTTATTGCCAATTGGGTGAATTAAGGTTGAGCCAAACAAGTGGACATACAAACCCTAATTCATTTCTCATAATCATTGATATATAACAACTCCAGAAGATATAAAACATATGAGACATATTCCTCATTTCAACATCACACAATACTATTTCATTGCATTCATGAGACTATACTTGTCATCACACCATCACATGATATAAATCCTTATCACATTATCCCAGGGTACCAACCCTTATCACACCATGAAGAGGATCACACCTTCATTAAGGATCAACCATGCCTGAAGGTCATTAAGACCATCACATCATTTTCTACATGATCATCATCATATTTGAACACCTTAAAGAGGGTTCAACATATCATCACAATACTTGTGACACACATGTTTAGTATAACATTGCATTAAAGATCTATGATGCTCACATGATAGCATAAAAGAAAGCATCCATCATAAGTATAACCACCATAACATATTAGGGTTACAAAAACACTAGAGAGAATATTCCTTCATCATATCATACAAGTAGGCTAAGCATGATTAACTCTCATTCCTTAATTTCATTAATATAAGTTCAACAAGATAGGTGGAGGTGTTGTTACAAATCAACAACTCAAACTAAACCATAGGCTCATACACTTACTTAGATCAAAGCACATCCTTCACACATAGCATCCTCATTCGACCATGGATGCACAAGGTAAAACATTTCCATCAAATCTAATACTATCCTCAAGTATGGATTCATGCACAACTCAAGGTGTAACCATCATATTGTATCCTCAAACCAAACCTTCAAAACTCAGGCTCAACAAACCATCAATTTCCATAAAAGCAAACCATCAAATGTTAAATAGGCAAAACAATCATATTGTATTAATTTGAGGGCAAAGGTAAGACTACAACTCATGGAATTAAAACCATTGATTCTAAATCATCAAATCCAAACCATTAGATCAGATGCGACAAGCACAAGCCATCGAACGATAGACACACATAAAACTATCAAGTTCAAGGCAAACAAGACCATTGAATCATATTCATTAATAATCACCATTGGATCATGAGAATCCATAGGGTTATACACCTATAAAAGGCCATCATTTTCTGACTTTAGAAGAACCATCAGTTGTGGACTTTAGGTCCACCATAAGTTGTGGACAACAGTGCCACCATTGGATGTTGCAACCAGTGAGACCATTGGTTGAGAACTATCGACCAAAGGGCTAATGACACCATCGAGTCATGGCCCACTAAAGCCATAAAGTCTCATAACTAGGTGAGAATATAGATAATCAAAACCATCATTTGAGAGACCATAGAAACCATCATTTGGTAGAATATAAGACCATCAATTTATCCACTTGAGAGAGTATCAAAACCATTGTATGTGAGTGAAAAAATAGCCATCGGTTTCAAGCACAAAAGAAAGTCCAAACAGAAAATAAGGTGCCAACCATCGATCGACATAAGGGGACCAACCATCAGATCATGAACAAGGTAGAAACAATTCAAGCACTAGGGGAAAGCCATCATTTGTCACCCAAAGGAAACCCTAGATTCAAATAGCAAACCATCGACTTGCATCATATGAGGGAACACTAAAACCATTGTCTATCAAGAATAAGGAGGTCCAAATAGAAGATAAGTATAGATCATCAATTGGCACAAGAAGGTCAACCTAAATAGCACCAAAAACCAAACCATTGGTTGCATCACAAAGAAGGAAAATCAGCTCAAAACCTTAAGAAAAGACCATTGTTTAAGAGAGCAAAAGCCATCATTTTTCACCTGTATGCAAGGTCCAGAACTTCCACTACTAAGAAGGGATCATGCACAAGGTTTAGGGTTCATATAAGAATATAAGCTACTCAAGAATCATTACATAATATCAAGCCTAAGGCAAAGGTAGCATCTTTCTACTTAGAACTTTATTTTAGAGCAAGGTCTAGTACATGCAAGCTAGGAGTAAGCAATAAACGTGGTGAACATTATATAACTCACCCCAAGGATGAAGATGAATATATAAACAGAAAGGTAGATCAAGGAAATAAGGAAGAAACCCTAGCTTGAGCACTCCACACATCCAAGATAGCTCCTTTCCTTAAGGACAAGCATAACCCTAGGTCAAAGAAGCAAGAGAGAAGGTGTTCTTTAAGCTCTAGCTCATGCTCCACCAAGAAACACCATGGATCCGATCAATAGGGAAGGATAGAAGGTAGGGTATCAAGGAAAATGAAAGAAGGGAGGGCTATATTACTTAATAGGTCAATAACAAGCCAAGGAAGCTCCATAAGCTTGAAAAGAGAGGGTAGATCCAAACCATAGGCCCACATGCAAGGAAGATCGGCCAAGCTTCTTCTAACTTGGGCTCCTTCTTCTCCATCATGCAAGAGGGACGAGATTAAAGTAGAAAGGAAGAAGGTAGGGTGAGATAGATGTGTAAAGAAATCATTTGCATGCAAGGAGGGAAGCATATAAATCTATGGCGAAGAGTGAAGAGAAGGTTGATGTGTCTATCCATGCTTGCCGTGTGTCCAAGGTCTAAATAATCACATCCATGCAAACCAGTAGGTCCATAGGTTGTAGGAGTCAGTAGCAGCATCAAATATTGACTCCCAGGCCAGCCGTCGACCTCCTATAGTAGGGTAACCATTAGATCTTGATCCTTTGGTCACAAGGGCAAAACCCTAGCATCACCATCAGTTTAACACCTCTCTTGGTGAGTCATCAATCCAAGGAGCTTCAAGAGGGAAAACCATCGAATCTCACACCTCTAGGTACCACCATCAGATACAAACACACTAGGAAAGCCATCAGATCCCAACTCACAAGAAGAACCATCGATTTTTACCACCTAAGGTAGCCATCTATGAGAGGGAACCCTAGGTTCAACCCTATGAAAATTGCCACCAAAACCAAGGTACAACAAGGCACCCCATGACAAAAATATTTTAATAATGATGTAAAAACATGCGAGGCACAACAAGCATGTGAACAATTACAAGAAAAACCTCAGATATGGTTAAATTGCATAAAAGTCCAAAACAAGCATATAAATGCATAATTTGCTCAAACAATGTACAAACTGGACCAAACTTGAGACTTAACTTTTTCACAAGATATAAAAGCACATATTAGGGCTATATTAGGGTTTTAAGCATCCAATTAAGTTAAACAAGCATGTTCAATCGAAAAGCATGGTACGGGGTCTTACAACACTGACGATATCAAAGAGGATAAGAAGGAAGCATTAGTCTAAGGGACCATAGAAAGAGCAAAAAAGTAGATTGTAAAAATCATGATTGCAAACTTCATCATATTTTATGATCTTCGATGCAAGCAACACAAAATCCTCAAAGGTTTGAAGGGATTACCATTAGGGTCAGGTCAAGGGATTCCCGTCAATCCAATGAGAGAACATGTGGTCAGAGAGAGATGATGGGATGGGTAAATCAATGAGATCTATGAGAAGAAAAAGAGAACCTATGAATGACTTCATTACTAGGGGGTGATCGATGAATGGCTCATTACTAAAAAAAGTGGGTTGACAAAGATTAACTTTTGAAGAAAATAGATCAGTGGAAGTGTGAGCGAGAAGGCATCAATGCGAAAATGACAAGAAATAGAATACAACAGGTGGCAGTGAGATAAGATTGAGGGAACATATGATTCTGTCCTTGGACCAATGAGGTGGTATTCTTTGGGGTCGTTGTCCTTGTTGGCATCGGGTTGACTACGATCTTTAGTATCTACCGTGTGTCACTCCATGAACTATGGTTCTACTAGTAGCTTGGCAAGAATCTCATTATCGCTCGATCATCTTCTCTGAGTGTGGTGGTTCGTAGGCACTGGCGACATGGAATCGACAATGTTGATAATAGAGTGAGGTGATGAAGAATGCCAACCACAATTGTGGACTGAGGAGATATGTGAGGATCAACAACGATCTTATCCACTCCAATGTGGAAGATTCTGATAGTTTGAGAGCACTTCATCCAGGGTTTAGTTCTTTCATGCAATCGCTAGAGATTAGGGAAGAGACTTTGTCATCCCAATGAAGTGGGTATATATAACCCCGATACTGGGTATCCTTCAGGTCTAACACACCTTTAGTCGAAAGTCAATGAAATGTCACTGTTCGAATCCCCAAAGGGAGTACTAGTTATTGTCAAGCCGATGGCTGTTTGGACTAGTTACCTGACAAAGTTGCTACTCTTAGGGTTCTGACAGGATTTGATTCCCTTTGATTTAGGGTTGTTTGCTTGTTCCTGGACGAACAATCAAGTATTAGTCCCACAAGTACCTGGATGGATTTCCTAATGAGTCCCTGACGATACCTATGACTTGTAGACTGATGTGGTGTTAGTAGTGTGCTCGATAAGGCTTCCAGGTATCCTCATCCATATAGGTTTGTTGACTATACTTTGATGTATTAATTCTTTGTTGGATGATGTATGTGAGAATTCTTCCCTGACGACTTCTGCCCGATGAAGATTTTGGATTTGTCCAGCCGACAAGGATTAACTTAAAAGATTATTGATGAAGGTCTTGGAGGTTGTACCGAATATGCAAGAGGTTATGTCATTAATTGGTGACAACATCAACATTAGCTTTATTCTATATGCACTAAAAGTTACCAAAACAAACATTGCTAAAGGCAAACAAGCAAAGAGCAAACATAAAACAAAAAAACTTAAGCATTACCAGGTTAGAAATAAGGAAAATATCCTAAAGCCTAAAATTTTAAATTGTAGCAAAGAGTCTATAAATACTTGGTTTGTCCTCCCAAGTTATCTATGTGGTCTTGTCTAGTCTTGTTCTGGTGGTGGTGGGTCTTCGAACAATTTCTCAGCTCTCCTAGTGAACGCTTCATCCTCGTAACTTCTTTGTACCTTGTGTCCATTCATCGGGAAAGTGCTTGACTTCTCACTGTACAACTCCATAGTACTAGAGGGGTAAATCTTGGTCATCGTGAAGGGGACAAACCACCTCGATTGAAGTTTTCTAGGGAAAATCCTTATAATCAAGTTGAACATTAAAACCCCCCCACTCACATCCTTTCTTTTTAGGTGGGCATTGAGAGAAACCTTTGTCCCTTGTTTGTAGATTTGAGAATTCTCATAAGCAAGGAGACTTAATTCTTCAAGTTTATGCAATTGTGTGAATATTTTGATTGCCAGCTTGCTCATGATCCATGTTGAGAAATCAAATGGCCCATAAAGCCTTTTGCTCTAGCTCTCTAGGGAGATGCCAGGATTTTCCATAAATCAACCTATAAGGAGTGGCCCCTATAGGTGTCTTATATGCAGTGCATGTGGTATGCGCAAAGGGCATCATCTAGATTTAAAGTCCAGTCTTTCACAGTCCTTCCAAGAGTCTCTTCCACGATTTGCTTAATCTGTCTATTAGATACTTCGACTTGACCAGTCATTTTGGGGGTGATATTGTAACACCCCACCTTTTGAATATGAGTAGAAGCATCTATCTTGAAGGGGGATATCACATTAATATGATCATTGAAAATAAATACATAAATCTCCATTGAGATTCATACATTGTTCTTTGAATTGGAAACTATAATTGACTTCTATAACATGTCTAAAATTCTAATTAGTTCTAAATATGGAATATTAAGCATGAAAGTAAACATTTCTACGTCATTGGATCGCCTAATATGGATGGCACCCCACCAGTTAGCTCTTGAAGGTCTTCTTAGTTCTTGCTTTCTCCTCTTGAGTGCTTATTTGCTCCAACTCCTGGGGACATCACATCCCCAACCATGCAAAGGGGAAATACCAACACATCAATAAACAATACTGGCACTTTATAACATAATCAAAATAAATGTACTTGACATGTAAGAAAACTTGACATGAATTAACTGTAAGAAATCTTGAATCATTATTAGCATGAAGAATTTTTGATGGAGCTTCCACTCACATGGAATTGCGTGCACCACTAAAAATCCTAAAGATGGTAAGTCTTTAAGTTTAGCCTTGCTTATACTAGACAGAGAACTCCACCCACGTATGCTAAGATACGTGGAAGTCTTATCGTAGTATAGTTAAGGGTCGAATCCTCGAGACAACGGTCTTGTTGTTGCCAACAAGATGGAAAACGTTGAAATTTCACTTAATCACTCAATAGTCGGTATTTAGATCAAAAGGTTGATTTGGTTGTTTTTAAGCCAAGTGCAAATAAAGTAAAGAAAGCAAGTAAATCTAATGAGTTAAACTATGATAAAAGATCACTAGGGTGTGATCGGTTTTTCACCACCACTACACATCGATCAACACATGTAAAGCAAAATTTAACCTGCAAAAAGAGTCCAGTCAGTTAGTATCCTTGTAGACTTAGCTTCCTTTCGGAGAACTAACTACGAGAAGTGTGGGAATGTTGCAACGCCAGCCATTCCCGAGCAAATGGTCACATTACTTTGCATCATTTCCCTCGTAAAGCATGTTCCTCGACTTATCAAGGTTGCACTTTCATACGTCAACTGATTTCATTTCATAGTATGAAAGTGCAACAGATGATAGTGAGTTTACTCCACTTCTTGAGATACACTTCTAGATATCGAAACAGATGCATGGTGAATACATGCACTAAGAACCAACATACAAACGAGTTTCGAATCTAATAGTACAAACGTAGACAATTCATACTAAGAGATAAAAGATAACACAAGTTGGAGATCAAGCAACATGCATTCATTAATTGTTTGATGTCAAACTGACAAAGATAAGAACTCTATATTACAACCTAAGGATTACATTTACATGTTATGAAAGCATGGGTAGCGGGGCTACTCCCCGCACCCTAGTGAGAGAGACTACTCGCTCATGACTAGGACAAAGAAGGAGGCAGGAAGAGAGAGAGAGCATCATCCCCATGAAGGAGATTGGAAGGTCAACCCCTTGGAGAGAGAGCAACGATCCACCAGTCTTCAAAGGTTGCACGATGATGAGATCTTCCCTTCCTACCTTCTTTGGCGAAGAAGGAGAAAGCAACTTCAAGATGGGGTATGGGTCTCAGACCGGCAGCCCCAGGGCGGAGGGTGGAAGTAGCAAGAACTCTGGAATGATTGAGGCAACCTTTGGGCGTCTGAGCCTTCTCCCCTTCTGAGGACCCCTTTGGGTCATATTTATAGGTTTAAGTGGAGCCCCAACGGTCTTGAACCCGTTTGGTTGCTGAACTCGTTTGGGCACTGAACCCGTTTGGTTGCTGAACCCATTTGGGCGCTGAACCTGTTTGGGCGCTGAACCCGTTTGGGCGCTGAACCCGTTTGGTTGCTGAACCCGTTTGGGCGCTGAATCCGTTTGGGCGTTGAACCCATTTTGGCGCTGAACCCGTTTGGTTGCTGAACCCGTTTGGGCGCTGAACCCGTTTGGGTTTGAACGGTCTTGGGACCATTTGGGCTTGAACGGTCTTGGGACCGTTTGGGCTTGAACGGTCTTGGGATTGTTTGGGCTTGAACGGTCTTGGGACCGTTTGGGCTTGAACGGTCTTGTAATTTCTTTTTTTTATATTTTTCTGCAAGGATAAAGAAGAGGAAAGTTAATCTATTGATGTGTCAGCAATAAGGTAAAGAGTTAATGATTCTATATAATTTATCTAAGAAAGAGTATGAAAAACAAGGGAAAACCAATAAAATAACATCACAAAGTGAGAGGTTATCACCCCCCTAACTTAGAGTCTAGATTGTCCTCAAGTTAGATAGAGCTAAGGCATGCAGTGGCGAGGCGATTTTATTTAGTTAGGGTTTCCATACTCTTGTTTCAATTCTCAACCTGAGTTCTCCTCAAATCATATTGGATCTTATTGCTTGCCTTGACTCTTTCAGGTTTTTGAGGGATGCATGGGTCTCAAGTTCCTTCCGTATCTCGTAGCTTGCATTGGGACCACTTTTATTTTGTGCATGTTGTTGACTCTAATCAGCTTTATACCTCTCTGAAGAACCTATCGGTAACTAGAGTGGGTATGAGGGTTGGCTAAAGGCTTAAAGTGTAACTCTCCCTTTTTGTGGGAGAGGGCTTATCTATGCTTGTAGAGACTCACTACCGGGCACGACACATCTGCCTTCATGAGGGCAGCTGAATGTACCGGCCGGGTGAGCTCTTTATCAGCCTTTTCTTATATTTGGAGACCTTAGGATCCCACTACCGGGCACGACACATCTGTCTTCATGAGGGCAGCTGAATGTACCGGCCGGGTGAGACCTTTATTGTCTCTTCTTATAAGTCCTTATGTATGGAACAACTCTGATGTTTTTATTCAACACTCTGGCTTTTATTCGAAAAACTCACAGGCTTGGGATTTGGGGATTATTTTGGAATTTATTTTGGGCAGCCAGGCCTCTTTTATTTGAAGAGAGAAAAGCTGTTCTTAGAGTTTTTCAACATGCACTTATTGTGTGGTCCTCTTGCAAGACTTCTTAATTCGGAAGTTGCCTGCTACCCCTCTCGTCCTTGAGAGCTCGGCTTATTTCTGCCTTGATATTGACCTGTGGAGAGTCAGATATAGAAGTGAAACAAAAGCATAAAAACCAAAAGTGAAGGTGGTTTATTAATTCGCCATTACATGCCTATATGCTAATCTTATTATTGCCTTTTGAAGACAAATTGGATTCTAAGTTAGCTGAGGATGTCCTTTCAAAAAGGAGTGTTATTTATTATGCACAAGATTTATTTTAACTGGGATAATACTAAAAAGAAAGGCTAAATGTAAAGATAAAAGGAAAAGAAAAGCGAGTTTTGTTCAGGGGAAAAAAGTATGAAAGAAAGAGAGAGTAGAGGGAAAAGTGTACCTCGCCCTTGTCAAATGTACCCCCCCCTAACTTATCCTTCACTCTGTCCTCAGAGTGTCAGAGTGATAGCTTGAGAAGTGTATTGACAAGGGCAGTTAGGCTTCTGTGAGTCCTTTATTTGCCCCATGAGTTCTGAGTAGATTGGCTGCGAACTTTCCACGGAGAGCGTGGTAATCCACGACTGTCTTTTCCTCTACTGGTTTGTGAAGGGACACGATGGTGTACATCCAGAAGAGGGCATGGAAGCCGTAGTCATTGGATTCGTGAATTTGCTGGGGGCACTTGTGGCTGAAGGCTGGGGGTTTGAAGTGTTCTTTACCATAATCTCGTGTGTGCTGGCTTAAGAGATCGTGTAGTTTGTCAGCACACTCCTTTGCTACTTCCTCCGTTGGCGTCCTTGGTGCCGTAGTATACTCCGGTGGCGTTGCTCTACCTGTGGAGACGGTGGAAGAAGAAGATCTGGAAGAAAGCGGCGATGCGCGAGCAAAGGAATAGAGCTGCGTGTAGACGGCGACGAAGCTTCAGTCGGAGGTGAGAACGGCGGTGGGAGTCGGAGGCATACAGGAAAGATGAGAACAGGAGCGAAACAGGAGTGGAACAGTGAAAGCGAGAAAACGGGATTCTAGAAGAGAGAAAGGAGGGTGCGGGGTGTTATTTATAGGATTTGGGGGGGGGGGCGTCCTTACAAATTCCCGAAGTCAAACGGGTTTGAGACCGTTTGAACTCCAAACGGGTGCGAGACCGTTTGAACTCCAAACGGGTGCGAGACCGTTTGAACTCCAAATGGGTTTTAGACCGTTTGAACTCAAAACGGGTGCGAGACCGTTTGAACTCCAAACGGGTGCGAGACCGTTTGAACTCCAAACGGGTGCGAGACCGTTTGGGGAGGTCTAGGGTTTTGATGTTTTTGATTTTTATGTGGATCTTTTTATATTTTTCAGAAAAAAAACAACTAAGCTAAAAAGAAGAAGATGACAATAAGGACAAACAAAAAATGATGATACTCAGATCTTAGGTTGCCTCCCAAGTAGCGCCTGGATTTAATGTCGTTGGCTTGACGAAATTCTGCTCTGGCTATGATGATATTATAGGATCGTGGATCTCTATAGTTTGTCTTGGCAATTTGTCTGCTGGAATGTAGTATTTCTTTAATCTATGACCGTTGACGGTTCTTTCTCCCCCGTTATCATCAAGGATAATAATTGCTCCTGTCGGGTAAATATGTTTGATGGTGAAAGGTCCCGACCATTTTGTGCGCAGTTTTCCAGGAAACAATTTTAGTCTGGAATTGAACAGGAGAACCTTATCTCCGATGATTATATACTTTTTTTTATGTGGCCATCATGCCACATCTTGGTTTGTTCTTTGTAAATTCTGGCATTTTGGTAAGCTGTCATTCACAGTTCTTCCAATTCTTGTAATTGAAGTTGTCTAGATTCACCGGCTCTTTTGAGGTCAAGGTTCAATTGCTTGATAGCCCACCAAGCTTTATGTTCTAATTCGACTGGTAGATGGCACGACTTCCCATACACCAATCAAAACAGAGTTGTTTCAATTGGTGTTTTGAAAGCTGTGCGATAGGCCCATAGGGCATCAGGAAGTTTGGTAGACCAGTCTGTGCGATGCCTATTAATAGTTTTTTCCAAAATGGCTTTGAGTTGCCTGTTGGAGACTTCAACTTGTCCACAAGTCTGTGGGTGATAAGGTGTGGAAACTTTATGGTTAACTCCATATTTTCTTAAAAGTTCTTTGAAACTCCGCCCTAGAAAATGAGATCCGCCATCGGATATTATTGTTCTTGGAACGCCAAATCTGGGGAATATTATTTCTTTAAACATTTTGATGACTGGTTTGGAATCACAAGAAGTGGTCGGTAGAGCTTCCACCCATTTCGAAACGTAGTCCACAACAACTAGAATGTACGTGAATCCGTAAGATGGGGGGAAAGGACCCATGTAATCTACTCCCCAAACATCAAAGAGTTCGACTTCTTGCCACCTATTCAATGGCATTTCATTTCGTTTGGTTATTCCTCCTGAGAGTTGGCATTTGTCACATGATCACACATATTCATGTGCATCCTTTGCGATGGTTGGCCAGTAAAAACCCGATTGAAGAATTTTAAGAGCGGTCTTCTTAGAGCTCATGTGCCCCCAGTAGGGCCTGAGTGACAATGCTCTAAAACTGGGATGATTTCTGTTTCTGGGATGCATCGACGAAAAAGTCCATCAGCGCATAAGCGGAATAGGTAGGGCTCGTCCCAGAAATACTGCCTAGCATCATGGAGGAATTTCTTTTTGTCATGGGATGATGCAGATGGATGGATGATTCCTATTGCCAAATAATTCACAATATCATCATACCAAGGAAATCCAGTAGTAATCTTCATTAGTTGATCATCCGGTAAAGAGTCTTGAATGGGTATGTTATTGGTGTCTTTAGCTTCAATACGACTGAGGTGATCTGCGACGACATTTTCAACCCCACTTTTGTCTTTAATCTCTAAATAAAACTCCTGAAGCATTAATACCCATCTGATAAGTCGGGGTTTAGCATCTTGTTTTTGGATCAAGTATCGTATAGCAGAATGGTCAGTATATACTATGACTTTTGACCCTATTAGGTAAGACCGAAATTTTTCAAAAGCATAGATAACTTCCAGGAACTCTTTTTCGGTGGTAGTATAGTTCTTTTGTGCCTCATCAAGCATCTTGGAGGCGTAATATATGACATAAGGCTTTTTGTCGATCCTTTGTCCAAGGACTGCCCCTATAGCATAATCGCTAGCGTCACACATAATTTCAAACGGCTGCGACCAGTCAGGAGCTCTTAGAATAGGGGCAGAGATAAGGGCATTCTTCAGAGTTGTGAAGCTATTAATGCATTCTTGGTCAAATATAAAATCTGCTTCTTTGGTCAGCAGGTGAGTCATTGTCTTTACTATCTTTGAAAAATCTTTTATAAATCTTCTATAGAATCCTGCATGACCAAGGAATTCCCTGACTCCTCTAATGTCTATAGGTGGAGTTATCTTTGAGATGACATCAACCTTTGCTTTATCCACTTCAATCCCTTTTTCACTTACTCGATGTCCTAGGACCACACCTTCAGTCACCATAAAGTGACATTTTTCCCAATTCAAGATCAGGTTGGTGTCCTCACATCTTTGTAAAATTCTTCCAGATTGAGTAAACAATTATCGTAAGAATCTCCGTATACTGAGAAATCGTCCATAAACACCTCCATGACGGATTCTGTTAAACTGGAGAAGATAGCAGACATACATCGTTGGAAAGTGGCGCGTGCGTTACATAGCCCGAATGACATTCTTCTAAAGGCATATGTCCCAAAGGGACATGTGAAGGTGGTTTTTTCCTGGTCCTCCGGGTGTATGGGTATTTGGTAAAACTCGGAGTAACCGTCGAGGTAACAAAAATATTTTTGATGAGCTAGGCATTGCAGGACTTCATCAAGGAAAGGTAAAGGGTAGTGGTCTTTCCTTGTGGCTTTGTTCAACTTTCTGTAATCTATACACATTCGCCATCCAGTAACAGTCCTGGTAGGCACTAGTTCATTTTTTTCATTTAGCACTACAGTAGTGCCTCCCTTTTTTGGAACAACCTGAACGGGACTGACCCACTAGGAGTCAGAAATATGATAGATCATGCCAGCTTTGAGTTATTTAAGGACCTCCAGACGTACTACCTCCTTTAGATTAGGATTTAGTTTTCTTTGATGTTCTCTAGAGGGCTTGAATTCGTCAATCATAGGAAGTCTATGCATACACAGGGCTGGATTTATACCTGTTAGGTCGGTTATCTTATATCCGATGACCTTTTTATGCCTCTTCAGCTCTTCCAGAAGCCTTTCTTCTTGATCTTCTGTAAGAGTAGAGCTGATGATGACAGTGCATAATTTCTCCTCATCTAAAAAGGCATGTTTAAGACCTGAGGGTAAGGTCTTCATTTTGGGGGCCTTGGGTTGCTCAACGGCTTCTAGAATAGTAACGGCTTTAAGTTCTTCAAAAGTGGCCTTTGGCACTTTTTCAAACTTTTCCAGATGTTGGAGGCACTGTTGAACTAATTCATTTGCTGAGAATTCAACCTCTGGATTGATTAGAACATTTTCAAGTTCGTCAACTGGCTCGGAGATTTCCAACTGTGACATTTGTTGAATGGCATCAAGGAGGAAAACCTCCTCTTGGATGCTGGGCCCTTTCATACTATTAAGGACTCGAAATTGAATTGCTTCTTTTCCAAGCCTAAGAATGATGGTTCCAGCTTCAACGTCAATCAGCGCTCTGGAAGTAGCGAGGAATGGTCTTCCAAAAATGATTGGGTACCTCAGGTCTTCTTTAATATCCATGACTACGAAGTCGCATGGTACGTAAGCATCCTTGCCTATCCTTACCGGGATATCTTCAATGATCCCCAAAGGTGCGGTTATAGTGGAATCAGCTAATTGGATAGTCATTGCTGTAGGCAGCAATTCAGTGAAACCCAGACATTTGCACATTGAGTAAGGCATAATAGATATGCTGGCTCCAAGGTCAGCTAATCCCTTTTTTGCAGATGCGTTGCCAATGCAACATTGGATTCCGAAGGAACCCGGGTCCTTCTTCTTTTTGGGCATCTTGTTTAAGATGATGTCCGAAGTGGTCTGAGCAAGATTAACAGTTTCCTGCTCCTTGGTGATGTATTTTCTTGATAGTAAGGTCTTGAGGTATTTCGCCCAGGCTGGCACCTCGGAAAGAGCATCAAGGAGCGGGATATCAATGTATAGTTTCTTCATTGCCTCTTTGAAATTTTGGAATCTGGTGTCCATCTTTGTTTCTCATAGTCTTCCTGGGTACGGGATTCTTGGTTTATATTGCAGAACTTCAGGTTCTGTGGACACTTTATCTTTGCCCTTTGTGCTTCCTGAGGGCTTTTCCATTCCTGGTTGCAGACTTTCACTTGTCATAAGAACCAGTATGTCATCATTGTCAAGATCAATCTTGGTAGTCTCATGAAAAATGCGTCCAGATCTGGTGGTGACGGAATTCAACTGCTCATGTCTGTTTTGTCCGTGCTTAGGATTCGATTCAGGCTGCCCAGCAAACGTACCTGCGGGGGGCTTTAATTGTGCGGCGATCTGAGCAAGCTGAGCTTCGACTGCTTTCTGCTGAGCCTGCTGGTTAGCAAGCATAGTTTGCTGTGATTGTAACATCTACCTGATCAAGGATATTTCATCTTCCGGTTGGGCAGGAGCATTTTTCGAAGGAATCAGTTGTTGTCCTTGCTGCGATTGCTGCGAATGCAGCGTTAGCTGAGGTTGCTGGGTGTGTAGCTGTGGGTGGAGCAGAGGATGTGTATACTGATAATAAGCATTTTGATTCCTGGGGTAGTTAACCCTGGGGAAGTTGCTCCTGGGATTCCCTTGATTTTGGTTGAAGTTGTTTGGGAACCCAGGTGGTAGCCTACTAGCAGATCCTCCCTGTGTTTGATGCTGAGGATTGGCAGTTCCAGCAGGATTTCCATACTGAAACCCTGGATGATTCCTTGGTTGATTAGGGTTGTAGTAGACTTGCCCAGGGATGGAGTGGATAGAGTTAACTTGTTCCGGTAGTTGCTCTTCTGACTGATCAATGGTGGGTTCATATGGTTGTGGTGGTGGATGCAGATCCATCATCACATTATATAGCATACCGCAGGAAAGGGTCGGATGGTCAGAAGCATGACAAGCCTCACAGGATCCCGTGACGGCTTTGACTTGTTGGACTGGTGGAGTTTTCTTCTTATCAATCTCTCTGAGAGAAGTCTCGAGAGCTTGCTGTTTATGAACTATGGTCTTCAGGACTTCAGCTATTTCTTTCATCTCTATTGATTCTTCAGCTTTGAAAACCTTGAGGACACCTTTACTGACTGACCGTCCCCAGTTGGACTGGTTTTCAGCTCTGAGAGTAACAATCTTCCATGCGTCCTCGTAATTTTTCCTCATGAAGTTTCCTCCACAAGAAGAATCTAAGAACTGTTTAATATCATCGCTTACTCCCCGGTAGAAGGTTTCTATCAGTTGATTATGGGAAATTCCATGATGGGGGCATTTACGCAAAAGTTCTTTAAACCTCTCCCATGCCTCAACAAGGGTTTCTCTAGGCAGCTGAGAGAAATGATTGATCTGCCCTCTGATTTCATAGGTCAGTGAGGGTGGAAAGAACTTCTCTAAGAACTTTTCCTCAAGAGGAGCCCAGGTGGTTATTATTGGTTCTCTGTCAAGTGAGTTATACCAACTCAAGGCCCTCCCAGATAGGGTGAAATGGAATAGATGAAGCATTATTGCATCATAAGCGACACCAGCTTGTGGAACTAGGCGGCACAACGCCTTAAACCTTTTTAGATGATCCATGCAATCATCTCCAGAACCTCCAGAGAAAGATATGCCTTGCATGATTTGGATCCACTGGGTCCGAATCTCGAAGTTGGGGATATTAATGAGCAGAGGTCGGACCGGGTGGTTATCCTCATAGTTCTTTGGGACAGCGTAGTCCCTCAGTTGTTTGTTTCTTAATTCCAACTGAGCAGCTTGGGTTGCTGCCTCAGTTTTAGCTCTGATGCGAGCTTGCTCTTCCGCACGAATCTCCGCTTGGATTTGGGCACGAGTTTCAGCGATGAGTTGTGCCCTTTGAGCGGCGATGGCGACGTTGACCCTCTCCATTACCAAAGCAGCCCGGCGTTGATCTTCAGCCATTTTCCTGGCCCTTTGGCGATTGAGTCGGATGCGGCGGTGGAAGCTTCTCTCTACCTCAGAGTCAAACTCTGGATCAGGGGAGAATCTGAGGTTATGCGCAGGTTGCATACACGATTTCTACCTGAGTAGAGAGAAACACCTTTAGATAATGACAAAAATATAATAGTTTCAAGAAGATATAGAGTTATGACTAAAGAAAGTGTAAAATCCTAACCAACTAGAAAGGTACCAAGCGAAATTACAACGTTCCGTTGTCCCCGACAACGACGCCAATTTTTGGTGGAGCTTCCACTCACGTGGAATTGCGTGCACCACTAAAAAACCTAAAGATGGTAAGTCTTTAAGTTTAGCCTTGCTTATACTAGATAGAGAACTCCACCCACGTATGCTAAGATACGTGGAAGTCTTATCGTAGTATAGTTAAGGGTCGAATCCTCGAGACAACGGTCTTGTTGTTGCCAACAAGATGGAAAATGTTGAAATTTCACTTAATCACTCTATAGTCGGTATTTAGATCAAAAGGTTGATTTGGTTTTTTTTAAGCCAAGTGCAAATAAAGTAAAGAAAGCAAGTAAATCTAATGAGTTAAACTATGATAAAAGATCACTAGGGTGTGATCGGTTTTTCACCACCACTACACATCGATCAACACATGTAAAGCAAAACTTAACCTGCAAAAAGAGTCCAGTCAGTTAGTATCCTTGTAGACTTAGCTTCCTTTCGGAGAACTAACTACGAGAAGTGCGGGAATGTTGCAACGCCAGCCATTCCCGAGCAAATGGTCACATTACTTTGCATCATTTCCCTCACAAAGCGTGTTCCTCGACTTATCAAGGTTGCACTTTCATACGTCAACTGATTCCATTTCATAGTATGAAAGTGCAACAGATGATAGTGAGTTTACTCCACTTCTTGAGATACACTTCTAGATACCGAAACAGATGCATGGTGAATACATGCACCAAGAACCAACATACAAACGAGTTTCGAATCTAATAGTACAAACATAGACAATTCATACTAAGAGATAAAAGATAACACAAGTTGGAGATCAAGCAACATGCATTCATTAATCGTTTGATGTCAAACTGACAAAGATAAGAACTCTATATTGAAACCTAAGGATTACATTTACATGTTATGAAAGCATGGGTAGCGGGGCTACTCCCCGCACCCTAGTGAGAGAGACTACTCGCTCATGACTAGGACAAAGAAGGAGGCAGGAAGAGAGAGAGAGAGCATCATCCCCATGAAGGAGATTGGAAGGTCAACCCCTTGGAGAGAGAGAAATGATCCACCAGTCTTCAAAGGTTGCACGATGATGAGATCTTCCCTTCCTACCTTCTTTGGCGAAGAAGGAGAAAGCAACTTCAAGATGGGGTATGGGTCTCAGACCGGAAGCCCCAGGGCAGAGGGTGGAAGTAGCAAGAGCTCTGGAACGATTGAGGCAGCCTTTGGGCGTCTGAGCCTTCTCCCCTTCTGAGGACCCCTTTGGGTCATATTTATAGGTTTAAGTGGAGCCCAAACGGTCTTGAACCCGTTTGGTTGCTGAACTCGTTTGGGCGCTGAACCCGTTTGGTTGCTGAACCCGTTTGGGCGCTAAGCCCGTTTGGGTGCTGAACCTGTTTGGGCGCTGAACCCGTTTGGGCGCTGAACCCGTTTGGGCGCTGAACCCATTTGGTTGCTGAACCCGTTTGGTTGCTGAACCTGTTTGGGTGCTGAACCCGTTTGGGCGCTGAACCCGTTTTGGCACTGAACCCGTTTGGTTGCTGAACCCGTTTGGGCACTGAACCCGTTTGGGTTTGAACGGTCTTGGGACCGTTTGGGCTTGAACGGTCTTGGGACCGTTTGGGCTTGAACGGTCTTGTAATTTCTTTTTTTTTGTATTTTTCTGCAAGGATAAAGAAGAGGAAAGTTAATCTATTGATGTGTCAGCAATAAGGTAAAGAGTTAATGATTCTATCTAATTTATCTAAGAAAGAGTATGAAAAACAAGGGAAAACCAATAAAATAACATCACAAAGTGAGAGGTTATCAATGCCCCCTTTGGAGCACATTATTTCTAGGAAAGCCCTTTATGCTAGGAAAGCCCTTGATGACCCCTTGAGGTCCATGATTTTGGAGCATATAAAGACTAGTTCAATTCCAATTTACTTGATCACTAACATTCACATTAACATTAAGATGATCCTTGAACTTTAACATGATGGGATTACTCCCTCTTGATCTTTAACATTAATTTCATGAAACATTAATCATAAGTTCTAATCTTGATGTACATTATAGCCATAGGACATAAATAGCAATCATCAAGCAATGATATAGTGAACTTGATTAAAACATTAAACCTCAAATAGTAATGTCTACTTTATAGTTAGCATGAAATCGACCATAAATACTTGTGCTCAACATCATGACCAATTTACCTTGGATCAAGGTTGATCCTAAGATTATCTCTCTAATCTTCGAGTCAAGTCTAAGACAAACCCTCTCTTGTCTTTATTAGGCTCTAAGTACATGTACATGATTATTGAACATCATAAATCAACACCTTGTATTGATTGTAGGTATGATTCAGATAGATTAAGGTTCGAATTCTTTAGAGTTAGGCTTATTGATCAACGTCATTAAATTATGAAAAAAAACTTGGTTGGATTAGGTCACAATAATCACATGTGATACATATTTAAGGTTTCATGAGTCAAATTTGGGTTTCTAATAAAACATTAGGATGTGAAGGCAAATCATGGATTGAAAACCCTAAAACCAGATTCTACTCAAAAAATCCTTTCCAATGACTATTTATTCATAATTTTTTGATCATCCATTGATTTATGGTGAATTTTCAAAAACTGACCAATAGAATCCAGGAAAACCACACTCTGACAATATTTTAGTTGAGGATAAATTTGATGTAAATAAAAAGTGAAAAGACTGAGAGGAATATAGAGCGTGTTGCATATGAATCATAGATTTAGGGTTAAAACCATCATCAATATTTAGAATAGTTCGCGATTGATGAATCAAAATCGCGTGGGAAATCTCCATAATGCCCTTGTGAGTAAAATACAATGATTAACATTGTGAGGGAACTAGGGTCCTTACACTACCATGGTTCTTC
Organism: Alisma plantago-aquatica; assembly: GCA_963693085.1. Classification (NCBI taxonomy): domain Eukaryota; kingdom Viridiplantae; phylum Streptophyta; class Magnoliopsida; order Alismatales; family Alismataceae; genus Alisma; species Alisma plantago-aquatica. Next base: position 1,438,985,840 of record OY856409.1, on the reverse strand, counting down.
CCCCATGGCCATGGCACAAGGTGCATCAACTAGAGGTAATACCTTTGATCAGAACCTGAATAGGGGGAGCTGTCCACACTAGTTGAGATCACCGACTCCTTTGCTAAACCTAAATGAGACCAACAAGCCATCAAGGAGGTGAAACCATGCACTAGGGTTCTAGAACTACTCAGCCATAGCCAAAGTAGTGCCAGGAAGGCGAAGATCCTAGAAAACCCTATGAATAGGGCATATGAATCGCGTGAACATGTATGCAGCCTTGACTAGAAGGTGATGACACCAAAGCTTGAAGAAAACCGCATGGAAAACCATTGGTGATTTTAGGGAGCATAGAGAAAATAGGGGAGCAAGGGTGCCTATAGGGTACAATGTTTGGGGTAGTTTCGGGGTAGACCAAAGTTGCTAAAGTGAAGGAAAGAAGTCAGGGATGCTTACTGTGGTAGTAGTTGGATTGGGATGGTCAGAGCAGCCGGGTTGAAGTTGAGGTCACCAAAGAAGGAGGAGGAGCAGGTCCTAGAGCTTGGAGGCATGACAGGAAATTGGACGTGGAGGAGTGTATTATGAACGTCTTAGATGGATTCCAATGTCTTCAATTGGCACGAGGAAGCATCTAGTAGTCTCTGCATTCCCCTCATAGAGAAGGGTGAGAATGCCATTTTGGGAATTTCCTTAAATGATGATAAGAGATGGCAAGTTATGGATTTCTCAAAATGGAAAACCATGGAGAATCTTCTAGAGAAGAAATTTCTCAAAAAGGTGGAGGGGTGGGGGAGAGAGGGCTCCCTGAAGGAAGAGCCATCAAACAACCCCTAACTCATGATATTAATAGAGCTAGAAGAAGACACACTATCTGTCAGATTGAGATTGGACAGTGGATAAGGCAAGCAAAAATAAACACATGAGAAATGAGTATGTGACAAAGTAAAATAATAGAATTTTAGAGTCATTTCATGCATTAAATGTATTTGAAATAAATTCTCAATAAAACTATATCAAATCTTTCAACTTGATTTGGAGGGTCAAACATGGTCCAAATGACTTCAAATTTGAACAATATGTTTATTTGATTGTCTAGATTATTCCTAAACAATTATTTTTCAGTTTTGTACACGTTTTGGTCCATAATCTCTATATTCACCATTAATCTTAATTATAATGCATTTAAAGGGTGAGATAATTTGAAAAGTCTTTTTCTCATTAAATCTTAGAGTCAACATTCGAAATTTACATTATTCACTCATTCAAGAGTCAAATACCACTTCTTTATACTCTTTTTAGGCTTCATTGTCATCTTGGAGGAGAGATAAAACAAAAGAGGATCAACTTGAGCTAATTGAATCATATCATGCACATTTGAAAGATAAAAATACAATTGAGTCATATTTTAAGTTTTCTTATTTCATTTTCATATAGGAAATACCAGTTTATGGTATTTTTGCATTAAAACTCTCAATTATTATTATTAAAGAAAAAACCCACTTCTAAAGTTTAAATTATCATTAAAAATTTGGGTTGTGACAATTCTACCCACCTTAAAACAAATTTCATCCTTGAAATTTTCTAGGGTACTACCCACATTAGGGCTTTTTGTCATTCAATGAAAGCATACTAAAATTTGCATGAAAAGGAAATATATTTCATAAAAGGGTTCATGTAGATATTAATTATTACATCATTCCTCATCCTCCTTTTCTACTTCCATAGTGAAAATCCTATCTTGTCTCTTTGGAGGTGGATTCTGATCATGGTCCTTCTTCGTGAACTTAGGGCAATTTAATATGAGGTTGACAGTTTCTCCACAATAGTAGCATGCACCCGTACCATACTTACATGGGCCAGCATGGTTCTTCTTGCACGTTGGACATTGGCGCTTCTCAACTTCTACAATAGGCTCAAGTGCCTTTCTCTTAGGGTTGTTGATATTGGTTGTTCTTCTAGGGAACTTCCTTCTTGTAGGATCTTCCAGGGTGATCTTAAAACTCTAGGGTTGCATCTAGGGTAGCCTAGAGGGTCTTGTGGCCTCTTCTTGACAAGGAAAAGCTCAAGTCAGGCTTGAGTCCTCAGATGAACTTCTTTGTTTTATGAAATTCATCATAATCGCAGCCATACTTCTGTAGGACTTTGAACTTCATGGCATATTGGGTCATAGTCAAGCCACCCACTTGAGCCAGGTTGAAAAACTCTAGCACCTTGTTCTCTATCATGGCTTTAGACACATAGTGCTCTTGTAAGGCTTCAAAAAATCCTTTCCATGTGAGTGGAGATGCATCAACGCACCTTGAGTTGAGGAAGTTATCCCACTATGTACGAGCTTCTCCCTTGAGCATGTGGGTTGCAAAGCGAACCCTAGAGTGTCGAAGGCAGTCCATGTCATAGAAGCAATGCTCCATGCCTCTAATCCACTCCTCATCTTTGGTGACTACATCAATTTCTCCTTCACCCAAGAAAGAGTTGGGCCTTATCTTTAGGAAGTCTACTAGATTTAGCTCGTGATGTCTAGGTTGATGTTGTCCTTGTGCTAAGGCATTGGTGAGGGCTTGGACCATATCTTTCAGGGTTGCCAAAGGGTTTCTTCTTGGTCTACTTCCCTCACTAGAAGAGCTAGCACCATCATCCTTATCCTTTCCTTTGTCGTTTCACTTAGGGGCCATCTAGAAAAGGGTCACATATACCTAGGGTTAGAACTTATGAATTAGATTGCTTCTTGATGGCCATCCATTTATTGGCTCTGATGCCATTAATGTAACACTCCACCTTTTGAATATGAGCGGAAGCATCCATCTTGAAGGGGGATGTCACATTAATTTGATCATTACAAATAAATACATAAATCACCATTGAGATTCATACATCATTCTTTGAATAGGAAACTATAACTGACTTCTATAGCATGTCTAAATTCTAATCATTTCTATACATGGAAAACTAAGAATGAAAGTAAACATTTCTACGTGATTGGATCGCCTAATATGGACGGAACCTCACCAGTTCTCTCTTGAAAGTCTTCTTAGACCTTGCTTGCTTGTCTTGAGCCCTTATTTGCTCCAACTCTCGGGGACATCACGTCCTTATCCATGCAAAGGAGAAAAATCAACACATCAATAAATGGTACTGGAACTTTATAACATTATCAAAATAAATATACTTGACATGTAAGAAAACTTGACATAAATTAACTATAAGCATTCTTGAATCATTATTAACATGAAAAAATAGATAGTAAATGTATGCATCCCTCTATGATGCCCCCTTATGAGCACATGATTTCTAGGAAAGCTGTTGATGACCCCTTGAGGTCCATGATTTGGGAGCATATAAAGACTAGTCCAATTCCAGTTAACTTCATCATTTACAGTAACATGATCCATTTACTTTAACATGATGGGATTACTCCCTCTTGATCTTGAACATTAATTTCATGAAACATTAATCATAATATTTAATGTTGATGAACATTATAACCATTAGACATAACATATAGCAATCATTACACATCAATATAATGAGCTTAATTAAAACATGAAACTTGAAATAATTATGAATGTTTTATACTTAGCATGCGATCAACCATAAATACTCATGCTCAACAACATGACCCATTTACCTTGGAGCAAGGTTGATCCTAAGATGATCTCTATGATCTTCGAGTCAAATCTAAGTCAAGCCCTCTCTTGTCTTGATAAGGATCTAAGTACATGTACATTATTATGGAAGATCATAAATCAATACCTTGTATTGATTCTAGGTTAAATTAGCACATATTAGGGTTTGAGTGCTTTAGGGTTAGGCTTACTGATCAACATCATTAAATTCGGAAAAAGACTTGGTTGTATTAGGCCGCCTTTATCACATACGATACATATATAGAGTTTCATGAGTAAAATTAGGGTTTGTAATAAAACATCAGGATAGGAAGGTAAATCATGCTTTGAAACCATAAAATCAGATTCTACTTGAAAAATTCTTTCCAAGAACTATTTATTCATAATTTTCTGATCATCCATATATTTATGGTGAATTTTTGAAAACTGACCAATTAGAATATAGGAAAACAATAGTGCAAAATTATTAAAATCAAGGATAATTATGATGTAAATAAAAAGAGAAAAGACCGAGAGTACTATAGAGTGCGTTGCATATGAATCATAGATTTGGGGGTAAAATCATCATTCAACATAGTTCACAACCGATGAATCAAGATCATGTGGGAAATCTCCATAATGCCCTTGTGAGTAAAATACAACATTAACATTGCATGGGCACTAGGATCCTAACACGAACATGGTTCTTCCTCCGTGGCCATAGCCCGAGGTACCTCAACTAGAGGTACTACCTCCGATCAGAACCCGAATAGGGGAGCTGTCCGTACAAGTTGAGATTGCCGACGGCTTCACTGAACCCAGACAAGACCGGAGAGCCATCAAGGAGGTGAAACCATCCACTAGGGTTCCAGAACTTCTCGATCATAGATGAAGAAGTGCCAAGAAGGTGAGGATCTAATAAGACCCCACAAACAGGGCAAATGACTCACGTGAGCATGTCCGCAACCTTGACTCAAAGGTGAGGACACCAAAGCTTGAAGAAAACCACCCTGAAAACCATTGGTGATCATCATGAGTGCTAAAACAAATAGGGGTGTGAGGGTGACTATAGGGTACAATGTTTGGGGAAGATTTGGGGCAGACTAAAGTTGCTAAAGCGATGGAAAGAAGTCAAGGATGCTTCCTGCAATAGTAATTGGACATGGATGGTTAGAGCAACTAGGGAAAATCCTGGGTAGCTGAAGGAGGAGGAGAAGGTCCTATAACTTGGAGGCACAAGAGGAGAAATTAGATGTGGAGGAGTGTAGGGTGAAGGTCGTAGATGGATTCCAATGTCTTAAATAGGCACGAGGAAGTCTCTAGTGGTCTCTTAAATCCCCTCACAGAGAAGGGTGCGAATGTTGTTTTGGGTGTTTCGTTAAATAATGACGAGAGATGGAGAGTTATGGATTAGTCAAAATGGGAAAACATGTCAAATACATTGGAGAAGAAATTTCACAAAAATATGGAGGGATGAGGGAGAGAGGGCTCCTCGAAGGAAGAGCCATGAAATGACCCCTGACTCGCGAGATTAGCAGAGCTAGAAGACGATGTGTTGTCCATCAGATTGAGATTGAACGGTGGATAAGACAAGAGAAAATAAGCACCCTAGTAATGAGTGCATGATAGAGTAAAATAACAGAAATTTAGAGTCATTTCGTGCATTAAATGTATTTAAAATAAATTCTCAATAAAACTATATTGATATTTTTCGAATTCAATTTGGAGGGCCAAACATGGTCCAAATGACTTCAAATTTGAACAAAAAGTTAATTTGATGGTCTAGAATATTCCCAAACAATTAGTTTTCAATTTTGTACACGTTTTGGTCCATAATTTCTATATTGGCCATTAATCTTAATCATAATATATTTAAAGGGTGAGATAATTTGAAAAGGCTTTTCTTATTAAATCCTTGAGTCAACATTCGAGATATACATTATTCACTCATTCAAGAGTCAAAAAACACTTATTTATCCTCTTTTTATGCTTTATTGTCATCTTGGAGGAGAGAGAAAAGAAAATAGAATCAACTTGAGTTAATTGAATCATATCATGTACATTTGAAAGAGAAAACTACAATTGAGTCATATTTTAAGTTTTCTTATTTCATTTTCATTGAAGAAATATCAGCTTATGTCTTTTTTCATCAAAACCCTCAATTATTGTTATTTATAAAAAAACCCCAATCTAAAGTATAACTTATCTTTGAAAAATTGGGATGTGACAATTCTACCCATCTTAAAACAAATTTCATCCTCAAAATTTTCTAGGGTACTACCCACCTTAGGACTTCTCTTACTTCTTCATTCAATGAAAGCATACTAAAATTTGTAAGAAAAGGAAATATATTTCATAAAAGGGTTCATGTGGACTTTAATTATTACACATTCCTCATCCTCTTTTTCTACTTACCTAATGAAAATCCTAGCTTGTCTCTTTGGAGATGGATTCTAATCCTAGTCCTTCTTCATGATCTTAAGAAAATTTGGCCTGAGGTGGCCATTTTCTCCACAATAGTAGCATGCACCCATACCATACCACATGGGCATGCATGGTTCTACTTGAACAAGACTCACCCACTCACTATTACATATAGGGTATATAATTCATGCGTTGTTGAGTTTTGAGACCTCTTTCTTCACTAATTCCCTTAGGTTTTGGTTTAGTCTCCTTTGCCCTTGAGCCATAGGCTTTGCATCTAATTGTAGATGGATCTATGCATACAGTCAACATGATTCAGACCTTGAAAATCATTAGTCGAGTAACTGATTGCTTTTCTTCTTAGCTTGAGCTCATTCAAAAGCATCTGTTGTTACTCACTAGTTAGGGTAGAGTTTATAATCACTAAATTTTGTTCTTCATTATATAGGACTTTGTACTTCAAACCTTGAAGAAGATGTTTCAATTTAGCATTGGGTTTGGTGCTTCTTCTTCATCATCGTTCCTCTCAAGGCGAACATATTTTTCCATTTCTATAACACAATCTTCTCGATCATTGCTACCACTTTCCTTTGTGTCTAAATAATTGAGTAGTTCAACTACCTTGGGATCTTCCATATTAGGACTAGGGTCAGATAATCCTCTCATCAAAGGATCTACTATAGCATTCTACTCCTGAATTTCCTCACAAAATTGGTTATAAGCTATCTAAGAAATAGACCGATTCAAAGAGAGATGGTCCCCTCATGGAGTCTTAGACTTTGAAGTCAATGTGATCATTCTCAACCCTTATGGTGATGATTCTAGCTTCCACATCTATTAGGGTTCTTATTGTATAAAGGAAGGGTCGTCCAAAGATCACAAGATAGGTCTGATCTTCAATCATGTGGATGACAATTATATTGCAAGGTATGAAGAATATTGCTACACGAATGGGAACATCCTCTATGATTCTGGTAGGCTTAGTGAAGGTGTGATCTACTAGTTGACTGTACATCCCCATCTTCACCATATCACTCAAACCCAACCTCTAGGCTAGAGTGAGTAGTATGGAATTGATACTTGCTCTAAGATCAGCTAACCCCTCTCTTTCTTCGTTATCTCCCACGTCGAATGTGATGATGAATTCCCTGGGACCCTTTTGTTTGCTCAACATTTTTTCTTGCATGAAAGCACTAGACATCTTGGTGAGCTTCATAGTTTTCACCTTGTCCCCATGTCTTCTCTTAGTGATAAGGTCTTTGAAGAACTTTGCATTAGTTGGCATTTATTGAATGACATCGAGGAACTGGATGTCAATGTGTATCTTCTTCATGATTTCAATAAACTTCTCATATCACTTTTTAAGATGAGGCTTGATTATATTATATTGGAAGGGTATCCTTGGTGCGTAAGGATCCAAGTTAGGTATTACCTATAAATAATCAAGTTTCTTCTTCTTTCCCCTTACCTTTTTCTTATGACTTAGTCTTTTTAGGAAGTATACTTCGACTTTAGGTTCTTCCTCTACTACAACACTCTCGGGTAAGGAATTGTAGATAGGAGTACTTAGTTGATGAGCCTTTGTTGCTGGATTTTTTTTATAATTATAGCTGAGCTAAGCGTGGCCATTTTTGCAGTTTCATGGCCTTCATGATTATTGCTCGGTGATTAACGAAATTCTTCTTTTGAGGGATATTGATCATCTAGGACTAATTCATGAGATGTTGGCCAATCATTTTGTTGTCGATCTGTAGATCGTCTATCTACCCAATTACACCCACCATATGAGATTATATCATATTTAGTAGATTGTTGTTGTTAATGGAGCTTTATTTTAGTTTGTCATTTAAATTATATCGACTTGTCTCTTTGTAAAGGAAAACATCTCTGTTATGAAGTCTTGCTGCAAGGGGACCTGATCCTAACCTTGACTTGGTCCTCTAAAGTTTCATTTTGATTCTGGTTTTTCCCTTAGAATTTGTTCATGTTCTACTAATAGTTTGTGTTACGGGTGAACCTACACAATCCACCTCCTCTTCCAAACCCAAATTGTCTAGTAGGTGGTTTGTTTAGAACATTAAATTGGTGGGAGTTCTCATCATCATCTTTGTTCCCATAAGAGAATACAAGATCGTCTGGTCTCTAAAAACTCACATTGAAGATATTTTCAGTGCGATCATCTTGGTTATCCTCCTCTTCATGGGTGTAGATGATATGGTCAATGATATGGAATCCTTATCCACATCTTACACACTTCATCACAGTTCCAAATCAGTTCTTCCCCTCATTCCCAAAATCCTTCATCTGGAAAAAATCTATGGCTATTTTCTCAATCTTGGCCTTGAGGGCCTCAAAATCCTTGAAATCTATAATGGTTTCCGCAATGGATACTGTACTTATTGGTCCTATTTCATGACCCATTCTAGCTTGCAGAGCATCCATGTTTTCAATTATGATCTTAGAATCTTTCAGATCCTTTCCCAAAAAGTCATTGATAGCAACAACATTTAGAGAAATTCCATCAGTTGTTGTCAGCACATTGTGAAAGGTAGTTACTAGATATCCTTTACCAAAATTGTGATGGGGGCAGTTCTTCTATTACTATTCATATCTTTCCCAAGCTTCATGTGAATTTTCATTGAGTTTGTAGCTGAAACCAATGATCTTGTATCTGTTGCGTAGAGTTTTCTCTATCGGGTGAAACGTTGTAACAATAAAATTGGCTAGAGCTGGCCATCCACATATGCTCATGTTCTTTAGCAAAACATACCATGCTAGTGCTTTATCCTATAGAGAGAAGTTGAATCATTTACGTAGATACCACTTGTGGAACCCCATTCATTCTAAGGGTATCACATATATTTTTGAACACATCGAGGTGGTGTTAAGGGTTCTCGTCCATTGAGTTTCTTCCAAAAGTCCTATGTTGTATCACACTAATGAGGGATGGATTCAACTCAAAGATGGCAACATTAAAACATGATATGATAATAGAGTTCCTAGATTCATTTTCTCTTGTTGTAGTCAGAGATCTGAGATAAGGGCCACCTTCTTCATCATCATCACCTTCAGGTTGAGGACCCTCATCTTCCATCTCATGGAATCTTTTCTTCTCTTATTCTAAGGGAAAAAATCATCACATCAATAAATGACACTGGCACTTTATAATATAATCAAAATAAATATACTTGACATGTAGGAAAAACTGACATGAATTAACTATAAGAATTCTTGAATCATTATTAACAAGAAGAATTGGATAGTAAATGTATGCATCTTTCTATGATGCTCCATTAGGAGCACATGATTGGTAGGAAAGCCCTTGATTCTAGGAAAACCTTTGATGATCCCTCGAGTTCCATCATTTGGGAGCACATAAATACTAGTTAAATTCCAATTTACTTGATCATTAACATTAACATTAACATTAACATTAACAATAACATTAACATTAAAATTAACATTAACATTAACATTAACATTAACATTAACATTAACATTAACATTAACATTAACATTAACATTAACATTAACATTAACATTAACATTAACATTAACATTAACATTAACATTAACATTAACATTAACATTAACATTGACATTAACATTAACATTAACATTAACATTAACATTAACATTAACATTAACATTAACATTAACATTAACATTAACATTAACATTAACATTAACATTAACATGATGGAATTAACTTGATCTTGAACATTAATTTCATGAAACATTAATCACAATCTCTAATCTTGATGAAAATTATAAATGTAGGACATAACATATAGCGATCGTCAGGCAATGGTATAGTAACTTGAGTAAAATAATAAACTTGAAATCATAATGTCTAGTTTATACTTAGCATGAAATTAACCATAAATACTTGTGCTCATCAATATGACCCATTTACCTTGGATGAAGGTTGCTCGTAAGACGATCTCTCTAATCTTCTAGTCAAATCTAAGTCAAACTCTCTCTTGTCTTTATTAGGCTCTAAGTACATGTACATGATTATTGAACATCTTAAATAAATACCTTGTATTGATTCTAGGTTGAATTATGGTAGATTAGAATTTGAGTGCTTTAGAGTTAGGCTTACTAATCAACATCATTAAATTATGAAAAAAAATTGGTTGGATTAGGTCACATTAATCTCATGTGATGCATATTTAGGGTTTTGGATAAAACATCAGGACATGAAGGCAAATCATTGCTTGAAAACCCTAAAATCAAATTCTACTTGGAAATGATTATTTATTCTTAGTTGTTTGATCATCCATTGATTTATGGTGAATTCTAAAAAACTAACCAATTAGAATCTAGGAAAACCATAATGAAAAATTATTTAAATTGAGGATAAATCCAATGTAAATAAAAAGTGAAAATATCGAGAGGACTATAGAGCATGTTGCATATGAATCAGAGATGCAGGGGTAAACTCATTATTCAACATTCAACATAGTTCGTGGACGATGAATCAAAATCATGAGGGAAATCTCCATAATGCCCTTGTGAGTAAAATACAATGATTAACATTATGGGGACACTATGGTCCTTACATGACCATGGATCTTCCCCCATGTCCATGGCAAGAGGTGCGCCAACTAGAGATAATACCTCTGGATAAGAACCCGAACAAGGGGAGCTGTCCACACAAGTTGAGATCACCGACGCCTTCACTGAACTTAGACAAGACCGACGAGCCATCAAGTTGGTGAAACCATGCACTAGGGTTTTAGAAATGCTCAGCCATAGTTGAAGCAGTGCCAAGAAGACAAGGATCTAAGAAGACCCTGCGAATAGGGCATATGACTCATGTGAATAGGTCTGTGGCCTCAACTCAAAGGTGAGGACACCAAAGCTCATAGAAAACTGCCTAAAAACCACTAGTTATCATCGGGAGAACCAATTAAAATAGGGGAGCATGGCCTATAGGGTGCAATGTTTGAGAAAGATTCAGGGTAGACCAAAGTTGCTAAAGTAAAATAAAGAAGTCAAGGATGCTTATTGTGGTATTAATTGGACTAGGATGGTTGGAGCAGCCGAGGCAAAGCCTAGGTTGCTGGAGAAGGAGGAGGAGCAGGTCCCAGAGCTTGGAGGCATGAGAGGAGAAATTGAATGTGGAGGAGTGTATGGTGAAGGTCATAGATGGATTCAAATGTCTTAAATAGGCACAGGAAGCATCTAGTGGTCTCAGCAATCCCCTCATAGAGAAGGGTAGGAATGTCATTTTGGTGTTTCCTTAAATGATGACAAGAGATGGCAGGTTATGGACTGATCAAAATGGGAAACCATGGTGAATCTTCTAGAGAAGAAATTTCTCAAAAAGGTGGAGGGATGAGGGAGAGAGGGTTCACTAAAGGAAGAGCCATGAAACAACCCCTGACTCACAAGATTAGAGGAACTAGAAGATGATGTACTGTCCATCAGATTGAGATCGAACGGTGGATAAGGTGAGTGAAAATAAACACCTGAGAAATGAGCGTGTGATAGAGTAAAATAATAGAACTTTAGAGTCATTTCGTGTATTAAATGTATTTGAAATAAATTCTTAATAAAAGTATATTCAAATCTTTAAAATTTGATTTGGAGGGTCAAACATGGTCTAAATGACTTCAGATTTGAATAATAGGTTAATTTGATGGTCTAGAATATTCCTAAACAATTAGTTTTCAATTTTGTTCACGTTTTGGTCCACAATATCGATATTGGCCATTAATATTAATTATAATGCATTTAAACGGTGAGATAATTTGAAGTCTTTTCTTATTATATCCGTGAGTCAACATTCAATACATACATTATTCACTCATTCCAGAGTCATATAACACTTCTTCATAGTCTTTTTATGCTTTATTGTCATCTTGGTGGAGAGAGAAAAGAAAAGATGATCAACTTGAGTTAATTGAATAATACAATACACATTTGAAAGAGAAAAATACAATTGAGTCTTATTTTAAGTTTTCTTATTTCATTTTCATATAAGAAATACTAACTTATGGCATCTTTGCATTAAAACCCTCAATTATTGTTATTTAGCAAAAAACTCATTCTAAAGTTTGAATTATCTTTAAAAAAATTGGGATGTGACAATTCTACCCACCTTAAAACAAATTTTGTCCTTGAGATTATCTAGGGTACTACCCACCTTAGGGCTTTTCTTACTTATTCATTCAATGAAAGCATACTAAAATTTGCATAAAAAGGAAATATATTTCATAAAAGGGTTCATGTGGAAATTAGTTATTACATCATTCCTCATCCTCTTTTTCTGCTTTCATATTGAATTCCTATCTTGTCTCTTTGGAGGTGGATTCTGATCTTTGTCCTTCTTCATGAGCTTACGGAAATTTGACCTGAGTTGGCCAGTTTCTCCAAAGATATAGCATGCACCCGTACCATAACTGCATGGGCATGCATGGTTCTTCTTGCACGTTGGACATTGGGGCTTCTCAACTTGTACAACAGGTTTAGGTGCCTTTCCCTTAGGGTTGTTGGGTGGTTGATATTGGTAGTTCTTTTGGGGAAATTCCTTCTTATAGGATCTTCCAGGGTGATCTTCAAGCTCTAGGGCTGCATCTAGGGTATCTTGGAGGGTCTTGTGGCCTCTTCTTGACAAGGAAAAGCTCAAGTCGGGTTTGAGTCCTCAGATGAATTTCTTTGTTATGTGAAGTTCATCATAATCATAGCCATACTTCTGTAGGACCCTGAACTCCATGGCACACTGGGTCACAATCATGTCACCCACTTGAGCCAGGTTGGCAAACTCTAGAAACGTTTTCTCTATCATGGCTTCAGACATGTAGTGATCCTAGAAGGCTTCAACAAATCCTTCCCATGTGAGTGGAGGTGCATCAACAACCCTTGAGTTGAGGAAGTTATCCCATCATGTATGGGTTGCTCCCTTGAGCATGTGGGTTTCAAAGCAAACCCTAGAGTGTTGAGGGAAGTCCATGTCATGGAACAAATTCTCCATGCCTCTAATCCACTCCTCAACTTTGGTGACTACATCAATTTCTCCTTCACCTGAGAAAGAGTCAGGCCTTATATTTAGGAATTCCACTAGAGTCAGCTCATGATGTTTAGGTTGATTTTGTCCTTGTGCTAAGGCATTAGTGAGGGCTTGGACTAGATCTTATAGGTTGCCTTAAGGTTTCTTATTAGCCCAATTACCTCACTAGAAGTGCTACCACAATCATCCTTATCCTTTCCTTTGTCGGCTCTCTTAGGGGCCATCTGAAAAAGGTCACATATACCTAGGGTTAGAACATATGAATTGGATTTCTTCCTGGTGGCCATCCATTTATTGGCTCTTATACCATTAATGTAAGACCCCACCTTTTGAATATGAGAATAAGCATCTATCTTGAAGGGGTATGTCACATTAATATGATCATTACAAATAAATTCATAAATCACCATTGAGATTTATACATCATTATTTGAATAGGAAACTATAACTGAGTTCTATAACATGTCTACAATTCTAACAATTTATAAACATGGAAAACTTAGCATGAAAGTAAACATTTCTACGTGATTGGATAACCTAATATGGATGACACCCTACAAGTTATCTCTTGAAGGTCTTCTTAGTCCTTGCTTTCTCCTCTTGAGTCCTTATTTGCTCCAACTCCTGTATACATCACGTCCCCAACCATGCAAAGGGGAAAAATCAACACACCAGTAAACAATATTGGCACCATAACATAATAAAATAAATATACTTGATGTGTAAGGAAACTTGACATGAATTAACTAAAAGCATTATTGAATCATTATTAACATGAAGAATTGAATAGTCATTGTATGCACCCCTCTATGATGCCCCCTTAGGAGCACATGATTGCTAGGAAATCCCTTGATGCTAGGAAAGCCCTTGACGACCTCTTGAGATACAAGATTTGGGAGCATATAGGTGTTGGGTTTTAGGGGAGACAGAGAAGGCAGTGGAAACAAAAAATTTTCTTCTCCCGAACCCAAAATAAAGGAATCACGTCAACGTCTATACAATAGGAAGGATGGTTTGTATAGACATACCTTGTCCTGAGGCTTGCTCAACGACGTTACCTCACGGCTTGCACGGTCTTCACCTTCGGTCTTGGATGGTGTTTGTGTAGCTCCTGATCTCACAGGGACTGTCAGGATTGACAGTTGTCCTCCGAGCGGCAGAAGTCTCCCACCTTTGAAGTAGTCCACACAGACCACTTGGAACTCCAATCTCCTTGTCCCATAAGGAATCGGAAGGAGTCATACTCTCCTGTCGGCGTACTAGTCACCGATACACTCTCCTGCAACCAGTTGCTTTTTTACAGTTGTCTTTCCCTTGCTGTGCCTCCCTTATCAGGTAGCATTTTCTCAGGCTCTCTCGGTTACCACAACCAGAGAGAATGACAACTTTGCAGAGCAACTGGTGCTCTGAGTTGTTGTACCTGAGAAGCCCCCAATACCCCTATATATATAGGAGGGTCATGGGACAAGGTTCTCTACCCCGGGCAATGCGAGATTAAAGTAGGAGTAGAAGGGTTCGATGTTTTTCCACAAAACAACCAACTGCGCCAGCTGAACCAATCGTTTCATGCATGAACCGATCGGTTGGGGACCTGAGCCGATCGATTCACACCTGAACCGGTCGGTTGGGGCACCTGAGCCGATCAGTTCAAGCATGAGACGATCGGTTCATGGTCCTGGTCCAACTCGAATTGACTTTCATGTTTGTTTCCAACTAATCAAATATTAGTCCTTGTCCAAATCAAATTTGTACAAGTGAAACAAAATATGTATGTGCAAAAAGAGTCTTCTAACTTTCCATAAGATCTCGGTTGGTCACACAAATTGACCGGTTCAACAATTGAGCCGATCGTTTCAGTAACACATGAGCCGATCGACTCACCACTTGAGTCGATCGGTTCATCAAACTGAGCCGATCGGTTCAACCCTGTGAGCCGATCGGTTGGGACAGCAGACTGTGCAAATTAGTCAATTGCAGTTCCAATCAATCCGATACTCTAATCAATCGGTCCTACACCTTGAACACTATGATACTGAGCTATCAATTGATTGAGTGTTTAATTGAACTACTAAACTCCTTTAGATATGGATAAACTCCTCTTCCAGGTTAAATCCTATGTGTATGACCCTGTAGGCCCATCTCACATTGGCAGTGAAAGTCCATAACACTTATGACTTCACAAGCAAAGAGCGGTGCCTAGTCGCACATCAGTGCTACCCAAGTGAAAAGGAAAGTTGGAGAACAACTTTCAATCCTACAATCCGTGAATGGTGTTATAGTGAATGTATAATTCCTTTGTCACTGATATCCCGAATGAATCAAGGCATGGAACAGTCATCCTGTCAACGCTCATTCACTTTCTTGATCTTAGAGTAGATTGGAGGAGATATGTATGACATCAATATCACATACTGATTCACACATGTGTGCACGCCTATCTCAATCCTACTCATCAAGTGGCCATGGATATCAAACTCCCTCAGGAGGGACAAATCCCATATCTATCACTCACCCCTCAAAAGCCCCATGTGTCAAAGCCACCCAATCATCACCTTTATAACAACCCATGTTTCAGGATTGCGTTTGATGATGTCAAAGTATACCCAACGACATGTGTTGAGTGTAGTGATTTCAGGTCAAAGAATCACACTCACCACCATCACTGTGAGAACTGACTGTGACTACCATGTCATGGTTCCATGTGTCAAACTCACAGTGGGTCTGTCCGATATGCTTGTTCTCTAACAAGTACCTATGTGTTTGGTTTGATATCTCCATATCATGACTAATGAGATTCTGTAATCAACCAACACCACAATCTAGTCTTGTATGTCATTGCTATCTTTCTAGCTTCCATAATGACATCTGATTAGGGACATAATAAGAACATACAAACTCTTAGCATCCGTATGATCTCATCGTTCAGGTCCTGAACCTGAAAGCATACATCATTGAGTACTGTCATTCTCTAGACATTCAATCTATTCTATCATTATCTCATATGACTGAACCAGAAAGAATTGGAAGCTTGCCTTTGATGTTTATCAAATCAATCTTAATGTATCCCACCAATCATCCCATGATTGGCTCTCGGGGCATATACCAACAGACTCCGACTTGCACTGTGAGCCAATCACCATTGAATCATATTCTTAGTGATTTTCAAACATGTCCCACATGTTACTGTGTTCTAGTGCTAACATAGTGAGTTATGGTAACACCTTTCCAAAGTCGGTATTAACTGCATGTCTCTCATCTCTTCACTATACGTCACACGTATGAGATGGAGTTGCCGTAATATGCAATCTAGTATTCTTTTGCTAACCTTTATCCACATTGCATGACCAAGCACTCCTAACTTGTCATCAATGACCGGAATAACTATAAGTTCATCTCTATGAACTCCTAGATCCATATAGTATCCACTGTTGTTCTCTAACACACGGATACTCGACATTTCCTTTTAAAATGGCTTTATTGGAATGTTTCCATTTATCAACAAACATTCACTTTTATATACCCCATATATATTTTGTGATTAATTTTCTATCCTTTTCGGAAGTTCGCATCAGTATAACTCTTTACAATGAACCCTTCCTTATTTCCATAGAACTAGTACTTATCAAGTACTTATCAAGTTCTTATGGTATTCCAGTAACCCTTACTGGAACTAGACAGACATCCACTCGTCATGTCCCAGATACAAGTTATCAGGATGAGCACATCATATTGTCATGTCCTACATACAAATGATGAATGCATTTTATTCTTGCTATGTCCATACATGCAAGATAATGGGATGATTACATACATGATAGATACATATCTATTCTTAGTGTTCCCATTCTTCATAAGAATTGGACACTTGGCCTTGGGATACTAACTCCATGTAACATGGACAAGTTTTCTCCCACTGAATCTGTGCACACTGAACCCTTCAGTATAGATTGCCAATGTATGCTCTCTCTTTTCAGGTCAAGAGGTTTTTCGAGAACCATCTCTATAGATCTCTATTCCTATCACATAGGAAATGTCTCTATCTTCCCTAAAGATAATTTCCATTCTAGAACATCTCATTCCTCATCAACATGTGGAATGCAAATACGCTCCCACTAAATCACAGATCCCTTCTTTATCTTTGACATATTAGTCAAACCCTTTGACTATACCATCAAAGTAAAGATCCAGCTCTAAGTTGCTTGTACTTAATCAATCACATTGATTAGCCCATTGTAACTTATAGACTTCATTTGCATTAATGGATTCATAAACCTTATAGGTTGTGTCACGTACACATCCTTGTTTTATTCCTCATAGGAATGCAGTTTTAGTATCCGTATGCCAAATGTCTTAGTCATTAAGTTGCAATCAACAAGCATCATCCTTCTAAAAATGTCATCCATGTGTCTTAACACTTAAGACTCATTCAAACTTATGGATTTCATCCTAATAGGTGCTACCATCAAGGTCATACCTTATGGTTTACATGGAAGTTATTTAGGATGTAATGGTCATAAACCATAACTCAAAATCCAGTTCCTCATATTCATCTAGATAGTTGACTCATCACATGACCAACTCATCACATAGATAATCGAGGTGTATCTATCAAGGATATAAGAACTCATAACTCCTTATGATTCTTAATGTCCTTAATTAGTGTGGGGTATTTCGTTCATTGATATAATCAAGAAATAACACTTTACCAAATTCATACCTCATCTATGATATTCTTGAACACTTTAAGATATTCATATTGGTATTTCTCTAAACACCATTTGAAGTACTAGAATTAACTCCAATAGGTATGTAAATACATCACATGTATTATACCTAATAGGATGATCATTCTCCCACTACCACTAGTGAAGATTGATTAATCATGTCTAAGATATTCATGTCTCTTACTGGTTCTCTAACCAAAAGAGTCTAGGTTTATCCATCATATGGAAACTAGAAATGAATTTCTCATGATTTATGCTAATTTGATTGTTTGAGTTATCAATAACTTTTAGGTATCATTTTATCTTATGCATACCAAGTACCACAAGATAAACAAGGCATTTCCATAAAGATCATATCTTTTGAAATTGAAACATCAACTTTATTAATTGCTATCATTGTCATACAATATGCAAAAATAATGTGTTTCTATCCATTGGCAAATATGAAATAGCAGTTCATAACTCTATTACATGCCTTTAAGGCTGAAAATAAACTAAAGTACTCCTATCTATGGCGGCAACACTTGCCCCATATATTGGGTGCTTTACACTTTATATCTTGGTATCATATACCTAAAAAGTGTTACAAGTTTATTTCATGACACCTTCAGGTGGAGACGTCTGTCACCTCCTTCTTCTTTAGTTCTTCCAAATAGAGTGGACAATTCTTTAGGATAGGAAGGAAAATCATGGATTTAAAACCCTAAAATCATATTCTGCTAAAAAATACTTTTAAATAACTATTTTTCACAATTTTTTGATCACCCATTGATTTATGGTGAATTTTTGAAAATAGATCAATTAGAATCCAAGAAAACCATAGTGTGACATTATTTAAATCAAGGATAAACCTGATGTAAATAAAAGGAGAAAAGATTGAGAGTACTATAGAGAACATTGCATAAGAATTTGAGATGTGTGTATAAAATCATCATTCAACATAGTTTACAACCAATGAATCGAAATTGTGTGGAAAATCTCCATAATGCACTTGCGAGTAAAATAAAACAATTAACATTGCAGGGGCACTAGGGACCTTACACAAACATGGTTCTTCCCTTATGGCCATGCCCTGAGAAGCGTCAACAGGAAGTACTACTACCTCTAATCAAAACCTAAACAGGGGGAGCTGTCCACACAAGTTGAGATCGCCGACACCTTCCCTGAACCTAGACGAGACTGACGAGTCATATCGAAGGTGAAATCATGCACTATGGTTCCAAAAATTGCTCAGACATAGCTGAAGTAGTGCTAGGAAGGTGAGGAACCAAGAAGACCCCACAAATAGGGTATATGACTCACACAAATAGGTCCACAACCTCGACTCAAAGGTGAGGACTCCAAAGCTCGACGAAAACAACCTAGAAAACCACTAGTGATCATCGGGAGCACTAAGAAAATAGGGGAGCAATGGTGCCTATAGGGTACAACATTTGGGGAAGATTTGGGGTAGAACAAAGTTGCTAAAGCAAAGGAAATAGTTTAGTGATGCTTACTACAATAGTAATTGGACTAGAATGGTCAGAGCAACCAGGTAGAAGCTTGGGTAGCCAAAGAGAGGAGGTAGGTCCTAGATATTGGAGGAACAAGAGGAGAATCAGGTGTGGAGGAGTGTAGGGTGAAGGTCGTAGATGGATTCCAATGTCTTAAATAGGCACGAGGAAGCCTCTAGTAGTCTCTGCAATCCCCTCATAGAGAAGGGTGAGAATGCTATTTTAGGAATTTTCTTAAATGATGACGAGAGATGGTGAGTTATGGACTGATCAAAATGGGAAGCCATGGAAAATCTGTTGGAGAATAAATTTCTCTAAAAGGTGGAGGGATGAGGGAGAGAGGGCTCAACAAGGAAGAGCCATGAAATGACCCCTAACTCGAGAGATTAGCGGAGCTGTAAGATGACACATTGTTTGTTAGATTGATATTGGACGGTTGATAAGGTGAGCAAAAATAAACACTCGAGAAATGAGTGCATGACATAGAGTAAAATAATGGAACTATAAGGTCGTTTCATGCATTAAATGTATTTGAAATAAATTCTCAACAAAACTATAGTCAAAGCTTTCAAATTTTATTTGGAGGGTCAAACATGGTCCAAATGGCTTCAATTTTGAACCACATGTTAATTTGATGGTCTAGAATATTCCTAAACAATTGTGTTTTAGTTTTGTAACTTTTTGGTCCATAATATCTATATTGACGATTAATCTTAATTATACTACTTTCAAAGGGTGGGATAATTTGAAAAGGATTTCCTCATTAAATCCTTGAGTCAACATTCGAGATATACATTATTCACTCATTCAAGAGTCATATAACACTTATTTATTCTTTTTTTATGCTTTATTGACATCTTAGAGGAGAGAAAAAAAGAAAAAAGGATCAACTTGAGTGAATTGAATCGTATCATGCACATTTGAAAGAGAAAACTACAATTGAGTCTTATTTTAAGTTTTCTTATTTCATTTTCATATAAGAAATAACAACTTATGTATTTTTGAAATAAAACCCTTAATTATTATGATTCAGGAAAAACCCCATTCTAAACTTTAAATTATCTTTGAAAAATTGTGATGTGACAATTCTACCCACCTTAAAACAAATTTCATCCTCAAAAATTTCTAGGGTACTACCCACCTTAGGGGCCTTTTCTTACTTCTTAATGCAATGAGAGCATACTAAAATTTGCATGAAAAGGAAATGTATTTCATAAAAGGGTCCGTTTGAACATTAATTATTACATCATTCCTCATCCTCTTTTTCTACTTCCATAGTGAAAATCCTAGCTTGTCTCTTTAGAGGCAGATTATGATCCTAATCCTTCTTCATGAGATTAGGATAATTTGACATGAGGTGTCCAGTTTCTCGATAATAGTAGCATGCACCCATACCATACCTGCATGGGCATGCATGGTTCTACATGAACATGACTCACCCACTTGCTATCAGTTATAGGGTATATAACCCTATGTTGTGGAGTTTTAAGACCTCTTTCTTTACTAATTCCCTTAGGTTTTGACTTAGTCTCCTTTTCCCTTGATCCATAGGCTTTACACCTATTTATAGATATATCTATACATACAATCAACATGATTCAGACCTTGAAAATCATTAGTTGAGTAACTGATTGCTTTTCTTCTTAGCTTGAGCTCATTCAAAAGTTTCTCTTATTACTCGCTAGATAGAGTAGAGTTTATGATCACTAAATTTTTTTCTTTGTTATCTAGGAATTTGTACTTCAACCTTCAAGAAGATGTTTCAATTCAGCACTGGGTTTGGTGCTTCTTCTTCATCAACGTTCCTTTCAAGGTGAACATATTTTTCCATTTCTATAACACAATAATCTTGATCATTGCTATCACTTTCTTTTGTGTCTATATAATCAAGTAGTTCAACTACCTTGGGATCTTCCATATTAGGACTAGGGTTAGATAATGCTCTCATCAAAGGATCTACTATAGCATTCTACTCTTGTATTTCCTCACAAAATTGGTTTTAAGCTATCTATAAAATAGATTGATTCAAAGAGAGATGGTCCCCTCATGGAGTCTTGGACCTTAAAGTCAATGTGATCATTTTCAACCCTTATGGTGATGATTCTAGCTTCCACAACTATTCAGGCTCTTCTTGTGTAAAGGAAGGGTCACCCAAAGATCATAGGACATCTTGGCTCTTCAACCGTGTGGACGAAAACTATATCACAAGGAATGAATAATCAAGCTACACGAATGGGAACATACTCTATGATTCCAATAGTCTTAGTGTAGGTGTGATCTGCTAGTTGAATGTGCATCCCCATCTTCACCATGTCACTCAGACTCAACCTCTAGGCTAGAGTGAGCAATATCAAACTGATACTTGCTCCAAGATCATCTAACCCCTTTCTTTCATCATTATCTCCCACAATGAATGAGATGGTAAATTCTCTAGGATCCTTTTGTTTGCTCGGCATTTTTTCTTGAACGAAAGCACTAGACATCTTGGTGATCTTCATAGTTTTCACCTTGTCCTCATGTACTCTCTTAGTGATAAGGTCTTTGAAGAAATTTGCGTAAGTTGACGATTCTTCAATGGCATCGAGGAACTGGATGTCAATGTGCATCTTCTTCATGGCTTTGATAAACTTCTCATATCTCTTTTAAATATGATCCTTGATTAGCTTATATTGGAAGGGTATCCTTGGTGTGTAAGGATCCATGTTAGAAATTGCCTATATTAAATCATCAAGTTTCTTCTTCTTTCCCTTACCTTTTTCTTATGACTAGTCTTTTTAGGAATTACTACAACTTCAAGTTCTTCCACCACTACAACACTTTTAGGTAGGGACTTGTGTATAGGAGTACTTAGTTGATGAGCCTTTGTTGCTAGATTTTCCAGAATTATAGCTCACCTAAGTGTGGCCATTTTTGCAGTCTCATGGCCTCTGTGATTATGATTGGTGATTGATGAAATTCTTTCTTGAGGGTTCTTGATGATCTAGGGCTAATTCACGAACTACTGGACGATCATTTTGTTGTGAATATGCAGATCATCTATCTACCCAATTACACCCACCATATGAGATAACATCATATTCAGTAGATTGTTGTTGTTAATGGAGCTTTGGTTTAGTTTGTTATTTAAATTATATCAACTTGTCTCTTTGTAAAGGCAAACAACTCTATTATGAAGTCTTTCTACAAGGGGACCTAATCATAACCTTGACTTGGGCCCCCAGAGTTTCATTCTGATTCTAGTTTTCCCCTTGGAATTTGTTCTTGTTATGCTTTTAGTTTGTGTTACCGATGAACCTATACAATCCACCTCCTCTTCCAAGCCTAGGTGGTCTAGTAGGTACATTGTTTGGATCATTCAATTTGTGGGAGTTCTCAGCATCGTCTTTGTTCCCACAAGAGAATACAAAAGGGTATGGTCTCTCAAAATGCACATTGAATACATTCTTGACACGATCATCTTAGTTATGCTCCTATTCATGGGTGTAGATGCAATGGTGAATGCTATGGACTCTTGCTCCACATGTTACACACTTGATCACAGTTCCAACTCTATTCTTCCCCTCATTCTCAGAATCCCTCATCTAAAAAAAATCTATGGCTATTTTCTCAATCTTAGCCATGAGGGCCTCAAAAGCCATGAAATCTATAATGGTTTCCATAAATGATAATGTACTTGTTGGTCCTCTTTCATGATCCATTCCTACTTGTAGAGCATCCATGTTTTCAATTATGATCTTAGAAGCTTTCAGATCCTTTCGCAAAAAACCATTACTAGCAACAACATTTAGAGAATTTCTCTCAGTTGATGTCATCCCATTGTGAAAGGTATTTACTAGATATCCTTTACTAAAATTGTGATGGGTGCAGTCCCTCTAGTACTCTTCATATCTTTCCCAAGATTCATGTAAATTTTCATCGAGTTTCTAGATGAAACCAGTGATCTTGTGTTTGCTACATAGAGTAGTATCTATTAGGTAGAACTTTGTAGCAATAGAATTGGCTAGAGGCAACCATCCACATATGCTCATGTTCTTTAGAAAAACATACCATGCGAGTGCCTTGTCCTATAGAGAGAAGTTGAAGCATTTACATAGACACCACTTGTGGAACCCTATTCATTCTAAGGGTATCACATATATTTTTGAATGCATCGAGGTGGTATTAAGGGTTCTTTTCCATCGAGTTTCTGACATGTGACACAAGGTCTTCAATATGAATAGAGTTATTGGATTTGAAAAGTGTGAAGTTAATTCTATTCTTAGACTTAAGGCATTGACATATGCTATGTAGATCGAGTGTTCTTGATAGTGTCAGTTTGTCTTGTCCCATGCAACAATGCCAAAAGTTGATCGCCTTAAATTGTGCGTCCAAAAAGGAGTGGATTTAGAGTGGTCAGACTTTATATTCATAACCAAATAATTAGGCACCCACAACAATAGTAACGAGGCCTTGTGTAGTAAACAAGGTCAATCTAAGGGACATGACTGGCAAGTTTGGAGAATCCTAAGCCTTAGCTTAGGTACGCCTTACCAAAATCAAAATATATGTTCCTTATGGAACAAGGGTATCCAAGAATATGGTGTACTAAAGAAAACAAAAGTAGAATGACAATTTTTATATTTGATTTTTGAATATATATATATGTATGTATACACACACACACATATATATATATATATATATATATATATATATATATATATATATATATATATATATATATAGACACGCACACATGCGCGTGCACACACACACACACACACACATATATATATATATATATATATATATATATATATATCTGTGTGTGTGTGTGTGTGTGTGTGTGTGGCTGTTCATTCAATACCCGGCGGATAGCCTGGATTTTCACTACCCATCAACCAAAAAAGTACCTATACAGTTAGAAAAGTAACCCCCCTGGACAAAAAAGTAACTATGATGATAAAAAAGTAACTATATGACTAAAAAACTAAATCTAGATAGAATACACAACAAATATATATGTAATTGTATATTTGAATCTATTGTTGCAAATGTAACTATCTATGCATGAAAAGTAAAAGTTTTCAAGGTAAAATAACCCTCTACATGTGTAAAGTAAGAAACTCAAAAAAAGTAACCAAAATAGGGGGCAGGTAGCTACCCGCACGGGTATTAAAGATGTGTCATATATATATATATTCACTACCCACATGGGTAACTAACTTTAGTTACCCATAGATCTATTTGTAATAGAAATGTACCTATTTTTAATGATACAAACAATGTTTGTAATGAGATGACCAAATTTGCAATACAAATACTCATTTTGTATTACACGCCTGATTACAGTAAAAATGATATATATGACAGTAGTTTACGCTGTAATACAAAATGAGTTTTTGTATTACAAATTTGGTCATCTCATTACAAACATTGTCTGTCTTATTACAAATAGGAACCTTTCTATTACAAAATGGATCCATGGGTAACTAAAATTAGTTACCCATGCGGGTAGTGAATAAATGGCCATATATATGTATATATATATATATATATATATATATATATATATAGAGAGAGAGAGAGAGAGAGAGAGAGAGAGTCAGGCCAGAATACACTCGAGTGTACAGATCGCACGCTGCACTCAAGTGGTGTTTGCATATCAAGACTATTTTTTTGCAAAATGTAAATCATTGATCTTCATTGTTATACTGTAATTAGGCTACATTCAAATTTTGAGCTCATTTGGATGAGTATAAGTCACTCATATGAGGGCAACAAATTGACGCATGAAACTAATTTGAAATACATAATTTTTGTGGTCTCCATAACATGACCTATAAATGTCCAAATGGGCTCACATTTTATATATGAGCTATTCACATGATGTTTAAGAAGATCAATAGATTAGATTTTTCAAAAAAATATTGCATTACGGAAAACTAATTGAGTGTATTCTGCTCCGGATACACTCGAGTGTATTCTAGCCTGACTCTCTCTCTCTCTCTCTCTCTCTCTATATATATATATATATATATAGAGAGAGAGAGAGAGAGAGAGAGAGAGAGGGAGAGAGAGTGAGAGTCAGGCTGGAATACACTCGAGTGTATCCGGAGTAGAATACACTCAAGTAGTTTTCCATGATGCAATATCTTTTTTAAAATCTAATCCATTGATATTCTTAAACATATTGTGAATAGATCATATACAAAATTTGAGCCCATTTGGACATTTATAGGTCATGTTATAAAGACCACAAAAATTATGCATTTCAAATTAATTTCATGCATCAATTTTGTTGCCCTCGGATGGGTGACTTACACTCATCCAAATGGGCTCAAAATTCATATGTAGCCTAATTATAGTATGGCAATGAAGATCAATGTTTTAAATTTTATAAAAAATAGTCTTCATATGCAAACACAACTTGAGTGTAGTGTGCGATCCGTACACTTGAGTTTATTCCAGCCTAACTCTCTCTCTCTATATATATATAAATATAAATAAATAAATAAATAAGTATATATATATATATATATATATATATATATATATATATATATATATATATGGAAACTTGGATTGGGTTTCACCATCTAAGAACTATCACCAACATGAAATACTCACCCCTAATGTATACCCTTAGCATAGCATACAAGAAATCATGATAAGTGTCTAATCCTTCTTCTATTGATCTTAGGATAGATTTTATATCAAAAGAAATGTCTCAATCTTGAGATGACAATCAAACAATCAAATATTCTACCATATGACCATTAGCTTTAGCGTTCCAACATTATCATGCATTCATAATACTTTGTACCTCTTAGATATAGGCTAATACTACTCTCTTGAGACATTAGAAATCAAACAACACAAGATGGCAACTAATCATGCAAGTGAAGAAGTAAAGAACAAGAATATAGAGATAAACATCACTAAGACTATATACATTCAATGGATATAAGTATTTACATGTTGGGAGAGCCTTAGTGGCTATAAATCCCAAACCAAGAAAATGAATTAGCCACTCATGGTAGTTAGTGACAGTTCATATTTAAAAGTGAATGAAGATATGGATATGGATAGATTAATGAAGGTGAACAAGACATATAAGGGAATAAGGATGAAGGTACAATGAAAAAGAATCAATATGGATCTATAAGTCAGTGAAGACCTCCTTATTTTCTAGATATGGTGACCGTGTAGTGATGGCGAGGTCCGGAAGACCTCCTTCTCTCGAAGAAGATACTTCAGAACATAGCGAAGGAACATGAGAATGATGAATCCTTGACTCTCATCCTCCATGTTGTCGGTCAATGGCTCTGGTTCAAAAGGGAAGCACTTTGTGGTAGAGGGTGAAGGTACCCATTAAAGATGTCTGGTCTTCTATTTATAGTGCTTCGTTTGTACCCAAGGTACCTATTTGTAGGGTACTTCCTTGCATTATCGACATTAAATAATATGTCTTGGGGCACAACTTTAACCAACTGTGCAATGGCACGTTATTACTTGTAGGGGTTCAATCAGTTCTGAGTCTAGTATACACGTCTGACTGTAGTGCCATTGGTTGGAGACCGACGACCTCAAATTTTGTCTGTCAAAGACCTTGGTATGGGTATTTTGTTGGGTTGTATATCATAGAATGTTGGTCCTTAGAGTCATTGGTCTATGAATCCGTTGGGATGGACTCTCACCGGTGAGCACTCGACGCTTGCTCTGGACCTTGAGTGTGGTTTATTATTGACGTAGCTTCAGTCAGGGGCTGATGATTGGGATGATCTTTAGTTTAGTTGGTGTTTGATCTATTGTGAAGAGCCTCGTTAGTTGGGGACTGAAGGCTCTCTTACAGTGTCCATCAGTTTGTCCTCTTATCATTCAAAGGTTTGTCAAGTTATGCCTAATGGTGTTGTTGCGTCAAGTCTTCTTCCTACAAAGTGACATAGAGTGTAAGTTAGAGAATATTATTCATGAAGTGCTAGAACAAAGGGGGACTTATAAAGATAAATCTCAAAATGTTAAGGGAAATGGAGTAAAATAGGCATGAAATATCCCAAAAATTGGAGGTTATCATCAGCCTCCACATGGTTTCCTCCTCTACTGCCTCTTGCCTCCTCAACAACCACCATCACCTAATAAAATCTATTCCTAACTCTCTACTTCTCCCTCCTTGTCCTCAACAAACCTACCTCCCTCTCCCCGATGCCCTACAACCAATGCATTAGTCCTTCAAACCATGACCATCTTTAACCCGCAACACCTGCAATAGTGTCACTTGTTGCTGACCTTGTTCTCTGTCACTTGCAGTGATGTTGAGATCCATGTCTGAGTTTAGAGACCACAACATGGAGCCTGAATAAAGTTCACTCCTCTCAACCTTGCCACCAGATGTTGCATCTACAAACTCAATTACAGACTAGAACCATATATTGTGAGTTCTTGGGTACCTATTGAGACACTACCATTGAGTTCACCTTTGCTCTGGTCCCTAAAAGAGAGTGCATTGAAGAAAAATACTATTCAACTATTTTCTTGGATCTACAAACTAATAACCAAGGATATGTATCATCTCCATATCCTAGATGGTAAGGATATCTTCCATGTATTCCCCATTTATTCATGATCCATTTTTTGAGATAAGTGAAAGTAGAGATTTTAGGTGATAGATGGAGATATGCAAATTATTTATTAAAGAAAGTATATTCTAGCATGGAATTTTTACACACATTAGTTTTATATATACCCATATTAGCCTATTACTACTAGACATCCATCCATGCATTCAATACTTTAATATACTATAATTCTAAACATTGGATACTGATGTAATAGTTTGAGCATATAGAGAGTAATATTATGAAATATATAAGAAAGTAATTATATCCTTTAGTGATGACTTCTTGACTCATCTTTTAAACATATATGCATATGCATGTATACATGTATTCACACCATTAAATTAGAACACATGTATTTTATCTAGTTCTATCTGGGGTGTGCGTTTCCTTTCTTATTTTTGAGGCCATGATCCTATGGTGTTATGGCCTTGTTTTAGGTATATGTAATATACATTGTTATGCATAAAAAGTTATTGGTTTATATTGAAATTGTGGTTAATGGATGTGGCAAGACACTTTGCTTTCTATGATTGTAATCTGAATTTAATATGCCTCAACTCTTTTTACGCAATTCTCTTAAACTTACCTACTTTTATATGGCCCCTTTTTCATGGGAAAATCCTTTTATAATTGGAACCCAATATAGTGGCCAGATCTATATGCACATACTAAGTGTTTACTTGTACATGACTTGTTTCCTATCTTTTGGGTGATGCCCCCTTTCAACCCATGTGTAGGTACAATAGATGGGAAGGACTCAAGAAGACATATTCATGAAACATTAATCTTGAGGATAGCTTTGAATGGTCAGGCTTCCCTCTACAACGAGCCTTGCATGTTTTTAAATTTGTTAAATATGCACCTTTTTACTATGTTATACCACCTTTCATGGTGAGGAACAATTAATGAATCATCTTGAAACTTCATAATAGTTTTATTTCTACAGCTTTATTGTTACATAGCTCTTGTATTGTACCATTTGACTGGATCTCCTATCGGGCCTCACTCTTTACAAGATGGAATCAAAGTATTACAAATTGGTAACTTGACTGTTTCAAGTTATCTATATTGACCCTTAATTAGGTAGGTGACCCTTTGGAGGTTGTTGATAGACTTACTTCTTAGTAGTGGAATATCAATTAGGGTTTCCAAACCAAGTCTAAATTGGTGACTACCAGTCCTCTACCCACTACATTGGATGAGACTTAGCTTTAGGGTAACCTAGTTACCCCTACTCTATTTATGGACACTACAAAGATATCATCCTATACCAGTGGCCAACAAAATGCTGGTACATGCCCATAAATGTCAGGATGGTCTATACCAATGACTAATAAATGTTGTCTATACGAATGTCAACATAAGCCTTTATCAACATTTTTTTGGTCTATACCAACATTGGTAAATGTTGGAATAGGTGTGTTGGGTTAGCTCTTATCTATCGTTATTCCCTCGATGTCGTCACTTACATAGTGCTGGATTTTTTACTATCGCCAATATATGTGTTATTGTCACCAAATAACCAACTTGTTACGTTATGCTAGAACCAATATGGCACCCGTAAAAATACTACAACCACATGAAAACAATCATTTATAGACATGATGGGAAGCATTTACAAGAAAATTTAGTTTTCTATAAAATAAGAGTAGAAAACTATATGCTAACTTATTTCAATTGTTAGCATATACAACTATTGACATATTATTCAACTCGTGGGGAACAACACACATAAATTGCTAGAGAACAAACAAATTACATACAAGTTATACAAAATGATGGCCATTCAAATTGTAGTTACATATACTTATAGCATTATTAGCATATAAATTTTATTTAAATAACCATAAATCATATTCTTGATATGTAAAAAAGGACCATATATATTTAACATTTGAAATTGTTAACCTATCGACATTTACAAAATGGTTTCCTGTTAAAAAACACAACTATATTCATATAATTCATGCACTTTATTTGAAAGTTTTTACCAAACAAAATGAAAATCTTGATTCCTTTCAATATGAAATAGTCCATCCTCACTTGAACTTTCTTCACCATAGTTCTTTCCTGCATAATAAGAACCATGAATTAAAAACATGACATTCAATAAATCGTAGAATTTATGAAATTGGATGTAAGTGAGAAAAGATGAAATTCATATAAAATGAGTGCTAATCAAGTAATTAAACAATGAATTTGATATCATATTATGAATAATGAGATGTGCATTTGAATGAAAAAGTGTTAAGTGACAATATTCTATAATATGTTTTAAAAAGAAAATATCATAAATGTATATAGTTCTAAGAATGTAAATGTCCCAGAATACTGAGCTAACCAATAGGGCATTATTTTAGCTCCCAACGGAATGTGATATATTTTAAATTTGGTGAAAATTATAAAAAAATACTCTACCTTAATATTATTTGCATTGTCAACCTTCTCTCCTTCAAGTCTAGAAAGTCTTTTATCAAGAAGTTGAAGTTTCTCTTAAAATTCTTGATTATGGTCACATAAGTTCTCTTCATGTTCAAGATCCTCTTACGTTTGTGCTTCAAGGTCCAATTCTCGACTTGTTGGATCCTTCCTCCAAGTGTTGGCTATTATGGAACCAAGTCCTCATTAGCAAAGTCTACCAGGTTTCTCAAGTAGAACTTGAGATAGGATGTCATCTGGATCATTTTCTAAATTATCATCTTGGGTTTGGAGCTCATATATTTGTTTCTGCATATGAAAATAACAATCAACATTATACTCTTAACTATATCTTATATACGTGACTATTGCAATATTAATTACATATACAATGATTATCACCATTTGTGGTAAAGGGGTTCCATCCTTATGACAATGAGCTATTCACCAGAATTCACATCTTGAAGGCATCTTTCCATTTCTTCTTATGATCTAAAAAAGAATGTAGCAATAAACATTAATATCAAAACTCTAACTTAGTTTTCTATTCATAAAATACAATTACCTCCTTATGTATTCTTCTTGCATTGTCCCTTAAACCACATGTTGTGTTTAATAATTTCTTACTCCTATAAATTTTGTTTCTCTTCCATAATTGCTTCATAAATATAAATAAATGGATTTCATTACATATATCATAACATTTCAAGGGAAATCACGTTAATATACCTCTTTGTAACATACTGAATCTTGGACATTTTGCCTTTTGGGCCTCTTTCCCATCTTTTCCTTTCATTTCTATCCTTCTTGTTCTTTCTGTTCAATTAATGGAATTATTAGTGGTTTGGGGTGATTTTGATCACCATTTATGCCAACATTTGGGTTTATGCACAAATACCTCAGTAAATATTTTTATTAAGGGTCTAATATACAATATACCACTCATGTGATATATTAACAAAATATATTTGTTCTAGATCTTTCCTTTGCCTTATGGATCAAGGAAGAGAAAAAGGAATGAATAATGTTGCTTTAA
The DNA here is from genome assembly GCA_963693085.1 of Alisma plantago-aquatica. Classification (NCBI taxonomy): domain Eukaryota; kingdom Viridiplantae; phylum Streptophyta; class Magnoliopsida; order Alismatales; family Alismataceae; genus Alisma; species Alisma plantago-aquatica. The sequence continues at coordinate 1,438,954,546 of OY856409.1, read as the reverse complement.
ACATGTTAATGTGATATGGAATTAATTAATACGAGAATTGGTAATATTGGATAATGGGATAAAATTCATAAAAGGAACACTAATTGGCTAAAATAAGTTGAGATTCATTTTCCTTGGGTTTGGTTTGGCTTGGAGGCTGAGTTTCATAATTTTGGGACAACAATAGTTATATCTCTTTTATTATGAAAAGAAAAGACGAGTTTCCCTCAAAATATTAAATAAAATATTAAATGACTCCAAAAGTGGAAACTAACCTTAGATTCGTGATCTACATATTAAAAATAACCTTTGGGTGAATTTTCATGTTATTTGGATAATCTTTAATATACATGTTAATTTAGGAGAGAGAAAGTGTGTAGAACCTTCAATTTGAGAATTACTTAAATAAATGGCACAAACATGATCAAATAATGGAAAAACAGTATTTAAGACATTAATTGGGACACATGGGTGAAATTTGATCATATTTGGATAATAGAGTCATAAATGAAGGAGGAAAGAGAAAATGAGTTTTAATTTATTTAACCCATTAAAAGTTCCCAAAAGGAAAAAACTAATTCCACATTCAGATTCTACACCTGAAAATCAGGAAGGTTATCAATTTTTATTAAATTTGGAAATTGTTTGAGCCCTCAAAAGAAGAAAGAGAAAATCCTTAATTAATATCATGTCACTTTGGTCGAATTTGAATAGGAATCAAAAATTCAATTTTTATTTCACGCTGATCGTCGACTTTTGGATGTAGAATTGGATGGCTCTAGACTTGTCATCTACCTCGTGCCATATAAGGCAATATGTGCCAATTTCACTGATTTTATTTTTGCAATTTCTCCCTCGTCCATCAACCATTCTCTGAGATTTTTGTTTCTTTGGCTTCAAGACAAGATTCCGCACAGGTTTATCCCTAGTTTTTAGGTGTTTTGGTGAAGAATCTAGAAACCCCCAAACGATTCCTCCCCAAGCTTTGATGACCATGTAAAAAAACCCTAACCTACCCCTTGCCTATAAATATCCATACCCAGAGCATCCCCATCACCTTTGCAACTCAACGTAGCTTTCAATTGCTCTTTTCATCGTCGTTTTGACTCTCGCCAAGAAGCAAAAGCCCCTGGGATTGCGGCTATACTCTCTTCCTCCTATCTTCATCTCTGGTGAAATCACAAGTACCATCAAGTCCACTTTCTCCTTCTCTTTCTTTTGAGTATTTGCATGTTGGATCTCATCGAGTATAGCAGTTTTACCCAAATCTCACACATACAGTAGAAGTTGCTCGCTAGCCATGGCTCGACTTGAGTTGGGGAAGAAACCCCAGTGTCAGTTTACCATTTTACCCCCCGCCTTTCTCCTCTTCTTTCTCTGTGTTCGCGTGAGGGCATTATTGCCTTTTTGCTTTTCTTTTCTGCGGTTTGACCCAACTTTGATCACATGACTTGGCCACCCCTTATTGGGCCAAGTTAGCAGGCAGGCCTGTTCCCCCTCTTTCTCGCTCGCTCTCTCTTCCACTCTCTTTCTTGATTTAATGACGTGTCAATATGTGATTGGTCAATATTGAAAAAATCATATATTTTTATTCATTTGCCCAAAATTAAAAATAAAATATGTTCTGAACTCAGAAAAATGAACTCTTTCTAATAAAAATAATTTCATGGTTTGATTTTGAGTTTTATCGAAGGTGATTTTCTAGAAAATGAATTAATTAGTTAAAAATCACCAAAAATGCATTTAAAAGTCCATATCTTCAAAATACATAATATTATATGTTATTTTGATCAAAAGACCCTAAATAAGTCAGTAGTGATAGTTTTAGGACCTAAATCGATGGTTTGTAGAAAAGTTGGTATCTTTGAGGTTTTGAACCTTTAATAAATGAATATGATTCTAATACATGAATATGAAATTGAAAATAGGACATGTGGACCCTGATCTCATTTAAAGGTTATGTAAAGTGGTTTCTAGGACTCTAAGGAAGAGGTATGTGCATTTACACCTTAAGTTGGGAATAATTGTGCCTTAACCTACTTTTCCTCTAATGAGGCTTTATTAACCCTATTTCCTATGATTTTGAATCTTTTGCTATACTTGCCTCATAAACCAATTTTGGAATATTATTCTTAGGTCTTAGTACCCCACTGCCATGTTCTATTTAAATGATGCTATTACTTGCCATCAATAGCATGATGATTTTATTAGACTTAGCATGATGATTGTCTAACTATCTATAGTAGTGGTACTTATGTACAACCACCCATAGTAGGGCATTTGTCTATTCTCCCTGGGGAACGTCTTATTCTCCCCCCACAAAAAATGTGTGGAAGTAAATGGGAATGTGTTATTCTCCCCTCACCTTTTGGTTGAAGGTCCTGTAGGTGCCTCAACCCTACTTAGTTAAGGTAGTCAATATTAATCATGTATGCAATTCTTTTGTATTATTTTGTTTATGGCAACCATCTATTGAAAGTAGCCTCATCCTCTTTTTATCTTCATCATATGATGATGACTAGCCTACTTTTACATGCTTTACTTTTCTTGTTATCCTAGACTAATTTTGTGACACATACTTGTTTTTCCTTTCCCTTTTTGCTGGGTGCCTTCCCAACCACCCAGGTGCTGAGCAATGTGATGGATAAGACAAGGAGAACTTGGCTATTGGCTTGGACCTAGTCGATGGAGATATTCTTTGGAGACAAGATTGTAGTAGTCTAGACTTCTCTCTATCTAGATCCTAATCGTGTATCTTGATGTAAAACCTAATGGGAGAATTTGATGTATTTTTGTAAACCTTTATATGAAATTGAATATAGTTAGTTAAACTTTATTCCGCTACTTTCCAATGGTGTTTTGTTTTCCATATAAATAAAGATTTGAAAATTTTACACCCATCTCAACATACCTTTTGAGTATGTTGGGAATGGAGGTTTGATATTTCAAATTTTTAGTAAAGGGGTGATTTCACTCTTCTACACTCTCCTTCTGTAGAAACTCAAAATTCAACCAATACATCGCATTTGCAAGGATCTCTCAATGATCAACCATAATTACTTCATGACACTTTTCCTTATCTGGATATTATGGGTCAAAATACTTTTGTTTCAACTCACTCTTCACACTCCTCCATATCTTAGCAAATTTTTTAAGACTTCTTAGTTTACAATTTGGATTTTGAGTAGTGAAACAACTCTACAAATGGAATGTATTGAAAATTCAGTAACATATGTGTGTAGATTGATTTATAATACATGAATATGTGATAAATAAAAATGAGTACCTTGATATTATCCCAAGCTTTGTCTATGTTTGCTGAATTATGCACCCTCCAGTCACATAAATCAAGAGGAAGAATGTGTCTCTTTCGAGCTAGAGTTGATAAAAATGTTTGGTAGGTTTTGACCTCTTTTAGAGGGCCTACTGGTATTCATTCTTTATTAAAATCAAGATGAGCAAGTTGTAATTTTGCTCAAATGTTAAGTGCTTTAGTATTCCTTTGTGTCCATTGTCACAACCTCCATAACATACACAATCCAAGCATAACGAAAGCATTTTCTTACATAGAAGATCATGACAAAATTGTGACATGGCATCATTAATAAAGCAAGGTCCATAGAAATTTAAAGCATCCACTTGTAGTGTCTTAATACATGCATAAGAGAAAGAAATTGAATGTCCAACATCCTAAGAACATGAAAGAAAATTCTAACATAGCATGAATGTAAAGATAAACTAGAGGAACGCTCTAAAATGGCACCCCACCACAGTAGGATCTGAAAGCTTCATGAACTACACATCTCGCTACTTCTGATGTTGCGGCTGCTGTTGGCATTGTCCTCCACCTATGTGCATCCACACATAGCCATGCATTTGACAAAATAGCCATGCATTTGACAAAACTATTGTAAGTGGTTGGGTTTAATAATAGTAAATAAACATAACTTAAATGATACTAAAATTGTTATGGACTTGCATAACATTAATATGACTTCAAGATGCATTACTAACTTGATTAAGCTTTCTCATTAGGGAACCTACTCAATGAACATAAACATACTGAACACTAAAAGTGGTCAGTCATCTGAACACACTGAAAGTAAACAGGAACATAAACATACCGAACACACTGAAAGTGAACAATCATCTGAACACACTGAAAGTGAACATGAACATAAACATACCAAACACACTGAAAGTGAACAATCATCTGAATACACTAAAAGTGAAAAGGAACATAAACATACTGAACACATTGAAAGTGAACAATCATCTGAACACACTGAAAGTGAATAGGAATGGGCTGAAACCCGTTAAAATGAAGGGGGCTTATGAGGCACCAACCTTCCATAAAACGTTCATGAGTAGGGCCTAATTATTTGTTCTTAATCTGATCTGACATGATCTTATGTTACATAGGAGTTTCACCCACAATCACATTATTGACCTTAATCATGAAGACATATTATTTTAGTTGATTAGATTCGATCTTACTTAGGGTTTTCACCCATAATCACATTACTGACCTTAAACATGAAGAGGTATATTCTTTTAACTAAAATGATCATAACATGAATCTTTATGCCGTAAATCTAAACCAGATGTGCATATATAATTGCCTCATAAAAATATATATACTCACATGATAACATATGTAATATGAACTTTAAGCATGATTGAAGGAGCAAAACTGTATGAATGTAGTATATTATAACCCAAGGCATGGACCACTTACTTAATTTAGTAGGAGTACTCACTCCTATGTTCTTGACTTCAGGACTTTAATATTTTTCCTGTCATTATAACCCAAAATCCTAATCATTATCTCATAAACCCTAATTAGGTTAAAATTTGAAACCTAAGAAACCAGAGTCAAAATCATGACTCCTAACCATAGTCCATTGGCTAGATCTCAAAAAACTTATCGAAAACCATATATTACTTGACCCCATTAGAGATACAAATAAAAAGTTATGCATTATCTTATATTAGCCAATCAGAGTTTAGCTAAAACAATTTTCTTAGTCTGGGGTTCGGATAATTCTAAAAACAAAAAGACTGGACAACCTTTGATTACATTATTGATCTTAGGCGTTACATGGGTACCTTTGTAAAACAAAGCATATCAAAATCATACCCAAAATCATTATATGACCTAAGTTTGACTATGCCCCGTGACTAAAAAAATAATAGATCTATAGTACACCCCGACTCCTTCTACTTCAACCCCGACTCCCTTCCCTTGCATCCAACCATGGCACAGAGAGGGAAGCCTCCAGGGATGGTCAGACTATAGGCGCAGGAGTGCAAGAAATACACCATCTGCCTCCCCATCAATGATCCAGGAACACTGAATCAAACTCACGCCAAGGAGACGTGTTAGAAACTCAGGGACAACCTTGCCGCCGCCGGAAAAAATAGAGCTACAAAGCTCGATCTGTAAAGACAAGACATCGATAAGAAAACTCAAATTGAGAGCGGCAATAAATCCGTCAACATCCTGCAAAGTAAACCAACACAGACATAGGGCGGAACATTACAAGGTGGTCTAAAGACCACTCTCATCTCTGACTACATCATTGGAGTTGACCGACCTGGGGTCTGGGCACAAATCACAATCAACCAAAAGTGTTTAAGACAAGGCTAGCAGTCAAGGAGGCTCACCATAAAGCAAATTTGACCGGATACATCCACAACTAGGGGCACCAGTCCACCGTCTCAAAACTTGAGAATGGATTCCATGGTGGGGATCCATGCAGGTTCAAGCCAAATTAGTGGAGAACACAGACTCCACAACAACCAGAGGTGCTTCCATGACCCTAAAACACCACCACGAGGCAACTCACTAGGATATGCTAACGACGCCGGAGGGGGACGAGGAAGGAGAGTTAAGCATTTTGTGTGCGAGGCATTTTAGGCTTAGCAACCTTATATAGATAGGTTCCTCTTAAACTCCTCCCTCTTCAGTTCACACTACGTACTGAGAAAATCAAACTTCTCAGAGGGGGGTCCAGACTGTGGAAGAGTCCCACAGAGGACAGGAGGTAGGAAATGAGGCGTTGACCCTTGGATCTTCATCCAAGGATATATGCGACCTGCACATAAGAAGAATATACAAAGGGAGCGTGTGACACTTAAAATGGGTCTGACTTTGGCTAAAATTGCAAATAATGAAACTAATGTCAGTGTGACATTAGAAATACCCAAATTTATGAAATCAATTTGATAAATACAATAAATGCATGTTATATAGGTCCTAACTATATAGAAACTTCTAAAAACCATTTGAGGAGTCAAACAAGGTCAAAAATGTTCCAAACTTGGACACTGGCTTCTTATTAGCCTCTAGAACATTATTATGAGCTGAAATGGTCTAATTTCTCTATAGAAAGCCCTAAGTAATTTAATTAGGGTCAGATCTTCATAAAAATCCTATTATTTAATAGGAATAGCATTATCTTGCCAAATTGACCATGATGTTTAATCCATCATTTTATTTTTAAACATAATTTCATTGCACCACTTATTATACACTAAAAAGGCATAAATAACATCTCAAGGCATTAAGAACCAATACAGGAGTACAATTATGTAATACTTGGAATTACATACCTAAGAAAATGAGGATGTGACAATCCTCCCCTCCTTATAAAAGTTTCATCCTCAAAACTTTAGGGATCAAAAAGCTCTGGGTATTTCTTTATCATTTCATCTCTAAGCTCCCAAGTAGCTTCTTTAAGATTATGATTCCTCCATAACAGTTAAACTAGAACAATATCCTTGTTCTTCAACTTCTTGGTATGAATATCTAGAATCCTCAAGGGCAACTCTTCATAGGAAAGATCCTGCCTGATCTCAATACACTCATGAGCTAGAACATGAGATATATCCTTGATGAATAACCTCAACAAGAAAGCGTGAAATACATTAAGTATTTGTTAATATGCCAGTGGTAGTAATAATCTATAATCTTTCTCTCCCACTCTCTCAAGGATCTCAAAATGACCAATGTAACAAGGGATAAGCTTTCCCTTGATCTAAGATCTAGCAATAGATTTGATGGGTTTGACTTTCAAGAAAACATGATCACCCACCTTGAACTCTTTGTCAGACCTATGAGCATCAACACACTTCTTTTCTTGGTCTTGTGCAGTCTTCATCCTCTTTCTAATAAGATCAACCTAATCTGTGTAGAACTGCAACTCAACACTTTAAATCAAACTTCTTTCACCAACCTCACTCCAGAGTAAAGGTGACCTGCATAGCCGACCATAAAGAGATTCATATGGTGCCATGCCGATAATGTTGTGAAAACTATTATTATAAGCAAACTTAGCCAGAGGCAGAAACTTTTTCCAAGATCCTCCCCAATCAAGCATGCATGCTCTAAGCATATCTTCTAAAATCTGAATGGTCCTTTTCAACTGCCCATCTGTCTGAGTGTGATAAGCAGTACTGAAATGAAGTCGGATTCCTAACTCATTCTAAACCTATTTTTGCAACTTAGAAGTAAATCTTGGGTCCCTATCTAAAACAATAGAAAGGGGAACCCTATGAAGACGTACTATCTCCTGAATATACATATCATCCATCTCATGGACACTAGCAGTGGTTTTATAAGCTAAAAAGTGTGCACTTTTTGTTACATGATCAACTGCCACCCATACAACATCATGCCCTTTCTTTGTCTTGGGCAAACTAGTAACAAAATCCATGGTTATCGTCTCCCACTTCCACTCAGGAACATCGAGCAGTTGGAGGAGACCACCATGCCTTTGGTGTTCAGCCTTCACTTGCTGACATGTCAAGCATCTGGGGATGAAAGTAGCTATGTATTTCTTCAAACCTTCCCACCAGAAGGTTTTCTTTAGATATTGATAGATCTTTGTAGAACCTAGATGAATAGTGTACTTAGTGATGTGGGCCTCAAAGAGAATCTTCTATCTTAGCTCATCAAAAGGTATTAACAATCTACCATTCATTAAAATATCACCATCTTTACCCTTTGAGAGTCTAGTCCTGACCCTCTCAAGAAGCTCTAACATAAATGGATATTTAGGGATACACTATTGTGCATTGTGTATACTAGAATTCCAATCCAGCCTGATCATGATATGTGCCAATTTCAACTTAATTCAGCAAGCAACAATCTCCACTCTATCAACTCATTCATAATCTTCCATTCCTCAATCAACATAGAAGCACAACTAATATCCTTCCTCCTGCTCAGAGCATCAACCACTACTTTGGCTTTATTTAGATGATAAGTGATAGAGAAATCATATTCCTTGATGAACTCGAGCCACCTATGTTGCCTCATATTTAGGCCACTTCTGTGTCAGGATATATTTAAGGCTCTTATGATTAGAGAACACCTCATGCCATACAAGTAATGCCTCCATATCTTGAGTGTGTAAACAATGGCAGCAAGCTCAAGGTCATGTGTTATATAGTTTTCTTCATGCACTTTGAGTTGTCGAGAAGCATAGGAGATAACTCTACCAATTTGCATGAGTACACAACCCAGACCATTCTTTGAAGCATAAATATAAATTACAAAGCCGTGATCATCTGATGGAAGAACTAGTACTGGAACAGAAGTCAACTTGTCTTTTAGGGTTTGGAGACTACGTTCACAAGCATCATCCCATACAAACTTATAGTCCTTTCTGGTCAACTAAGTAAGAGGTCTTTCTATGATGGAAAAGTCTTGAATGAAACATTTGTAGTAACCTACTAGACTGAGGAAACTACAAATCTCCATAGGAGTTTTAGGAACATACCAGTTCTTGACTGACTCCACCTTAGCTAGATCAACAATGATGTGCCCATCTGAGATGATATGCCCCAAAAACATGACTTCTTTAATCTAGAAGTCACACTTATAGCATATAATTGATGCTTTCGGAGCATATACAAAGTAATACGAAGGTGCTATTCATGGATCAAGTCATTGTCAGAATAGATCATAATATCATCAATGAACGCAATGATGAAAGAATCAAGAAATTGATGAAATATCATGTTCATAAGATCCATAAAGATAAAAGGAGCATTAGTAAGGCCAAAAGGCATCACCAAGAATTCATAAGCCCATATCTAGTAAGGAAATCTATGTTCTCTATATCAGAACTCAGAATCTTCAACTGATGGTAGCCACTCCTCAAGTCAATCTTTGAGAAGACCTTAACAATTCTCCACTAGTCTAAAAGATCATCGATCCTGGGTAAAGAGTACATGTTCTTGATAGTCACTTGATTGAGCATCCTATAATTGATACACATGCATAGAGACCCATCCTTATTTTTAATAAAGAGGACAGGAGCACCCCAAGGGAAAGCACTTGGGTGAATAAAACCCAAGTCCAAAAGCTCCAGAATTTACTTCTTAAGTTCAACTAACTCAACAAGGGCCATTCTATAAGGAGACTTTGAGATTGGAGAAGTACCTAGAAGTAAATCAATAGAGAAATCCAATTCTCTATCAACAGGGAGACCAGGAAAGTCCTTAGGGAAAACATCAGGAAACTCCCTCACTACATGAATATCTGAAATAGGTTTCACCTGTTCGACTAACAAGGATACCAAAAGCACAACATGACCCTTCCTCCTCAACTTCTCCATCTGAATATAAGAAATGAAGAGACCATTGTGTCCCTTACTCCACCTTTAACAACAAAGGGATCCTTCTCAGGACGTGCAAACAAAAAAAGCTTCATTCTTCTACAGTCAAGAAGCACATAGTGCTCATGAAGTCAACTCCTTCCCAGGATAACATCAAAGGATTTGATATCTACTACCATAAGGTCTGCAAGGAAAACCCTTCCCTCAACTGATAAGGGAACCCTAGATATCATCCTACCAGGTTCGAGTATGTGTCTACTAGGAGTTATGATGTTCAAATCATAACATAGATGCTCAACATGTAAACTAAGCATAGCAACAAGTGCAAATGAAATGATGGCATGTGATGCACTGGAATCGTATAGGAGTTTAACACTCTGATGATGAATAAAAGAAGTACCTTCTATGAACTGATTTGGCTTGCCATCCTCTGCCTTCATCATGAACATGTGAGCCTATCTCTTCTCCTTGGTAGCATCAACTGCATCACCTTTGTCGTCATAGCCTCCTTGCTGAAGGAACTTGGGACAATCCCTCTTGATAGGCCCAACTCCCCACAAAAGTAATAGACTCCCTATCCAAGCCTGCACTACCCACCATGATGCTTGTGGCACTCAAGCAACTTGGTTTGACCATTAATGTTGTTCCTATTATTGTATTGAGCAGGTCCTCCTTCTAGTGCATTCCTCTTCTTATCCTGTTGTTTGCGGTTGTGACCTTGGTAACAATTATTGTTTTTCTGCTGGTAGTTTTGGTGGTGATGATGTTATCCTCCATTGTGGTTCTTTTTCCCAGCCCTACCTAGATCCTCAAGCTCTAGGGCAGCATCAAGGGTCTCCTACATCATCTTATAGCCTCATCCAGATAGTGAGTAGCTGAGATCCTCCTTCAGGCCTCAAATGAACTTCTTTGCTCGTTTCATCTCAGTCATCTCGACTCTGTACTTCTAAAGAACATGGAAATTCATGGCATACTAAGTGACTGTCATATCGCCAAGCTATCGTACATAGATGAACTCTGCCTCCTTCTTGTCCATCATTGCTTCTGACACACAGTGGCTCTTGAAGTCCTCCACAAACTCCTCCCATGTGAGGAACTCATCATCTAGATAGCTGGCATCACAGAAGTTTTCCCACCAGACATGAGCCATACCTCTAAGAATATGCATTCTGAGCCTAATGTGAGACTCCTCAGAATAGTCCAAGTCATGAAAGAAATGCTCCAGGTTGCAGATCCAGGCCTCGACCTTTCCCACAACATCCAACTCTTCCTCCCTGGAGAATGTCTCTGGCTTCACCTTGAGAAAGTCTATCAAGGTGACTTCATCTCTCCTCTGACGATGACCTCCTTCTCTTCCTCCCATTGCATTGGCCAAGGCTCTGACCAACACATTGAATGAGAGGGGAGGGTCTTCTCCATGCAAATTCTCTTCGTGTTCAGAGGGATGATCACTCTCTCCATCAGAGTGTGAGGGTGACTTGTCATGCTCAGGGTGACACTTAGGGGCCATCTAGAAGAGGGAAAGAGACATTCATAAGCATGTAGTGTAAATTATAAGATCCTACTATAGTAGACATTCTAGGTTTACTCTGACACCACTTTTATCACAACCTCCATAACATACACATCCAAGCATAACGGAAGCATTTTCTTACATAGGAGATCATGACAAAATTGTGACATAGCATCATTGATAAAGCAAGGCCCATAGAAATATAAAGCATCCACTTGTAGTGTCTTAATACATGCAAAAGAGAAAGAAATAGAATGTCCAACATCCTAAGAACATGAAAGAAAATCATAACATAAAATGAATGTAAATATAAACTAGAGGAACACTCTAGAATTGCACCCCAGCAGAGTACGATCTGAAAGCTTCACGAACTGCACCTCCCGCTACTTCTGATGTTGCGTCTACTGCTGGCGTTGTCCTCCACCTATGCACATCCACACATAGACATGCATTTGACAAAACTATTGTAAGTGGTTGGGTTTAATAAGAGTAAATAAACATAACTTAAATGATCTTAAAGCTATTATGAACTTGCATAAACATTAATATGACTTTAAGATGCATTACTAACTTGATTAAGCTTTCTCATTATGGCACCTACTCAATGAAAAAAAAATCTGAACACACTAAAACTGGACAGTCATCTAAACACATGAAAGTGAACAAGAACATAAACATACTCAACACACTGAAAGTGAACAAGAACATTAACATACCGAACACACTGAAAGTGAACAATCATCTAAACACATTGAAAGTGAATAGGAGCATAAACATACCAAACACACTGAAAGTGAACAGTCATCTGAACACACTAAAAGTGAATAGGAATGGGCTTGAACCTGCTAAAATGAAGGGGCTTATGAGGCACCAACCTTCCATAAAATGTTCATTAGTAGGGACTAATTATTTGTTCTTAATCTGATCTGACATGATCTTATCCTACATAGAGTTTTCACCCACAACCACATTATTGATTTTAATCATGAAGACACATTATTTTTGTTGATCTGATTTGATCTTACTTAGGGTTTTCACCCATAATCACATTACTGATCTTAAACATGAAGATGTATCTTCTTTTAACTAAATTGATCAACCTGAATATTTATGTAGTAAATCTTAACTAGATGTGCATATATAATTGCCTCTTAAAAACATTTAGATACTCACATGATAACATATGTAATATGAACTTTAAACATGAATGAAGGAGAAAAATAATATGAATGTAGTACATTAAAGCCCAAGGAATGGACCAAATACCTAATTCAGTTGGAGTGCTCAATTCTTGACTTCAAGACTTTAATATTTTCCTGTCATTATAACCCAAAACTCTAATCATTATCTCATAAACCCTAATTAGGTTAAGATTTGGAACATGAGAAACTAGAGTCAAAATAATGACTCCTAACCTAGTCCATTGGATAGATATCAAAAAATTGATCAAAAACCATATATTACTTGACCCCATTAGAGATACAAATAAAAAGTTATGCATTATCTTATATTGGCCAATCAGAGTTTAGCTAAAACAATTTTCTTAGTCTGGGTTTCGAATAATTCTAAAAACAGAAAGACTAGATAATCCTTTGATTACATCATTGATCTTAGGCATTACAGGGATACCTTTGTAAAATAAAGAATATCAAAATCATACCCAAAATCATCATATGAACTAAGTTCAACTATGCCCTGTGACAAAATAATAATAATAATATTAGATCTACAGTACACCCCAACTCTTTCTGCTTCAACCCTGACTCCCTTCCCTTGTAGACAACCATGGCATAGAGAGGGAACCTCAAGGGAAGGTTGGACCATAGGCACAAGGAGTGTAAGAAATACACCCTCTTCCTCCCCATAAACAATCCGGGAATGCTACATCAGACTCACATCAAGGAGACATGTTAGCAACTCAGGAACAAGCTTACCACTATTGAGAAAAATAGAGCTACATAGCTTGATCCGTGAAGATGAGACATCGATGAGAAAACTTAAATTGAGAGTGGCAATAAATCTGTTAGTGTCCTAAGAAGTAAATCAACACAGACACAGGGTGGAACGTTGCAAGGTGGCCTGAAGACCACTCTCATCTCCAGCTACATCGCCAGAGTTGATCGACCTGGGGTCTGGGTACGAATTGCAATCAACCAAAAATGTTCAAGACAAGGCTAGTAGTTAGGGAGGCTCCCCATAAAGCAAATTTAACCAGAGACATCCACAACTGGGGGCACCAGTCCTCCATATCAAAACTTGAGAATGGATTCCATGGCGGGGATCTAGGAAGGTTTGATCCAAATTGGTGGAGAACACATGCTCTGCAACAACCATAGGTGCTTTCACAACCCTCAAACACCTCAGCGAGGCAACTCCCAAGGATCAACTAACAGCATCGGAGGGGGAGGAGGAAGGAGAGTTGGGTGTTTTGTGTGTGGGACATTTTAGGGTTAGCAACCCTATATAGATAGGCTAATCTTAGACTCCTGAAGTCATTGGGATTGAAATCCCTCTCTGGTTTGCACTTCACACTGAGAAAATCAAACTTCTTAGAGGGGGTGCCATACTATGTAAGAGTCCCATAGAGGATAGGAGGTAGGAGATGAGGTGTTGACCGTTGATCTTCATCCAAGGGTATCTGTGACCCACACATAAGAAGAAGATACAAGGGATCACGTGATACTTAAAATCGACATGACTTTGACTGAAATCCCAAATAATGCAACTAATGTGAGCATGCCATTAGAAATATCCAACTTTATGAAATTGATTTGATAAATCTGATAAATGCATGTTATATAGGTCCTAACTATATAGAAACTTATAAAAACCATTTGAGGGTCAAACAAGGTAAAAAATGTTACAAATTTGGACCCTGGATTCTCATTAGCCTCTATAACATTATTATGAGCTAAAGTTTTCTAATTTCAAAACAGAAAGCCCTAAGTAATTTAATTAGGGTTAGATATTCATAAAAATCCTATTATTTCATAGGAATATTATTATCTTGCCAAATTGACCATAATGTTTAATCCATCATTTTATTTTTTTAACATAATTTCATTGCATCACTTATTATACACTAGAAAGGCATAAATAACATCTGAAGGCATTCTGAACCAATACAGGAGTAAAATTATGTAATACTTGGAATTACATACCTAAGAAAATGAGGATGTGACATCCACAATTGACCATGGAATGAAATAAAATGAATACAAGAAAGACATGTACATATGAAGTATCTAATGACATATTATACTTCATACTTGTTGGTTCATTTTTCCTCAGGGTGGGGGTGTCTTTCAATCCCAATCGAGATTTCTCTTCCATGCAAGCCTCAAGTTGTGGTGGTGCTGATAAGATTGAGGTTGTCTTGCACTACGACATACCATTACCATAGTTTATTAGAAAAAATATGATTGTGTTATAAGAGTAAAAACCGAAGTCACATGATAATGTATTCCCTTTTCATCATCACTTTCATCAAGAGCTTCATCCTCATCACATTCATCTAAATCATGAAGCGTTCTCTATCTCTTCCTTTGGTTGATGGTGGTTATAACTTCAGTAGGAAGATAACTCCTCACTAACTCTATATTGTCTTCATTGTAAGCATCAAAATAGCTAATGATAGTGCTTATTGGGAAGGAGATTATACCAGCAACATCACAGTCTTCCTCAAGTCCACGATATAGACCTCCTGGTGTTGTATGAATGGCAAAAACCTAAATTTTTCCCTATGATCACCTACATAGAAAACTTATTCCACTTGAGATGGAAACACATATGATTCATCTGTATAATTGAGTTTAGAAGAGAAACAAGTGTAAATCCGAATTCATCAACTTTGATTCCCTCATTTTCCCTTGACATTGTATAAAATGACTTCCATTTAAACAACACAATGCTACCGTCCCCAAAATAATCCAACTCAGTTATTTCATAAAGAACTTCAAAGTAAACCATCATACTTTATCTAGGGTTTGAATCCTTGGAAGAGGCATATCCTTTTATATTGGTTGTTCCAAACACCCACTATCTTGATTTTTTCTTCTTACTTCCCTCCATTTTGTATAAATTCCAAACCATTCACAAGGAAACCATTACAATTTTTGGACATTTCCCCAAAGCCTTGATATCATTTGACAAAGAATAAATTCTTAGAATAGTGACCTAAAATATAAAAACAAAATTGAATTATATTCTCAAATAAGATCTAATGAGAATTTTAGCACTTACATAAGATCAAAACCAATTAGAAATTCTCAAAATTTAGTCGTGTCAATCTCCCAAGCTTTGGCATTTGGTTTTTGCATTTTGAGTGATCTTGTCCATATAGTGTATGAAATAAAAAGTTCTAACCAATATTGAACTAAGAAATATTTGTTTCTTACCCAGTGAAGCTTTCAACAAACTTGCTACTGAATATGACATACTCGTGTGCAATTTCTAGATCCTTTTTATCCTAGAATATAAGTTTTAGATCTTCCCAAACCACGACCACTAGAATAAGAGAGATTGTTAGATTTGATTTCAAAAGATTTAACATTTCTTCTAGGAAGATTCCATACAGAATCAACTCCTTTAAAGTATTATGAGAAAAAGTTTAAACATTCATGTGCTAAATAACCCTATGCAATGGATACCTCTTGTCGTGCCTTGTTTCTTATATGTGGTTTTAGTTTGAGCGCATACCTAATAATTTGAAAATTTCACCAATCAAAATATTTCTTTTCATAAATAAAAAATGCATGTACCTCTCAAATGGATACATCCATACGTATAGGACAGGTCCACCTCAGTGAGCCTCATATACTAAATGAGTAGGTATGTGTACCATTATATAAAAAAGAAGGGGGGTGATATCACCTCAAGTTTACACATAACTTATACAATTTTCTTCTTCAATATATAAAAATTGACAGGGTGATATTCTTTTGAGCACAAGTCTTTGAAAAAGGTACAAACTTAAGTAATTGTTGCACAAACCTTTTAGGAAACATGCCCATGATATCTATAGGAAGTAATTATTGTAATATATTTGGTGATCATTAATTTTAAGAGATTTATCTTGTGATCTTTTATAATGACATTGAGAGATATATTTGATGAATGTCCATCTAGAAACCTTCATATTTTTCATAGTTGCACAAAAAAATTCATTTGACTTTCTACTCATACTATAACATGCAAAAGGAATCTCATAGCTATTATCACCAAGGCATTTGGCATAAAGCTCAGGCCTCAACCCTAAACTTTCTAAATCAAAGAGAGTATTCAAGGTGTCCTTTTTTTCTTCTTCAAACCTAATAAAGTTCCAGGAAAACTCTCTCCAATATTCTTCTCAATACACATTACATTAACATTTTGACAAAGCAACAAGGTTTTTCAATATTGCAATTAAAAAAAGATAGACCTTTTACGCCAATTATTGGTTTCATCATGAGGAATAATGTAAGTTTTGGTTTTACCAAACTTCATATTTTGTATCTAGTACCTTCTCATATGTATCATAACATGAAAAGATTTTACGGGAGGGCTTACACCTCACAGTTGCCATCAATTTCATGGGTTGATCTCTATACTAATGATGTTCTTACAGAAACTGCCTAGGACCCATGTAGCATGTTTAGAGGAAATATGATTTTCATGGGAAACGTGTTTCACCACAACAATTAAGACATGTCAATTCACATTTTGTACTCCATCCAGAAAGCATTGCATAGGTAGGAAAATTAGATATTGTCCACATCAAAGCAGCAAAGATGTAAATGTCTCCTTTTTATGAGAGTCATAAGTTTCTATTCCATTCCATAGATCTAAAAGCTCATCTATAAGTGGAACTAGATACAATGAAGATTATTTCATGGAGAACTTGGACCTAGTATCAGTAAAGGCATTATGAAATATGGATTCTTCATGCACATCCATAGGGGAAAGCTTTATATTACTATAATAATTAGACATATATTGTGTTCAGAACCATGCCTATATGGATCTAGTCTACCTGTACATAGTCCAAGACAAATGCTAAAGGGATCCGATTCAAAGTTTGGGTAGATCTCATCAAAATGCTTCCAATCTTGAGCATCTTTTGGATGGAAAATCTCTTCATTTTTTAAGTTTTCTCATGAGATGCCAAACCATATCAACAACTATCTTTAGTGAAAGGAATATTAGTTTAAATCTGTGTATCAATGAAAAATGCCGCAACTGCTTTGAAGCAATTTTCCCACCATATTTTAAGGCTTGATTTGGCAATATAGTTTGATTCATTACATGTTGGGAAACTCTCTAGATTAGAGTTTTCTTTGTGGTACATAATACAATAATTATGACATGCACTAATTTTGTTTTGTACAAACCCAAGATCACTAACTATTTTCCTTATTTCATAAAAGCAACTTGCTAATCTATATATAATGATCGACATGTAAAATAAACTTTTTTGGCCCTACTACCAGGATACAAAAGTTCTCTTGGTATCTCGCATGTATTGATGAAACTTGTCAATGTACTCAGGGACACATACATCATTCTCATATTCTACACTTGAGTTTGTCACATTTTCTGTTGGAATTTGGAAAATATCATGGATTCCACCATTTATATCTAACTCTTCATTGATGTTTGTGTCACCATGACTCACAACATGATCTTGCCCATGAAGAATCTAAGAAGTGTAGCTTTGCATAAAACTGTAAATTATCAGATCATATCTAACATCAAGATGTGACTTCCAACCACCATTTATACATCTAACACATGGGCACAAAATTCCCCCTCTCTTGGATGCATTATCAAATGAAAAATCAAAAAATTTATGCACCCATTCAACATACTCAAGACCAACTCATAGTTTCATCATCCAAGACTTGTCCACATATGTTCAAATTAAACTAGAAAATAAATAAAAACTTACATGTAAATAGGTGTTATGTTTGTTGGATTAAGATATAGTTCATTCTCATGGGTTGTCGTTAAATATTATTCTACAATAATTACTATTGACCTAATAGTTAAACATTTTCCATATTTTGATGATGACTTAACCATTCCATTCATATGTATAGGTACTGTGTGCATGAAGAGGATGAATCACACAAACCCTAGTTTGGTGAAAATCAAGTCAAATTCAGCACATGAGAAAGATTTGAAGAATAGATGGAATCTTTACTAGAATCACATTATAAATCATGAATGTTAAATGTATAACTTGTAATCAAGATTATTGGAAATTTAGAGCACTTAAATCAAATATTTAAACACATCTTAGGTATTTGTCAAAATATGAAATAGGGAATTCTACTGACCGAGTTTGCCCCGGGGTAACTCGACCAATAACCATTTTAGGATTTTCACAGAACCCAACATTAGATGAGATTCTCCTTTTGAAAAATCTACAAATGTATTGCACTAGAAAGACAAATACAACCTTCAGTCAAGTTTTCTATCAGTTAGAAACTTGACCAACAATTGTCATTTGTAGGACAATGAACTTTATCAACCGAGTTACCCAAAAGGCAACTCGACTGACAACATTATTCTCTAAATTTCAAAAAGGTATTTTTAGCTGTTGTGAATGTGTCAAAACCCAAAAATAGATATGTTACAACACTAAAAATAGATAGAATCCAATCTCAAGTGTCTCTATTGGCTAGTAGGCAACCTCAACTTTATAAAGCCCCCCTTAGACTTCATTCAAAGTTTTCCTTCTATGCTCCCTTGATATAGTTGAGTTTTCCTCCAAGAGACATCAATCTCCCTCAAGCTTGTTTAATACTCTACATCCAATTTGAGTGAGTTAGGCTTCTTGTAAGAGATATGATCCAATGTACATCTTGTTAAGCTCTCCACTTTCTTTCCCAACCTCTCTCTAGCAACTTGGTGATTTGTAGGTGATATCCTTGAACAAGGTGGTGGAATTCCTTAAAAAAGGAAGGGTGGTGAAAGGTTGAAGATCCTATATGAGAATGGGTAAGACCTTAATGAAGGTGAAAGACTCTTGGTAGGTAGATAGGTAAGACCTTTGTAATGGTTCTTGTCTCCTTTATCCAAAAAAGAATGTTAGTTTAGTCCTTGTGCTTGAAAAGGATCGTCTATATGTCATAACTCCTATAATTGAATATAAGAAGTGTGACATGGTTGATAATACTAGAGATTGACCTTTCTAGGTAGTAGATTTACATCTCCTAGTTTGCAGGTCGGGATAGCCTTCTTTTGGTGTTTTCTCAATCTCTTCCCTTGATTTTCAATATTGCAATGTCTTTTAGAAAATATCTTGAAGGTTGAATGTGTTTTAAGTGGTTTTATCTCTATAAACCCCCTAGAACCCTTAGATCCAACAATTAGTATCACACTTTGGCCTTCTCCAACAAAGTACTCCAACTAGTAGAGAAGATGCACACAAATTGGTTGGAATCTCTCAATGTTGAGGGTGGCTTCTCCATGCGCCCACCTATCTTCAATGGCACACATTTTCTATATTGTAAGATGTGAATGTAATTCTACAACAAAATGAGCTATAATATGTGGAAGGTTGCTATCTTTTCATACAAAGATACAGAGGGAGAAGTTGCTACATGGGATGAGGATGCATTGAAGAAAGATCAACTCAATGTTAAAGCCATTACTACCATCTACTCTATCATCCCTCCAACCGATTTGAACTAGATTTCTTCTAGGGATGCACCTATGAGATTTGAACATGCTTTGCAACACTTAAGAAGGCACCAAGCACCAACAAGGAGTGGCTCAACTGGTCAAGCACAATGCCTCCTCATGAAGGGACCCGAGTTCAAATTCTAGCTGCCGCCTTGGTTTACCACTCTCCCTGACGTTCAACCTCCTTCACGGGCATGGGAGAGGGGGAGAATGCCTCTCTTTATCCCATGAAGGCACCAAGAAAGTCAAAGAGTCCAAAGTGTATATGCTCAATGGTCTTCTTGAAAACTTCAAGATGGGAAAGAAGGAAAGAGTGGATGAAATGTATGCAAGAGTCAACACTATTGTGAATGGACTTGTGGGTATGGGTCAACCTATGGATAAAGGAAAGATCAACTAGAAGATCCTTAAATATCTTCCCATATGGTGGAAAACAAAGGTGACCACCATTAAAGAAACAAATTCTATTGATGACATTGCTATTGAAAAGCTCATAGGAAATCTACAATCTTTTGAAGTGAGACTTGACAAGCAAGAAGAAGATGAAAATCTAAAAGAGAAGGAATCCACTAAGATGAAGGAGAGTGCATTTGAAGCTCAAATTTAAGCTATTGTGTGTCAACAAGTTATTATCCAAGCCTCTCCATACTCAAGTGAAGATGAATCCCTTAGTAATCTTGAAGCTCATTATTAAAAGGAAAAGTATTTCAAGGGTAAACCCTCCTCCTCTCTGCCTCTAGGTGCTATGAGTGTGGTCAAAAGGGACATTACAAAAATGAATGTCTATGATCCAAGAAGTCACACCAAAAGACCGACCATAAGAAGGAGGACTACAACAAAGAGAGAAAATTCAAGAAGAAGGAGAAGAAAGAAAGAAGGGGTAAAGATTCATGCAACCCATGCCACTTGGAAAGAATCTTATTGTAGTGATTATATCTCAAATGAATGAATGCCACATTTCATACATGGCTAGCACAAGTGAATAAACAAGTGAGGCAAGTTTAATTGAACTTCTAAAAGATGCTCTTATTAATATGATTCATGCTTCATGTTCTTCTTATTGAAAGTGTAAATCTAACAAGAAGAGATTAGGGGAATCAATAGATGATTATATGCCACAATTAAAGTGCTTGAACAAAATGGGAAAACTCACAATGATAGAATAGATTCTTTACAAGAGCAATTCCTTGAACTTGAACTTCAATATAATGGTGTTGAAACTAAAAATGGTATTTATCTAAAGAAAATGAATGATCTTAAAGATGAAGATAAACTTATGTTGATGAACTTGTCATGCTTAGAATTGAAAATTCTAGAATTCTATATAGAGTTAGTGATCTTGAATCTAGACCTATCTTGCCTAGTAAAGAAGTGGCTAGCTTAACTCTTGAAAAGGATTCCTATTTAACTAAATCCCTCTGTTTTGAGGTCGACTTATTGCATGCCCAAGATGATCTTTCTAGTCTTTCTTCCACAATCATAACTCTTAGTGATGATAACCATATTCTTAGAGCATCCTTGGAAAAATTCCTCAAAGGGTAAAAAAATCCCTAAATAAAGTCCTGGAACACTCTACCCGACAAGTGGGTAGTCGTGGTTTGGGATATGAAGGAGGCCTAAAGAACAAGGGCAAAGGAGAAAAATAGCAAGGGACCTCCAATATACCATGGAGAGACTTCCTTCTCTAAGACATATATGGTTTATTCTCATTGTAAGTCTAATGGTTATTACTCTAAATTATGTCCTTATAAGAAGAAGGGGACCAAACCAAACATGAAATGAGCCTCCAATCTAACTCCATATCCCAAAGTTCAAATTGGGCACTAGCCTCTCCTTTTCCTTATAGGAAAAAGGAAGTGGATTGTTGATAATGATGCTCCAAGCACATGACCTGTGATAAGGATGACTTCAACACCATTACAAAAAGAAAAGGAGACTTGATGACTTTTGGGGACAACAAGAAAGGTAAAGAAATAGGTGAGGGTGATGAATGAGATTCACTATGCATAAAGAATACTTCTTGTGGACTGCCTACATCACAATTTAATTAGTGTTACTCAACTATGTGACATGGATATCTTGTTCTCTTTACTTCTCATGAATGTTTGCTTCTAGGTTCCCTCACAATGTTATATAGTAGGGAACGAGAAGTTGAAATCTCTATAGAAGGGAACCTAGAGAAGGAGACAAATTCATATTTCAAAACACGACACCATTGTTCGTGATAAGGATAAACAAAAGGAAATTGCACTACCATGTGTGACGAGTCAGATAGTCTTCACAAAGAATGTGAGGAGGATAAGCAAGATCATGATGGGATTCAATTCATATTCACTTATGAATGTGTGATGGGGTAGATCTTGATTAGCAATATTGTTGCACGATGCCATGCATGACCATTTTTTTCTCGATTCAACGTATGACGCAAGCGCATGTGTGTCTTCGGCACAAAAACTCTTCATGGGATTATAACTAGGGTAGTAGTACCGCTTCTGTTATATAATAATAAAAATTAAAGGATAACTGCTTCCATTATATAATAATAAAGATTGAAGGATACAATGACAAGCCATATATTCTACGCTAAAAGGTTTTGTAGATGGAGAATTATCGACCATTTTGAAGAAGTTATTGAACTTTCTATCCCTTTTATTAGGTATTATCTAAAAGTGTTTCTACCCCAATATTTACACAATGACAAGCTATATATTCTATACTAGAAACAATGTTATGTGTCGATATTACTAGTCTATACCATCTCATAACTTATGGTGTTGGAATAAGATGTCTGTATTGACAAGGTTTCTTTTAATGGGAGTTGGAAATGTCACCATGCATGAGTCGAATCTTGTAGCTTTTATTTTGTATCTCATGTTTTCTAGAATGCTAGCCTGAGTGCTGGAAGTGTAGGTTGACATAGCTAGGCTTTACCCTAGTTCTAACATAAATGCCTTTTATTTATTATGTTCTAGTGTGCTCCACATGCATTCACCTACAGTTGAGCATGTATGGATGGCGAACGCCAAACCCTGGCATAAGTTTTAGAATTGAGATTTTTTCCTTGAACTATGGGATAATCTAAATTTGCTCCATTATGGTTACACATGATATGCCTTCAAAATGGAGCATCTCAACATATCTATACACTAAGGTCATCATCTAAGGGATACATACCATATTTATTGAACTTGTTTTGCCTCATGCATGATGATTGATGGATGGAAGTTCTTATTTTGTAAAATATTCTTAGGATTTCATGTCTCTCATCCCCATGGTGTGATTAGACTACCTAGTGAGCATGAGGATGGGAAGTTTGGCTATGTAGTCCACATTGTCGTGAAATGACACATGGTTGTAAACCATCAAGTGATGAAGTAACCCTAATTTATTCCTATAATGGTTGGATGATCATATGATTCCCTTAGGTCTTGAGATGAGATAGTGTAAATTATATCTTAGAGTGACATGGGGAAAGATGGATGTTGTGCCTTATTATAGTTTGATAGAACATGTGTAATAAAAAATTTCCCCCTCCTATGCTTATGTATTAGAGATGTAGTAACGTGCCCTTTTTGGTGTTTGAAGAATGAGATCCTCTTAGTGTAATGAGGTGAAGATAGAATGATTGTTGTGTTGAAGGAAGTGGCATACTTAGTTCTCGGATCAATTTTGGCATCAATTTTAGATCTTCATTAATAAGATTTTATTACTAAGCTTATTTAAATTATTAAGTTATATGTATCAAAAGACAAGATTTCATATTTTATTGATGGTTTTTGGAACCACATCACCGTCACAAGGAAATTTAATTTGTAGAGAAATTCTTTAGTGAATAACTCCCTAATTGTCATGTTCAGCCCTGAAACCTTAGGTTTAAGTGTGGTGCAAAGAGTATGAAGAGAAGTTTTGAATTTATATAAGATCTAGTTGATCCACCCTTGTTCCCCATTTATGATTAGGAGTGTAACTTAATTTGTTAAAGACTGACTAAATTAAATAGAGGTCCAAACAAGTAATAGTTGGGTAAAAATTTAGCTAATATCTAACCAGGGTAAGTGGGTAAATCTTTCCAGTTTGAATACCATGAATGTTACTTGGATAATCCAAATAAGACTTAAAATTTATCCTTCCTTGTCCAAAATGGTGAACATAACTAAGGTAGGTTGTTGAGTGAAAAAAATCATGACAATTTGGAAAGTGATATTGATATTGGTAAGTGGATTGTGAAACCACCTTAATAACAAATACATCACTACTAAGATGATGTTAGGTTTTGGTGCAACTTCCCTAGATCAACGGATTATATGAGAGGACTAATGAGGAATTGACACATGGATTTAAAAGTTCTCCTTGGGTATGAACAATAAGTGCAATACAAGGTAGTTGGTTGTGGTTCACTGCATTAAGTAATCTAGAGACCTATTATCTAGATTAAGAGTATAGATATGTATACAAGCCATAGCTAGGTGGATTTCAAAGACAAAATCCTTCTTAAGTGGAGTGTTGTAACATACCCGAATCTAGGCATAAACTAACCTCTCTTCTTTTAGTCTGCTATTTGATTATGTTGATAACTACTACCTATTTAACTAGTTAAAAAAATGCATTAGGAATAGTTCCAATCAAACATTATCAATATTCACAAAATCCCTTTAAAAATAATACTTGAAAGATAAAACGTAGTGGTGATTCCGTATGATTGTAATGGCACATTGCATAATTGATTTGATTATTAATAATGGCATTTTCAATTATTATGTTTCTTTCAATATGGGATAATGAATAAATATAACAATGTCCTAAAAATGTATGACTCGATAACATGTGAATTTAGGTTGAGGACCTAAACATGATATCATGTGTATGTTAAGAGAATTAATTCTTTTCAGAGTCCCTAGTCAGATATTATTGTGGATATTAGGAAAAATAATACATTAAGATTAGTATCTGTGTTTATTTATGACTAAGTATCATTAGTCATGAAATTGAATATCAAATCAAACACATAGGTATTTATTATGAACAAATGTACTGGACAGACCCACCTTGAGTGTGATACATGGAAGCCAATAATGGTGGTCACAATCACATCCCAATGTGACAATGATGATTGTGGTCCTTAGACCTAAAGCCATTATAATGATTGCATGTTGTTCAGTGTGCTTTAATGCTACTCAACCTGACTTGAATAAGGGTTTCTATACAAGTAGTACTTGGGTTCATTGTGACGCGTGTGAATTGATGTGAGTGACATAGATGGAATTTGTCCCTCCCATTGGAGTGATATCCTGGCCACTTGATGAGTGAGATTATGAAATGCATGACCACTCTCATGTGAGTCAATATATGATATTGAGATCATGTATATCTAGTCTACTCTATATCAAGGAACAAATATTAAACATTCAGAGAATGACATTTCCATGCATCAGATTCAATCTGGATATCGGAGACATAGGGATTAAACAATCAATGTACCACTACTCACAATACTAGGTTAAGTTTTTCTCCAACTTCTCCAATTACTTGAATAGAAATAAAGTCTTGCTATATACCAATCATTTCTTGTGAAATCATAATGTGATTATGAACATCACTGCCAATGTAATTTGGATCATATAGCATCACACACATAAGATGCATTGGAATAAGAGTATAATTGTGGACATGATTGGAAATTTTCCAAGTCAAACTGATTAGTAAAATATTTAGATAATCAGTTTGAGTAATATTGGACTATAATCCAAGTTAATTGGTACAAAAGTTAAGCAATTAGTTGGATTTAAATTGTTGACTTATATGATAAGACGACTGGCTAATCCCAAGCAACTAGTTAGAGCTAGATGACAAAAAATTAATTAATTGATTAATATGATTTATTGGTTAATGAATCTATTTTGGAATATTCTAACTTCCTATTTGGCGGTCTATGAGTGGCCTATTTTAAATGTAGCTGCAACTTTCATTTCCCAGGAATTTTGAGAAACCCTGCTTCCTTTCCTCTCCTATTTATAGGGACATGATGACCATATTTTAAACGTGCTCTTGTACGTGAAACCTATCCATCATCATACCTTAGGGAGAGAGAGATAAGGAGAGCAATTGGGATGTGAGGACATCACCCAATAAAAGCTACTCCTTCCTGTTAGATGAGACAAAACGGGGAGGATTTCTCATCCATCCGCATGGACTACGTAGAGATGCAGGCACTGAGTGACTATATTTAGACAACGTCGACGAGGACCTCTGATGCACACGAGGAATGTCACACACCACCATGTGAAGAGGACATTGTTGATCCTGCTCCGTGATAAGGTATTCATCATGAACCCTCCTTTAGAATACATCATTGTCAATAAGATCTACTTGTAGGAAATATAAAGAAAATTTAGTTATTTTTGCTATTCTTGTCACCTCCACAATTCCTAATAAAATAATTGTACTACATGCAACTACAAAATTTGGGATTAAAATGTACCAAATAATGGGCTTGGGTCCAAGCTGACACTTTATAATATACCTAGCTTTATAAGATAAAGTAAACCTAATTAATATGTGGCATAGTATCACAGTCAAGTAATTCAAAGGAACAAATAAATTAGATATAAGCTAAATACACTACTAAAGAAATATAATACAAAACACATTGAAAAGGTAAAATTGAAGGCAAATATAGACTCCTTGCATCTCAAATATCCTACCTAGAAAATTTGATGTTGTCTGGGAAAAGTTTACCCATCCAATTGAATCCCTGTCTAATGAGTATAATCTATATACCACTCTATATTCCCCTAAATTTAAGTGAAATTTTTGTCACGCTTAGTCTTATTTACTTTGAATGCATCCATGTGTAATGAATCCCTCCTCACACAACCTACAACTATGTTTTATGCAAATTGTGTGTTCTTCTCCTCTTCTTGGCCTCTCCTTCCCTCTCTTTGTTGTAGATTACCAACTACCCTAGACCATTGTGTCGTTTATTGTCCTCCTCCTTTCATCTTATTTCTTTTCCAATTTCTTACACCCTTAACCTTAGCACCTTTGTTTCTATTTCTTCCTTCCACACCACACTATGCCCTATCTTTGCCATCTACCTCATGCCAACCACATGATCACAAGCATCGACACAGACACATGTAATGTATTGCACCTTAAAGAAACTTCCTCCAACTCCAGTGGCTAGTGTTAGGCCACAAAACTTCCCCTCCTTCATGTGTGGGTGTCACCGCCTAGTAGGCCTATAAGTGGATATCCAAAATCTGCACATTCGATCTGGATTCGAGACCGAAATTTTGAAAAAAAATCAAACATTTGCATACTCAAAAGTGAATTTAGGATATCAAATTTCATATCTGAAAATTTTGGATAGGATACCAGATATGGCTATATCCGCTCTGAAAAAATCTGAATTCAACAAATATACATATATTGTAAAATATGCATTATCTATATATAAAAATATGAAAATATAGATATTTTATTATTTTTATGCATACTGATATCAATATTTTCTATACATAATATATTTATTGACAATAAATTTATGATTTTAGGTTTGGATCAGATATTTATCTGAATCAAAATATTTTTCTTTTAGATCGAATTCAAATACCATTACATGATATTCGTTGGATATCATATCAGAAGCTAGATCAGATATTTTTTTTTGGATTTGTATATCTGATATAGTAGTATCTGCTCTGTATTTGATACATTTATAGATCTACTGCCTGGTAATCCAGTAGTCGACGACATGTCTTGCTCTTCAGGAAACTTTGCAACTTCACCCACATCCCCACAAACCATGTCCCCATTCTTGTCCTCCTACTCTAACACCCTAAATTCTAGGATTTTACAACCCAATGGAGCCTACATGGATCAATAGACTTGGTAATTATGAAGACCCTATATGAGGTATAATTAATAATCTTATCATGTCTAGGTTCCAAAGGAAAGAGTGTAGGGATGGTCATCATGAAACTTGAGACAATTGATGATGCTCAAGAACATGTATTGAGTATTTTGATATGTGGTGAGTGATGATGCTTAACAAATGAAGAAATCATTTTAATAAATTTATGAGACCAGATAATTGTTTATATAGTTACATGTCCTTATCACTTGACCCTACCTAGATGATCATAATGGATATCTAGAGGTTTTATGATTTAATTGATTATTGAAGAAGGTGTTTTGCCAAAGGACAACTATTACACTAATCATAATAGGCAGATCATTGAAGTAATGAGGATAATAAAGTTACATAAGTGATAACTTACATGGGAGTTGTGATCACATTATGTCAATGTAGTTAGTAATTATCTAAGAGTGGACAGTAGAGGAGCCAAGGCCAAGGAATTCTACCTTTCTGTAGTGGAAGTTGGTATATGTAAGTTGTATTTTGTGTTACCATATGTAAATACATCTCGATCCTAATAGGAACCTAATAAGATACTAAGTAATGAGGTTTCCCAAAAACCTAACAAGACTGAGCTCATGTGTGTGTATATATATATGTATATATGTATATATATGTATATATGTATATATATGTATATATGTGTATGTATATATATGTATGTATGTATGTATATATATATATATATATATATATATATGCAAATTCTTACCCTTTCTAAGAAATTCCAACCATGACTTCAAGGAAATCACCAACACAAACTCATGGTCATGGAGATGACAAAAAAACCATGATGCAAGCCACGTGACTTGGTTCCCTCAAACTATAATGGTGGGGTCAGATTAAAAGTATTGTTGAATATCCAATCAAATCCAAGAAGACAATGAGTGTGGCCCGAGGAATTGTGCCCAAAAAGCTTCACTAGGTTCGAAAAACAAAGTGTTGGCTTTCCTCGTCTCTCACCCAGTGTCACCCTTGAAGCAAAGTTGTGTCCTTTTAATATTGGTGACAAAAAATGATCTGTGCAAATAGATCTTGCAGTAGGACTATGGATACTGGTTTCCAAGGTGGATGTAGGGATGGCAATGGTGTTGCGAAAAAACCATATCTATAGATAACCACACCATATTTTAAGTACATAACCGCACCAAATGGTTATGGTGTAAATATGGTTTTCGGTTTTTAAAACAACTGTGGTGTGGTGCGGTTATGGATCTAGGGATCAAACCATGGATAAAAATTGCACCGCAGATAATTCATGTTAATTATATATAAATATATGTAGAATACTATCCTAAACACATTATTTTTTGTCGTTCTTATATAGATTTCTATATATTTATTTTTAAAATAGAATTTAATGTATAAAGAAGTAAAAAGTTTTCTATAGTTACTGCACATATGGTTATCTTCTTTGTATAACTAATAAACATACATGTTCTCTTTATTTGTTGTCTATGTTGTTTTTCCATCTATTGCATAAAATTTCATAAATTTATGTATAATATATGTAAATAGAAATATGCCCACAATGTAGTGTGGTGCATTTAAACACGGTTTTTAGCAGTGTGGATATGGTTTTTCATATTAAATATTGTAGTAGATATGGTGTTTGATTTTTCTATGTGGTGTGGTTATGGTTTTGTTGTAAACCACACCATAACCACACCAATGTCATCCCTAGGTGGATGGTGGCATCTCATATCCTTTTGACTTTCAGGTCCATGTTGTTTTTAGTTGAGGGATGCATCCAAAACCCCTTTTTCTGGTGGAGGCCTTGCTCTACCAGAGAGATAACATCAATGGGGCTTCAATGGTGGTCGTACTATGCGGCTTGGGGAGGATGGTGACCGAATTTGAGCTGGCTGTGATGAGGGAAACAACTTGAGCCCTTTAGAAGGACCTTTAGTTCAGATGATGCACCTGAATCCTAGGAGGTGGGAACCCATCCTAGGTTGAGGGTGAGATCATACTCCATGCCGACCAAGTGCAAGGTAGATAGCTATCTTCGCCTAAAACATAGCGGGCCAACCCCTGATGAGCTTGGATGCGATACTATGTAAAATAGGGAAAATAGGGTCCCATTGCGGACTGGTGAAGATAGTTATAGTAGTGATCGGGTCAAGATCATAAACCATCCAGATCTTGTATTGGACCCGCGAGACACCACAATTAGGCACACAATATGGCCTATTTGTGGCCACTAGACCAGTCTTGGACGATTAATATTTGCCAAGAGCATATTTTATTTGGAAATTTATTTCTTAATATATAGTTGTCATTTTTTAGAGTTCAAGATATCAATGGCCATCCTATAGTGTCTACTATATTGTGAAAATATATTGGAGTCATTGTTTGATGCATGGTATATATTACTTTTTGATTAATAAAAGCCATGGGATTTCAATGTTTCATGCATTAAAAATAGCAAATGACTATAAATTCATGAATGTCTTACATTATGTATATTTTGATATATTCAACGCGATTCCAAGGCATTCTTGCTAAATTGACTCGTTACCTTATTTTTTGATGTAAATCCTCATAAGGATGTTTTGGGTATTTCACCCATTAATTCACAATGAAATGTTTGAGGTTTTTACCTAAGTTCTAATGTATATAAGTTTTATGGGTTTCTAGAGTTTTAACAGACTTCCATGTATTAATATATTAGTATTTGATTTTGGGCCTACGTGGCTACTAGGCAAGACAATTGATGATTAGTTATGAGGCAATATGGGATAGTGTATGCATAATTTTTATTGGAAGATGAGTTGTAATTGTATTTTCTATGATGTCATAATTGAGGGAGTAAAATTACTATATGTGATTATGTTCGAGATTTATTCTCACTATACGATATATATTCTCATATTGGTGCATAAGATGGTTTTTGGCTTATTTGAGTTTGAAGATTACAATAGTTATATAATGTAAGTCTTGACATAAACTTAGCACTAAGATTTTGTCATGGTTTCATAAAAGACTCATGTTTAGTATAAATAAGAACCCTAACTTGGTTAGGAGTTTAAGGAGATGGGTTTGAGATTTAGAAATAGAAAGGGGGAACATATACATGTACTTATAGAATTTTGTTAATGTCTATGTAAAAATATTGTGAAATAAGGAATCAAGACTATGTTAAGGATCTCTTCACACAAGGTAAGTGGGCCATGTCCATTGGATTTCATTATTACTATGATTCAACCTACACATCCCTATAAAGTAACTTAGGATTAAGTAACTTTTAGAATTCAATAATTCATATCCTATCAAGCTTTGAGAAATCAGATTTTATTTAGTTTATGTCATGTTGACAAATTAACATATTTCAAGTATTTGAGATTTATAGTATTTTTATACTCAATTCGGTTTATTTTCTTAATCCTTTAGACTCAGATGTCATATATATGAAATCATAATTAAATTAAGAAATCTCTTAATCTTTGGATTAAGATTTATTAAATAGTGAGATTATCAAATTTTAAATTCAGATTCAATTGAATTTAAAATTTAAGAGTAGAGTTTCAAATTAGAATATAGTTTAGTTGAATACAATTTTAGTTCCTAGTAGAATAATTCAATGCATCAGTTTAGTAAGACAAACTTTCTAAGATATTTTTATTTTTGATGACGTGGGAACCCTCCCCGAGAACATGCCACGATTGTGACCTGCCCTGGCTAGGTAAACCCCCAGAGACCTGTAACGCCTGCACACCGGCATCTCAAACAGTCACATCAGAGGCTGGTTGACACTGCGGGGGGCTAATTGCTGAACAACACTACGGGGAGAATTGAACCTGGGACCCTTCATGAGGGGCGCCCGTGCTTGACCACCCGAGCTACTGCTCGTTGGCAACAACTTTCTAAGATATTCAAACTAAATCAAGATTCAAATTTATATTCAGAATGCAGTACATATTCAATTATCAGTATTCAGTTTCAGTATATGATAAATTTAGATTCAGAGTTTAGTAAATTCAAATTTAATATAGTTAATTCAAAACCTTCACATTAGATATTATATGACGATTTAGAGGCATATGTTGCCGATCCAGAGGAGTGTTTACTCTAATTCATAGGTACTTCAATACCAATTCAGGGCATAGTCATGCCAATTTAGAGACACCTCTGTGTCATTCAGAGGCATGTAGTGCCAATTCGGAGGTACTTCAATACCAATTCAGGGCATATATTCACCAATTTAGGAGGATTTGTCGTATAATGGTGGCAAAAAACTAGATAAAATACATAAATAAAAGACACATCAATCTGATATAAGTTTACTACTTTTAGATGTTAGTTTAACTTTCATTTATAGTATATTTATGTTTATCTTAATAGAAATCCAATGCCACTTACTCTAAACTAGGTTTCTCTTTGTGCATGGCTAGGGATGAGATGCATGCAAGTACTAATATTTAGGAAGATCAATCAAGAGAGAAGATACATTAACAAGTTCTAAGAGGCTTTCTTGGTGGAGTGCCATCTACATTATCTGCGATATTAAGATAGGGTACATGTTTTAACATCATGTATGTAGGATTTATACTGTTTTATGTAACCATGTTTCTTTTCCTATGAATTTATGAGAATTTATTGCATACACAATGTATAATGGTTCTTATCTATCATTTTTATATTGCATATCGTGTTAGTAACACTCCCCATATAAAAAATGCAATTACCTTCTGCTCATGTGAAAAGCAAATTAGGGTGTTATAATATGATATCAGAG
This sequence comes from Alisma plantago-aquatica, assembly GCA_963693085.1. NCBI lineage: Eukaryota > Viridiplantae > Streptophyta > Magnoliopsida > Alismatales > Alismataceae > Alisma > Alisma plantago-aquatica. The sequence goes on along the minus strand of OY856409.1, from coordinate 1,438,922,105 downwards.
CAATAATGTAGATGACCATCAAGAAAATTCTCATATTCTTAGTTTAGATTGCCCATTACAAACCAAGTGAGACTAGAAAGATAGAAAGACAGTTAGTAAACCTAGTTATCAAATAAGTGAGTGAAGAATACATGTTAGAGGTTTATTCAGACAATAGAAGTTGAGATATGTATTAGGGTTAGTGTCTAGATGCTTTAAACTTTTTTCTTAACTTTAAATTTGTTCATATCATGCCCTCTCTTTTCCTCACATGTTTTGGTATGGGACACAAGCTTATGAATTTTTTAGAGGGGATGTTATATGCATAATCACATACTTATTATGATTGTCTCTCTCTTTCTAGTGAATATGGTATGGGACAAATGTACATTCAGGTGAGATAAATATGATAATACATGTCACTATCAGATGTATGACTGACCGACATGCATCGGGAGGTGACAAAAAAAGTTGACACAAAAGTTGAAGGTAGATGGTGATCTAAACCTAATTGCATATCTATTAGAACCCTAGAATGCATACCTAATGTATTATTTTCAAATAGATGAGTATGGCTTTAAAGTGAAATAATGATTGGTGGGATATGAGGTCTTTCCCTATTATACTCCATGAGAATTAGAGAACCTTTATTGTCCTTAGGATCTTCACCTCAGGGAGGAATGCCGGTCACAAGATGAATCATGATGGTTGTTAAGGAAAATCCTTGACGATAATAGAATTGATGTTATGAACTGAGTTTAAACTTAAGGTTTGATGATTGTTAGAGGAAACACTTTAAGGGTATACATTAGGATTCTTTAACACTAGTACAGAAATGACATTTAGTGTCAGTTAAATAAGCCTTTTGGCGTCAGTTTTCAAGCGGCACCCAAGTGGGCGCCGCTAAAAGTAGACACCTTCAGCGTCGGTTCCATAACTGAAGACACAAAGCCATCCACCGATTGCATACCAAAAAACACGCCAGTAAGGGGACCATAGGCATCGGTTATCAAGCTAAAACTGATGCCATATCATAGACAGAATAAAAAAACTTGGCCAAAAGGCGTCGGTTATCAAGCGAAACCGACGCCATATCCCTTCCCGAATAAAAAAAATTGGCCTCGGGAAGGGATAAAGACGTCGGTTTTATATTAATAAATGATGCCATATCATAGCCAGAATAAAAAAAACTTGGCCAAAAGGCATTGGTTATCAAGCGCAACCGACGCCATATCCCTTCCCGAATAAAAATATTTGGCCCCAGGAAGGGATAAAGACGTCAATTTTATATTAATAACTGACGCCATATCCCTTACCAAATTAAAAAAAATTGGTCCCAAGAAGGGATAAAGACGTCAGTTTTATATTAATAACCGATGAGTTAAGTTTTTGTTGTCGGTTTCTTTTATTAACCGACGTCTATGTTCTGATTTCTTTTTCTTATCAGCTTGCAGGCCTGCTGTCCGGCTGGTCAGCAGGATGCAGAACCTGCAATTTAGTTCTAAACTGCAGGTTTACAACATCCATTGATTTCAGCCAACAACAGGCCACAAACCTGCAAAATTAACGAGGATGGACAATAATTTACGATCATGTGATTCACACACATGTATAAGCACATTTAATTCATATTATTTTTCATCACACACATGTATAAACCTATAGTTCCATTTCAATATTCCTCCATTTTCACATACATTTAGCAAGCTACAGTTCCATTCATTTCATCTCTTATCACATTCAAACACATGTAGAAACATTTATGTATTCATCTTTACATTCACACATATGACAATTTAAAAAAATTCATTCAGATATGTATATATAAGTGTGTCTTTAAAAGTTCCACATGTCATAAAATACAAAAATAATTATGAGAACAAAGTTTAGAAATATCATTCTTTATTATTATCATCATCGTCATTATCGCCATCAGTATTCCAATCATAATAAAAAATTCCCGCAACTTGTAAGGCTTTTTTCCATTGTTCTCTTACATCATCTAATTCTTCCATCGTATAGGGAGTATGTACATCTAATAACTTTTCACCTATAGTCAAGTCAGTTTTAAACACCTACAAAGAGAATGACGTATATATATATAATTAATAATATATAATAAGATTGATATATTTCATATTATCTAATGAGACTATGTATAATACATGTTGTATGGTATCAATTTCCATTGTAGCATGTTTGATAAGTAGGTCCATATATCGCATCACATAGTATGCACATGCCCAACCGTTGTCTTGTGTAGAACACTATAAATTGAAGCATACAAAATCTTCACAAATACAAACAAGCATAGTTCACATAAATAATATATACATTGGAGTCAGGAAATTACTTTCACATTCTCCAAAACTAACTGTTTCTTTGTTTTGGGGATGTTTCCTCCAGCTTTTTTGTACACTTTTAAAGCCCTACATGTTAATGTAACACATTAAATTGCATTATTAAAGAGTAATGTAATAATAGATGTTAACGGATATAAAAATATGAAAGATTTCTCACGTGAATAATGGCCTTTTCATTAGGTGTCCATATAATGTGTCTAATTTCTTCCCCGTAGGATCTAGATAATAAACAGTGAATGTCTTGGGGACAATAACCAGTAACTCCCAATGCTTACTACTAGAGATAAGAAAGTTAAAAATATATAACTCAAAATCCACAATAAAATGTAATTTTCTAAAGTCCAAATTATAAGCAAAGTAAACTTACTCAACATTGAATGGAGCTATTATCACTGTCTTCTTCTTCTTTTACCAAAATATTTAAAAGCGACAGAGAAGTACGAGATAACTGATGAAGGATCGTTATCTACACGACTGATAAAAAATGGAATTAGAAATCCCACATGGGGAAATACAAAATCTTTACAGATCATGTGTAAGTGGTTGCAAAACATATATTATGTATGCATTAATATATAAGAAACTATATCATTGTATATAAAACAAGGTATATGGATATGTAAATAAGATCTCACCATATCCATAGCTCTATCATAGACGTATTCAGCCAATCATAATGAAACAACTCCAAAATATCTTGTATAAATAGATTGTTATCGTATGATTCACTAGCAGCATCCACCAGAATAGAAACATTTATAGGACAATTTGGGTTATGTTTGCTTATCCATACTTCCATACCCTTACAATTAGGGCCTAACGAGGCATATAAGTCCCTTGGAAGCCAACTAAGTACTTCAGGAGGTGGAAGTGGAGGCCGAGATGTAGCGGGTTTCTTCCTTTTGACATGTATATATAATTTCAGATCAATTGACTCATATATACACACTAAAAAATTAACGTAATGTAAATTTATCATACAATATCAGTATAGACGACATCCGTTTTCGGCCACAATATCACTCTGCCTTCTACTTCACCAAGCGTTTCAGAATCTGGGTGGACATATGGCAATGGATGATCCCTTCAATTGGGGAGTACATTTATCAGGCTCACACGAACCACACCATCTGGTACTGGAGTGCCATGAAACGTGTCCCCTGGAAGGGGTGGATAAGCCTGGGCCTCTGCAACGATAAATTCTTTACTTTTTAGATGGAATGCCTTCAACCCCTATAAATTTGTGTAAAGAATGTTATATACATATATACATAAACATATCATCTTGAAAAGACTAGCTACTATGTCATAAAAATACTTATAGCAGACGTGCTAGGTGGTGGGTCTACAGGATTACTCCCAACCATCTTTACAGTAAGAGAAGAGTGGCACGCCATAGGTACTGTCTGAGTGGCAGTCTGAGACGCCTGCCACTTGCTAATTGCTTCATGGAGTCTCTTATTAAGTTCTTCTTCGACTCTCCTATTAATTAATTCATCTACCTATACATGGATAAAAGAAATGCTAGATTTTGATTATTGAATTCCCTTTCGCAATAACATTCTAAAAAAAGAACAGGTTACCTCAACATTTGATAATCCCGCTTTTGGGACATGTTTGTGCCGTGATTGCCCAAAGAATGCTTTTATGGCCACACCAGTGCTTGCACCCCTAACACATCCAGGATGCTCTGGGTTACCAAGAGCAATTGTCGATTCATCCCTTGTGCCCTCAGGGATGAACTTGCCTTGCTTCCTCTGCTCATGAAGCTCTCGCTAATCTCCATCAATAGAAATTGGTAAGTAAACATAACAATAATCAATATCGATTGCTCTAAGAGTTGAATTTTACCTTTTTGCAGCCGCCTCAACAGTTGCGGGCGTGGTTATATCACCTTTCTTATTTTGCCTCCCAGCTATCCACACAGCATGGCGAGTAGAGGTGTGGGAGCAATAGTAGATGACTCTACAGTCTCTTGAGTAGCAGCAGACTCATCAGTAGACTCAGCTTGTAGTCTTTGGTGAACACCTGCATAGCCTTTTGGACCCATCGTGTGGTCATGCACATTCATTGCACGCCTTTCTCTTTGAGCATCACTGATAGCCTTGTTAGTAAGCACATTGATTTGGTTAGTAACACTAAAGGTTAATCTTGAATAGGTGAATACATAAGAATGTATATTAATTAAATTGGGAGTGGCGCTTAATACCTTGAGTTCATCTCTTTTTCTTTTTGCAACAAACTCCTCCCATACATTGGGTTCCAGGTAGTTCCATTGCTCAGTGGCTGACTTCTTCCTCTTCTCAGCATCTCGTATGTAATCTCGGGTGAGATTTGTCCTATAGTTCCTTAGGACCCTCCCACAGCGATGCATCACACATTTACGATGCATGCTTTTATCCAGTTCAAATATACTCTTCACAATTTCATATATTTAATTAGTATCCTAAAAATTAGTAATCTATAAAATAGAATTGCAAATAATAATAACTCATGCATAGTTCCTTCCATACTAAGTCTTTCTTCCCCTTAGGAACTTTATTCCAAGATTCTACATTAAGACTACAATGGCTATGAGTAAGAACCCCTAGATATGAAATAAACAAGTTGCGGTTCACTCCAACTGGATTTTTTGCATGATTAAAATCCACAACCAGTTTGGATCCATTGCCCCTTTGTTGTAGTAACTTGTTCATCATAGTGATGCCCCTCACTTTTTCAATTTTTTTTCACTGCTCATCAAGTGCCCCAAGTTCTTTAGGGGCTACATCATCAACCTAAAATTTGACATATAAATGGACATATAGATAGAAATATAGGATATATTTTTAAAACTTACATTGTGAGGCGGCGATTGATATCCTCACCCACACGGTAATCATCATCACAGTCATCATACTCATGCTCAGCCATTTGAAAGTGTCATTAAAAAGCAAACATTTAGCATTTAACATAACTAGAAGATAGTAAAACATTGTAAAGTTCACATTTAGAAAAATAAAATATATAAAATATATAAACATGCATGCATGCCTCTAATATTGTGATCTTTTATCAAGTAACATTCCTTCAGTGTGATCTCCGCACACAAACAAGTCATCATTAGCTTCAATATTTGGTAGTGTTGGCAACCCAACTAAGAATGGACTGGAGTCATCATACTTATCATAATACTCTTATTCATCTATATGATCTTCAATGAACTGTCTTTTACCAAGAAGAACAACTGACCATTTATCATTTGCAGGATCATTGATATATAATACTTGTTTCGCCTGTGATGCCAATATGAATGGTCCACCCTTCTCGCCAATCTTTTCAAAGTTCACTAATGTGAAACCCAATTTATCCACTATAACTCCTTTGGTGTTATCAACCCAATTACATTTAAAGAGTGGAATTCAAAAATCTACGTAGTCAAACTCCCATATGTCTTCAATGACACCGTAATATGACATTTTAGCTTCATGTGGACTCTTATCCTTTGCACTTGCAAAAAACAATGAAGATGATTGAAGGGTGACCCCACTATTTTGGACGACACTCTTATCATGTTGATGCTTTGTGTAATATGATAACCCATTTATGTCAAACCCTTCATAAGACATAACATTCAATTTTGGTTTAAAGGCGAGACATTTGATATTTTCAGCAAGATTATTTGGTGTTGAGATAATTGATGTAAGACTTTATCTTTAAACACTTAATAAATGTCTTGTTATGCTCTCTAGCAAGCCACATTGAATTGGCTTGAGGATAATGTTTCTTGATGAAATTGGTATGTTCCTCGATATAAACACTCACATCGTCGATGTTGTGTAAAATATACAAGTGAGCTTGTTCCAACAGCTCACGACTAATTACTTTCATCAGTGATCCTAAAATTCCTTTGCCAGTATACTCCTCAATATTCTTGTCATTAATATGAGCATCATTACCACTCAGAAAGTCATTGCAAAAATCCATAACCTCTCTCGCCACATAACCCTCAATAATACTCCCTTCAGGTCGATAACAATTTTGAACATCACCTTTAAAAATGCTCATGTATCGTTCAAAAGGATACATCCAATGCAAGAAAACTGGTCCCAACATTTTCACTTCCCTAGTCAAGTGGACAACAAGATGTACCATGATATCAAAGAAAAAAGGAGGAAAATACATCTCAAGCTGACATAGGGTAACAATCACTTCTCTTTGCAACTTATCTAGAGTCTTTTTTTTAAAGGTTAAGCCAGCGGTCGCTTTTATTCATCCCACACCCCTCTTGTGGGCACCATCATCCAAAAATTATAGCTCCTTCTTATAACAGTGCAGGTAAAGAGCAACAAAAACCAGAAACATCATAACAACCTAACCAACGGCACTTCGCAAAATAATGTAAGGGACTCTATGTTTCTCTAAAGCCGCCATACCTCTTACTCTACGTGGTATATTCAGTGTATCTGAAGCAATGAAAGGCTCATTCAACCTGCTGCCCCACTTCCCTAGTTTACGAGGTATCGAATTGATGACCTTGTAAACCAAGGACCCATATATCATAGCAGAATCAAGCTCCCCTCGTAGCTCCCTAACGAACGGTGATGTCTTCCATGGTTCCATCCCGTTGTTCCATAAGATGTCATGCACGTACGCCTCATCAATCTCAATGCACGAAATGACCAATGCATGGTCTCTCGCTATCTTCACCCTGATAGCACACGCTTGCATATATGCAAGAATGTAATCCGTACTCCTGAGCCAAGCTCTGAATACAAGGCAGATATTAGCCCTGTGATTTCTTATAACTCCCGCCGCCCACCTTCGAGACACTCCTTGGTTATCTTTATCTCTCCCGATCGTGAGGTTGAGCTTAAGATTATGCAGGTCACGAGTCTGCCATCTCACCAGCTCTATCTGTCTCATCAAGACTCACGGCTCAGTCAAGCTCACCTCCCTCATCCGTGCATAAATGATGTTATCTGTATCTAACACAAAAGATCTCCTCTTCAGCTGGACGTTCAGCGCTGCAATAATCCAACTCCATTCATGAGAGAAAGGTCTATGTTGCTCCTCGAATCTGGCTTGGCATCTCAACCGCCATATGCTATACGGGATCAGAACCGCCAGGTTTCCAGCTAGACACTCTTTTAGTTTCTTCCTCTTCCCCAAAACATAGGTATCTATCAGGGATCTGACGTCATTAGGTGGATGCAAATCTGTCAGCTCGGCAAACTTACCCCAAAAGAAACCCGCCATTTGTCCATGGAAAATCAAGTGTCCAATGCTCTCCTCGTGCGGCTCCTCGCAGCAGTTGCATCGAGATGCAAAGGGAATGCAGCATCTAGCTTTAATATTATCATCCGTTGACGTGGTCCCTCTAACAGACTTCCAAATGAAAGTCGCCGCCTTAGGGAAATTACTCTTCCAAATCCACTCTAACCCAGCAGGACCTTCCCTTCTGTCTACCATTAGTAGCTTTTTGAATGATCTCATAGAGAATACACCTCTCAACCCCAGACTCCATATCATTCTATCTTCCACATCAGCGATCCATGCGTTAGATTCACGGATGATATCCAACCCATCATCGTCAACTATCATCCTCAGTAACTCCCAATCCCATCCCTGGCCTTCAATCCAGAAGTCTTTAATAAGAAAAGGGTGTCTTTTATCACTAGCGAATCTAGCATGATTTGTCAAACGCTTCTCACACCACCTCGAGTCCCAGAAAGGAATTTCACCTCTCCCTACCACCCATCTACACATAGGGAACACTCGCGGCATCATATCCCATATACGTTTCCAGTACGGAGAAGGAGAAGGTCCCAACTTCAAGGAACCGGGAAAGACATTATCACGACCTGCTACCACATTGGCATACTTCCACCTGCAGAAACTGGCCCATATTGAATTCACCGTCAACACCTCCCAACAAGCCTTCCCAACGAAACATCATTTATCAGACGGAGCGATGGAAACCCCAGCCCACCTTGAGATAGAGATCTTGCAACTCTGTGCCAACTGAGCCAAGCTTTTATGTGTTGTTCATCCCTGCCCGCCCACAAGAAATGAGAAAGCTTTCTCTCAATGCGGTCTGCAATCCCCACTGGAACGCCAATCGCAGCCATCGTATATACAGGAATAGATAATAGCACGTGAGCGATTAGTAGTCTTCTTCCCGCGAAGGATAGGAGTTTGGATCTCCAAGTTGTGAATTTATTAAAAATCTTCTTCATCAAGAACTCGAAGTCGTTGAGTTTCATCCTTCCTTTTGTTATAGGGATACCCAGGTAAGTGATAGATTCCTTCGTTGCCCCCATATCCATACAAACTGTCACACTATTTATCATCTCCAAATCTTTCCCACCTACTACACATATGGATTTATCTTTATTGATTCTTTGCCCCGTGGCCCTTTCATACGCTTCAAAAGTATCCCTAACCTTCTCCATCGATCTCTAATCAGCATTGAAGAATAAAGCAATATCATCTGCATATAATAGAATGCTTGGCAGAATCGCCTCCTCCCTGATCTTGAATCTCAAAATGTTCCCCTCCTCTTCTATCTTCAGAAATTTTCTACATAGAATCTCCTCAAAAAGAATGAACAAGAAAGGGGATAGCGCACAACCTTGCTTGAGTCCTCTACTCATCGGAAAAAATCCTGCAGTTTCGTCCCCAACCGTGACGGTAGCCCATGTATTAGAAAAGAAACTTAAGCACAGCTTCACCATATCCGTACTAAACCCAAATTGCTACATCACTCTCCACAGAACATTTCAGTCAGTCCTAATGTAAGCTTTCGACATATCATACTTCAGAATCACATTGGGTGTCCCTTTGCCTCTATTGATGTCGTGCATCAGCTCCTTTGCAAGCCTGACATGATGAGTGATGTCGGATCCTTTAACAAAAGCACCTTGTACCTTGGAAATCAGTCTCGGCATCATGGGAGCCATCCTATCACTGAGAATACGTGCAAGCATATGGAGGGCGACGTTTTCAATAGAGATTGGCCTAAAGTCCTCTGGTAGTCTCTTTGGGCAATCCACCTTCGGAATAAGCAGAATTTGGCAGCAGAAAAGGCCCCTAAAGCAAGGTTGTCCTCTAAAGAAAGCCTCTGTCATCTTCATAAAATCTGCACCAATGATTGACCAAGCAGCTCGGAAGAACATCCCAGTGAACCCATCCGAACCTGGAGCTGCTGAGGAGTCCATCTTGAGTAGGGCCTTCACAACCTCCTCTTCACGGGGGACAGCGAGCAGGGAAATATTTTCATCCATAGATACCAGCTCCGGGATATTATGCAAGAAATCCTCCAAGTCAGGTACATTTGTTTCCACCACCTCATTGAAGAAATGTTTGTAGAGGTCCGCCGCCATCTCCGCCATCATCTTAGGATCCGATATACATGTGCCATCCTGCAAGACCACTCTGTTAAGCCTCCTGCGCTTCCTTCGTTCTTTGACGGTAGCATGATAAAATTTTGTATTACGCTCCCCGTCTTGAAGCCAGCTTATCCTCGCTTTCTCTTTCCACATCGCCTCTTCTTCATCCAACAATTGTTGCATTTCTTTCTCAATCGTCCTCAGGTTAGCTTCATTCGCCATAGTTAGGTTCCCATCGAACGCCACCTGTGTAGTAAACACCACATCCTCCAAGTCTTTGATGCGCTGCTTGATTTCTCCATAGGACTCTTTGCTCCATCTTCGCAAAGCTAATCTAACTCTTTTAAGCTTGTGACAGAAAACGAAGGACGGGTGTCCAGTCACCTGTTCACTCCAAGCCTGTTCAATCACCTTTAAACAGTCTTCGTGCTCGAGCCACGCCTTCATGAAAACAAAATGTGTCGTCTTTCGCTCTATTGCTTGATCGCCTGGAATTGTCACTATAGGACTGTGATCAGAAACTCTATCTCTGGTTAAGTGTATCGATCTGGTTGCGGGCCTTGCCACCATCCATGCCTCATTCACTAGCACCCTATCTATTCTCTGCCACATAGAAGGTGTAAGAATCTACTTGTTCACCCAAGTGAATTGACTTCCTTCAAACGGAATTTCATCCAAAGCAACATCCTTGATCAAGGTGTTGAAATCCAGCATGTCCTGATAACCTGGTGTGTTCCCGCCTCGTCTCTCCCTTATATTACGTACCACATTGAAGTCCCCTGCAATCATCCATGGCTCATCACCTATATGATCCGCCATTGTCATTATCTCTTCCCACAAAGACCTCCTCTCAAGGTGATCACAACTGGCATATATGGCTGTAACAAAGAACTTTGCCCCATCGCTGGCCTCCAATCTCACCGTGATGTGTTGCCTATGTCTCTTGAAAACAGAAGGATTTGTATCTATGTCTGCGTAGAACCAAATCTTCCCTTCCTCCTCTTGATTATCCACCGTCCAATCAAGCCTCACAATGTCCATGAGTTCCGCAGCCTGTTCAGCATGGAGAAATGGCTCAAACAAACAAACCACACCTGGTTTATATCTACCACAAATTCTGCTCAAAACTCTCCTCGTAGGATTATTAGATGCCCCTCTGATGTTCCAAAAAATAGAAGTAAAGTCCATATTAACTTTGTGCCGCCGTCACCACCAAAGATGAAAACGATCAGGGGCTATACCCCCTCCAACTCCGACCAGTATCCATCAAAGAATTCTCCGTCGTAGTCTGAGTGTCTCCTCCTGGAATGATATCGTCTGTGGTACCGGCTATCATCCCCTTCTCTTCTATGTATGCTATGACTCCTTCCAGATGTCCTCCTATAATCAGCATAGTCACCCTCAAGGAAAATGAAATCCTCCAGTCGTCTGTTCGACAAAAATCTGTTGTTGCCCTCTCTATCCACGACCACTCGTCTTGGTGATCTATGGTGCTGCCTGATCGGGGACGGGCTCCGCGTCTGAGGTATCGCTCTAGAATCCGAGGTTTTGTCTGACACAACCACCATGGCATTAGATACAATCGTCTTCCCCTGCATAGATAAGGCCTCCCTAGGTATCCCTAACTCTCTCCCAAACTCAGTAAGCTGTGTGCTATTGGACCCCACCGGCCCTCTTGCCAACATGAAGAACTACACAGATGTCAGACGCTGCCCGTAAGTAAGAGATAAAAATTGAGGGACATCTTCACTGAATGCCTCAACCAGGATAATCAAGCCAGATAAGTCATCTTTTTCCTTCTGCCAGTCTGAAATGAACCTCAGTTTACCGAAAGGTGATATCATCTTCTCCATCGTGTCATCATCTTTGCAGGTAATAGGGATGTTTGTTACCCAAAACTAGAAAGCCTCCTTCCGTTGGTGATGTTCTCCATTACTCATGAGTTGCAAATCAATTTTATTTCCATGCATATGCGGTACGCCCTTCTCCTTTACGTCCTTTGCTTCCTTATCGCATGAGAAGAAAGCAACAGCCTTATGCTCCGCAAATCTGTATAGGTCCGCCGCATTGGGCCAGCACTGCCGCAAGAGCGGGCAAAGCTCCTTCCATTGAACACCATACGGCCATGTTATCTCCACCACCCTCTGAAGCGCCGTCATCTTCGCTTTGTGCATCTCGTCGTCAGGCCCGACATCAACAGCGATGCGCTTAGGGATGTGTTGCGGACCACCCCTGGCCGGGATGCCCGATGGCAGTGGCAGAAACGTCGCCCTTGAGTGTACGTCTGGTGGCCTCGATCTCGGCATATACTGTGAGCATCTAGTAGCCACATGACCCAGTCTACGACACTTATAGCAAACCTTGCTTCCTCTACACTGCGCCTGCCAATGGCCTCTCCCCATACATCTGAAGCATGTATCGTGAGGGATCCCGTATAGCGGTGTCTTCCTCTGTGGCCGCTGCGAGACGACCGACTGTGTGATGGGTGCCGGAACAGGCTCCTGCCTAGGGTTTGGGACAGCAAGAACCTCCGTCGTTCTGATCTCAGATGACCGCGTCGCTTGATCCACCGGACCAGTATGGTCGATCGGTGGGCAGTCCGACTCAATCACCATAGGAGCAGCTACGTCTCCTTCCTCCCTCGGTGGCAGTGGTGGCGCCCCCTCATCATCACGACCCTGGGTATCTTCCTACGGCTGCACCGTCAATGGGCTACTAGACGCCGGAACCTCCGTCTGCTTGGGCCCAGCACGATCGGGTCGATCATCCCTCCATTCTTCCACCACCGAAACCCTAGACGGCGAGTCATGCAGTGTGTCTTCACTGGTCATCACAACCCTAATGTCGGGAAGCACCTCCTCCGGTGAGACCGCAGTCAATATCATCTTGTTTCTCCTCTCCGCAACGACCCGTTGCGTCCCGCGATCTCGCGTGGTCTGTCTTGTCACCCTACGCAAAAGGGGCGAGGGCAACATCTTGATCGGGTACTTACCCCCTCATGCACGATATGAGAGCTCAACTCATGCACGATACGATATTCTTTGCTCTCGTTTCCTCTGTAACGGTTTGCCAACGCGTTTCGGCTCGCTTTGTTGCGTATCAGATTCCTATAACGTATCGGCTACCAAGCTCGTATCTGGTCACTGGGGCTACACGACACCGAAATTTCTGTCGCCCGATATGGGAGTTTTGATCAAGCCGTCACGGGAGCTATGAACTATCAGATACGAGAGCTCCCCCCACGAAACTGTATGCTTCAATAAGCAAATCTCTGTCGGCCAAAGCCTATCGCACGATACACCATGCAAAGGCCTACCGCACAGCCCTACTGCACGATATCACCTACCCAGATGCTTGCCCGATACACGGAATGCGTGGAACTGTCGGAGGCCAATCCAATAAACAAAACACTGTTCGGGAACAGCCTGTCGCATGATATCTCAAACAAAACCCAACGCACGATGTGTGAGCCTATCGCACGATATGTGCTCCTATCGCACGACACGAGAGTTCACCCTCCCCGATACGAGAGCTCACCTACCCTCCCCGACACGAGAGCTCCTCATGCGAACTTATCTAGAGTCTCAGGATCAATAACTTTGTTGCACAGACTGTTGAAGAAGAAACAAAGTTTGGTGATTACAAACCTTACATGCTTCGGCAATATAGATCGAATTGCCACTAGCAATATTTGTTACATTAAAGTGTGACAACCATGAGATTTAAGACCTATCAACTTTAGATCTTTCATTGATACCAATCTATGTATGTTGGATGAGTAACCATGTGGCACCTTAACATTTACCAAGCAATTGCAAAAAGCTTTCTTCTCCTTTCTAGACAACGTGTAACAAGCAGGAGGTAAGTATGTTCTCCGATCTCTACTAGCTACTTCTGTTATTTTTATCCTTATTCCCATTTCATGTAGGTCCATTCTGGGTTTTATCCCATCTTTAGTCTTACCTGGTATATTCAACAGAGTACCAATAATGCTATCACAGACATTTTTCTCAATGTGCATGACATCGATACAATAACCTAACTGCCAAAGAACTCCAATAAGGAAGATCCCAAAATATTGACTTCTTCTTGAATAAAGATTTGTCACTCTGTGTGGCCGTGGTACATTGTGATCTCTTACCAAATTCATTGACAAAGTCTTTTACTCTTTCATAAACAACCTCCCCTAGTATAGGTTTAGATGCACTTTATTCCTCATTCCATCCATTGAACGCTTTGTGCAACCTATGATATGGATGGAATTTTGGAAGAAACCTTCGATGGACAAGATATACAGTCTTTCCGCCATATTTTAGTCGTATTGAATAAGTGTTCTCTTCACATATAGGACACACTTCAGATCCTTTGACACTATATCCAGACAAATTCCCATATGCTGAAAAGTCATTAACAGTGCAAAATAACATAGTGTGCAAACAAAATGTCTCTCTTCGTGAAGCATCATAGGTCATCACACCTTCACCCCAAAGCTTCTTTAATTCATCAATCAGAGGTTCAAGATAAACATCGATATCATTTCTAGGTTGTTTAGGGCCCGATATCAAGAGTACCACAATGCCTACATGGACAGTAGAACCTATCTCCAGGTTGTTTCTTATGTTCCTCAGCAAATCTAATAAACTGATCAAGACCAAAAATAAACTCTAGGGTGTAGCGGTTTGGAATGGACATCCATGATCTATCCATTCAATGATCAAAGAGAAAACAAGTATATATTAGGGTTTAGGGTTAAAAGATTAGGGTCTAGGGTTAAAAGATTAGGGTTTATGGTTAAAAGTTTAGGGTTTAAGGTCTTATATATAATAAATGTGTACCACTTATCCCATTCTTGAACACCCAATCTCACTAGTAAGTGTATAATGTGTATTGGGTTTTCAAGAAAAGTTTGGCAACATTTCCCCGTTGTTCTCCAAGTACATATGTACTTAGAGAACAAATAGGGAAATGTTGCCGAAATTTTCTTGAAAACCCAATACACATTGTACACTTACATCCTAAGTGAGATTAAGTGTTCAAGAATAGTCCCAAACCGGGGACTATCCAATATTTACGCCTAATGAGTAAATCTTGGATGGGTTTCTAGGCCAACAAATACATGTATGTTGTCATTATTATACCCACAATCCTAGTTTCATCATTCATATCTTAAGTTTTGTGTAACATCATTTAATCATGCTTGTTAGTAAATACTAAATAGTAAATAAACCATGATTGAATATCTCAAAGATTTGAATCAAAGAGAAAATAAGTATGTATCCATTCTATGATCAAAGAGAAAACAAGTATATATTAGGGTTTAGGGTTAAAATATTAGGGTCTAGGGTTAAAATATTGGGGTTTATGATTAAAAGTTTAGGGTTTAAGGTCTTATATGTAATAAATGTGTACCACCTATCCCATTCTTGAACACCTAATCTCACTAGTAAGTGTATAATGTGTATTGGTTTTTCAAGAAAATTTTGGAAGCATTTCACCACTGTTCTCCAAGTACACATGTACTTAGAGAACAAACGAGGAAATGCTATTGAAAGTTTCTTAAAAACCCAATACACATTATACACTTACATCCTAAGTGAGATTAAGTGTTCAAGAACAGTCCCAAACTGGGGACTATCCAAGATTTACTCCTAATGAGTAATTCTCGGATGGGTTTCTAGGCCAACAAGATTAGAAACAGTGTATGAGTTGAGTTACAATATCAACATCTTGTGGTCTTAACCAGACCCTCTTATATATGTTCTATTTATTCACTAGGATCAAATATGTTTATTTCCCAATATATCCTTACTAGGGATATATATGGTTTAATATAACATACCTTAATATACACTAGTGATTTACTTATATCTTTATTATGTTCCCAAATACAAGTACGATATAGATGAACTATAATAGGGTATTTAATCAATTGTTCTACTCCATGGTTTATAATCTAAATTTATGTTAATAAAACTCATCCATATATATATATATATATATATATATATATATATATATATATATATATATATATATATATAAGAACAACCTTCTTATATATATAACTATTCTTTCCCCCATATATTAGTTTTCTTTTGATTATTCCATATCCATATTGAATTATTAAGACATGTATATCTGTACCTATGCATTTAGGTTTGTGGTTAATATGGATAATATGAATTTCTTTAAGAATAAAAATAGAGAAATGGATGCAATATTAAGAAGAAAAGATAACAAAACAGAGAAACTTTTGTCATTTACAATCCAAAACAAGTCATTTTCATATATTTTGATCAATATTAAGACTTTGACCAATATTATGCATTAAGATGTGTGTTCAAAACACACACAACTTAAGAATTCAGGGCACATACCTTCTTAGATGGCACCAAAGAGGTGACGATGACCAAATAGGAGATGATGGTGATGGAGACGATGGTGGATAGCTCCAGTGGAGATGATAGTTGGCTCTAGCTGTGACGACGAACCCTAACAGTGGTAGTGGAGAGCTCTAGCAGCGGCGACGGTGAGCCCCAACAGCGACGGTGGAGAGCTCTAGCAGCGGCCCCCAACAGCGGCGGTGGAGAGCTCTAGCATAGGCGACGGCGAGCTCTAGCTGTGGTTACAAGCTCCAGCAATGGCATGGACAAGCTCTAGTGTCACGGGGATCTCTAGTGGTGGTAGTGGTGAGTAAACTAGGGATGACGATGAGCACACAACAACTTAGGCACAGGACAAGCAACAACAGCGGTTGTGAGCTCCAGCAACGGCGGAAACTAGAATTTCTAGAGCTAGGTCGGGCGGAGAATGAAACAGAGGATGGGGAAGGGGAGGACATTTCACTATTCTTAAGTGGGACATAGGTGTCGATTATATCAAAACCGATGTCTATACACATATTTTTCGTCGGTCATACTAAAAACTGACACCTATGTGAAACCATAGTCATCGGTTTCAACATAAAAAACCGACATCTATCCACATATGCCAACAAAAAAATGTTCAACCATAGTCATCGGTTGGCATCTAAAACCGATGCCAATTGGGCAATTTGGGGGGAAAAGTTTTTTGCGGGGACAGTGCGCAAACACACATCTACGTCGGTTTTTCTAACAAAACTGACGACAAAAATGGGGATGAATTTTGTCTCACAAAAGATCTTTAGTCGTCGGTTACTTGCATAATAACCGACGTTGTATATGAAATTTTGGAGGTAAATTTTTTTCACTAGAAAATTTAAAATTTGTGGGTGATTTTAGACGTCGATTTCTTATCGCCTAAACGACGCTAAATATAAAGTGATACCCGTGTCTTATGAAAATCGGCCGGTCTTCACTTATAGGTGTCAGTTTGTATTTGCAGCCGACATCGTAGTTTAATGATGTAGGTTTTTGGGTTTCAACCGACACGTGTAAATGTGACGTTATATGTCATTTTTGTAGTAGTGTAAGGATATTGTGATACAAGATATGTGATAGTATGATCAATGATCTAGGAACACTATAATATTGGGGTTTAGATGATTTTCACAAGAGAATAAAGCCTAAAGAGGTTTCTTGATCAAGATTCAATTTAGTATTCTTGAGGATAAGAACAATTTCATGAGAGAGTATAGACTATTAGTACCTTGGGTTCACTTGGCATAGAAAACCGTGATTAGATGAAGAATTTTAGTAAGAATAATATTAAGAAAGTAATGTAAGTTTTTGGTTCCCCAAGCTAAGTGGACGTTCTTGTAAAATGCACACATTGATGTAATAACTACTATGATATCATGTTTTGTGAATAATTCACTATAGATGAATCACTAATTGTAGGTAGAAGATCATGATAAAGATCCATGAAACAACATTTCATGATCCCCATCCTCTATAGTATTAAAATCCTAGATTGTTTCCTTAAGAGGAGGGAAAATTATAGCCTTGACCATAGTATTTTGAGGGTTTATAATCCACAACAAGATGGTTAATGGGTCTTATCATCCAAGGAGATGACAAGGATTTAGAAATTTGTATCCCTTGGAAAGGTCATTTTGAACTAAAAATGTAGTATATGGTTAGAGGAGAAGAGAGTCTAAATCACTTTATTATGGGATTTCACAAACCAAAGTAAGAGGTCTATGCCCATGAGTAGTCACTTATTAAGCTCTCTATACTTGCATGTACCTAGAATAAGATTTTCATGACTTGTGTCATCCAATATTCTAAATAAGATAAGACATGCCAATAAGATTTTTTTGTAACATCCCTGACCTGGGTTATGAGTTAACCCTAGGTTTTTTGCCTAAATATGTAATTAAATCCTTGTGATTAACTTTGGGCATGTAATTAAGTTTCTCAGAAACATATATTTCAAATTTTTCTCCTTTTTATATAAAATTGTAGCATTGTTTTGTTATGCAGGGACCTATGTGCAATTTACCCAATTAGAAGGGTTAACTTGCAATTTGCACATGTTGAAATGTTCCTCTGATGTTGAGACATCACGAGAATCATTTTGGTAAAGTTGGAGGGATTTCCCAAGCTTGGGCACCAAGGTGCAGCTGTGGAAGCAATCCCGGTGCTTGAAACCCTAATTTGGAGTAAAATGCAATTTACCCAAATTTAGGGATGCAATTTGTAAAATACATCATCTAATGTGTCTTTTAAGATTCTTATCATCATTTAGAGAATAAATGATGAAAGGTCACTTCAATTGATTAATCAAGTTATGAAAAACACCTTTGTGATTGAATAATCAGGGTGTATGTACTATAAGCCCTTTTTATGTGTGTGCTTTAGTAATAGGTTGATCTTCTTTGCCCTCATTTCTTGGCCCTATAATAAAAGTTGTCCTTATAATTAATAAGAGAGGACGAGCAAAGAAGGATGGAGGGACTTAGTTGAAATTATGGAAAACTCATGAGCTAATGTTGAAAATCCCACCCCAAGTATATATACCCTCAACTTCACTTAGCAAGGAACCTCTCCCTTCATTCCTTTCACTGTTCTTTTCAACCAAACCGACTAAGGAGAGCTTGGAGCTCAGGAGGACGACCAAAGGTGTGCAAGGTAGGTTTGGATCCCTCCTTTTGCCTAATTTCATGGTTAGAACTCGAATTCAAGGCCAAATTGATGACTAGATCCCTTAACTCTACCTTTCTAGCCATCTTTTCTCAACTTTCCTTGGAAGGATCACCTTGGCCGACCTGTGGAAGCTCAAGGACGCCATTAAAGCTTGGAGCTCGAAAGCTTGGAGCTCAAAGAGCAAGCTTTAGGCGGGTTTTATAACTCTAAACCCATGCTATGTTATATACATCTTGTTCATGCTTTTAGATGATAGTTCTTCTTCTTCTCTACTTTCCTTTACTACCTTGCAAGCAAATCAGTGAGAAATCCTTGCTGTTCTTGAGCTAGGAGATGAAGACGTTATTTCCAAAGTTAATCCACTACTTTTTACTTTACCAAACGGTCTCCACCAAGTGCTCACACGGTTTGCAAAACCGTTTGGTGAGCAAACGGTCTCAAGACCGTGTAAGGGAAAACGGTCTTCAAGACCGTTTGGCCGCGTTGACCGAGCGTGGACCGTATAAGAAATCTGTTCATAATTATGTAGGATAATCACCCACAAAATTTGAGATGATAACTCCAAAGGAATCGTGAGATATGGCCTTTTTAATCAACAACTTTAATTGAATTTACTCCTGATTTCCAATCTATTGAAATCGCCCTTTTTGGGCAAACGGTCTCAAGACCATGTAAGAACGTTGACCAAGCGTTGACCGTATGATATTACTGTTCAAAATAATGTTGATTAACAACACACCAAATTTTATGGACTAATTCCAAACGAGCTAAGAGTTGAAGGGTGATTACTAGGGCAAACCCTAATTGAAATCAGTACTGAAATCTCAATGGATAACTTAGTGTTTTTGGGGTTGATTGACCTAAACGGTCTCAAGACCGTTTGGGGATCAACCAAACGGTCTCAAGACCGTGTGAGGGATCACCCAAGACCGTATGGAGGTCTGGGGTCAAGTATAGTTGATCAATTGAAGGTACAAACATACCAAATTACATTGCAATTAAGTATTGATATGATCATCCACTCAATGGATCCAACCTTGAAGAATTTTCACTAGAATCAAAAAGTTGGATGGGAAAACGGTCTCAAGACCGTTTGGAACTCATCCAAACGGTCTCAAGACCGTGTGGTGACAACCCAAGACCGTTTGAAGGTCTAGGGTTAAGGTAATTTGATCAATTGAGAGCCCAATTGCAATAGGTTATCAAATTAATTAAAATGCTGATTTGAGACTCAATCAAGGTTCAACCCCTATCAAATCACATTAGATTTTGATGAAATCTTGGGCAAACGGTCTCAAGACCGTGTGGAGTTCATCCACATGATCTCAAGACCGTTTGGGCCAAGTTTGGGCCCAATTGGATCTCAATTGAAGGGTTCAACCTTGTGTTGATTCACATTGTTGAGTGTTGATGGTTGAACGTTGATGGACCTTAATTGAACCAACTTCAACCCTAATTGGATAACGATTGAGGGTCAATTGAGTGACCAATTGGTTAAGGATAACCCTAATTGTCTCAATTGGTAAGTGGTTAGCAATCTTGAGACCAATGGATGGTTTCAACATAGGAACCCTAATCGACTTTACTCTTTGGATCACCTTGGAGGTCTATACGATCTTGAGTTTTTGAGGGCACTCGACCTCAAGACCGTGTGAGGTCTCTCGACCTCAAGACCGTGTGAGGTCTCTCGACCTCAAGACCGTGTGAGGTCTCTCAACCTCAAGACCGTGTGAGGTCTCTCGACCTCAAGACCCAATGAGGGTAAACGGTCTTGAATGTTATACGATTTTGAAGTCAACACAAGCTCAAATGATCTACAAAGCTTAAACGGTTTGCAACCTTATACGATCTCAAGATCGTATAAAGGTTGAAGATGTGAAACCTAACAAAGACTTTTGAGGATAAGTCTGCCTTATGCCTTGAAGGCTTAATTAGTTTGATGATTGTTCAAACTAAACCCTAATGATACCAAGAGACATTAAGGGTCCAGTGATTAGTAAATTAACCCATGATGATGATCAATGTGTAATTTACCATAATACCCTTGAAAGGTTCAAATTGAGTGAAACCTTGTTCTAATCAAACTCTAATCACTCAACAGTGGTGATTTGGTCTATGTTAATCAAAGTGGACTTCACCCAACCTGATCTAGAGTGGTGCTATCACCATCTACTAGTATGAGGAGAGAGAAAGTACCTTAGAAAGAGAAAGTACCTTAAGAGAGAGAAAGTACCCTCATATAATGGAAAGTCAAGTAAAGAACCTTCAATACACATGAATGTGCATGATTAGGGTATGATCCACCTATGTGAGATCATGGAAACCCTAATTATGATATATGATGAATCTTAAGCCAATCTGAGAGCATCAATGATGATGTTCCTCATACATGATGATGTTATGAGTTCAATTCAAGGGTGATGATATGTAATGTGAATAGTAAACCCTAATTCAAGGGTAATGACATGCAATATAAGTATTAAACTCTAATTAATGAGAATCAGAGAACTCAGCTCTTATGACAAGAGTGGGAAATGTATTCCTTGTTTTGAATTACCTTTATCAGTTGAACTAACCATGCAGGTTCTGATATGAAGGTGATCATATTCAGGTATGGATGATGATACTATATTCATTGAAAGCATGTTATAAGCTTTATGAATAAGTAAAATATCTTGATTCCTTGTCAGTGGCATCCTATGATTTAATGAGCTGTGTGAGCCATGAATACTATCAAGGTCATGCTTTAGAGATGACTTGTGATGAGTATAATGAGAAATGATGATTGATGAGAGTTAGGCTTGTTACATTTAGTATTCTCCTTTCATAGCTGCTATGCTAATGTTATTGTTTGAAGAACAATGTTTAATGATAAAAGAATACTAAATGTACCTAACTAATCAAGTATAATGTAGAGCCCTGATCATAGATCCATCATTGTCAGAGATCAAATGATGGTGAAACAGGTTTTCCTAAGGGAACTCCTAGATCACATACTATTGAGTATGTGGGGTATATGGATGTGTAGAACCTTACATCCTAGTGTAGGTGATTTATGTAGATGTGCAATCCGTCAACCCTTCACTACAAAACCCTACCGTATCAGTGGATGGTAAACATGAAACCTCCTGATGACGAAGAAAACATAGATATCTGTATTAGTAGGGATAAACATGAAATCTCCTGATGACGAAGAGAGTACAGAACGCCATTATAACTCTAAAATAGCAAAGGACCAGTTTACCCTGGTGAGCTATAATAGTAGAGACACAAGATGTCCTACAAGTGATCCTCTTACTGACTGAGGAAGGTGAAGGTCATGAGAATCTGGCTCTCTTAATGACCTATGTATGATACTGATGTGACTTCTTAGCGATCAGTTGGAGTATGAGTGGTATGCCTCATCTCCACAGGGCATAATGTTGTTTGTAAAACATAATCAACCACGTAGTATACCTGTTAGAGATAACTACGAGTTAGTGGATTGATGATACACTGTGATAGTGCTTATATTTCTTCATATCTCATAAATGTTAAGCTCTTGTTATAGCTGCAACTGCTATTGAATACTTTGAAAGCTTTACTGCTTAAGTTATTCTTTGATGTTACAATAAAGCTTCTGGCGGAGAGTTATAACTCTCGCTGGGACAATTATGTAAAATTGTCTCACCCCGTTGACTTCAACTTTTTAGGTGGACGTCGGAGATGAAGGAACCGGTCTATAGGTGACCAGTCTCAGCAGCAGCAACACCAGGAGCAGCAGTGAAATCTCAGGTGGAGATTTAGCCTGCCATGTGGTGTAGTTAGAGTCAGTCCTATGTGTCCTCTGTACTCTCAGGTCTTGGAGTCTTTTGTTATGTGTTCTTGAGATTTTGTATCTTGATGTATATAATTACTCAAGAAGTAATTATCATGAGATGTAAACAGTTTATCTCTTGTTATGAAAGAAGCTTTTAAGGATTCAAGCTCTTGTCTCAAAAAGTTTTAATTTCCCATGATTTTTGTCTTCCGCTGTTTATCGAATCGCTTCCGCTAAGTTTAAATTGTGATTATATCATGGTTTGGAGATCAGAGCCCACAATTAGTGGTATCAGAGCTCAGGTTCAGTTGAGTCTACAGAGGCATAGGACTTAGGATGTTGAGTCTATCTTTAGTACTCTTTCCCTATCTAATAGAATCTTCTACTCCTCTGGAGAAGAAGATACTTAAGGATGGCTGAGCCACATAATGAGTACGTGGCAGAAAGTAGTGCTAGTGCACCTCAAGGCGATGCAAGGGTTCCAAGAATAGAATAGCCTGCACCAGAGTCACCAAGAGAGCCACCCCAGTTTGACCCAGCCGACATGGGTAACCCAGCTGTACAGACGATGTTTGGGCAGTTCATGACTGCCATGACACACATAACCGACAGGATGCCCATGCCTGCACCTAGGGCACCTGCCCAACCTGAAGGACAAGGTATCGGTAAGACGTTCGAGCGACGTTTTCGTGTCGGAGCTACCGAGTACTTTGGGACTGCCGACCCCGCAGATGCTGACCTATGGTTGACAGAGTTGGAGAAGGCTTTCAGGATTCTTATTATCCTGGAGGCTGAGAAGGTTAGACATGTTGTCTATCTTCTCAAAGGCAGTGCTGGTCACTGGTGGAACATGGAAGAGCAGAAGAGACCTGGAATAGAGTTCTCGTGGGAAGAGTTTCGTCGGGAATTTATCAATAGATATTTTCCAAAGACCTTCCTAGATGAGAAGATCTCTCAGTTTGAGAGATTGAGGCAGGGCATGATGAACATTAGCGAGTATGAAGCTAAGTTCATGGAATTGCTGCGGTTCTGTCCGCACATGGCTGCCACAGAGGAGGAAAGAATCAGGAGATTCGAGAAGGGTTTGAATGCTGATATGTCAACCCATGTGTCTGCCTTAGAAAACCGAGAGAGATTCTCTACCTTCGTTGAGTCAGTCCAAAGGATAGAGAGATTTGTGGTTGAGAAGAGGCAAACCCAGAAAAGATATCCACAGTTCCAGGGTTCTTCATCTAGGGATTTCAAGAAACCTAGATTCTCTGCACCTAACCCTCCACCACCCAGATCGAGTTCTCAAACTCAGTGGTCACTAAGCAGAGGTAGAGGACGGAGTCAACCGCTTCAAGGGACTCACAGTTCTGCATCGATGTCAGTTACTGGACCACCCAGACCACAACAACAGGAGAGGAGTTGCTACAACTGTGGTAAGGTGGGACACTTAATGAAGGATTGCCGTTCTAGGCCTGTCAGTGTGACACAGCCTTCGAGACAGAATCAACAAGGATCTCAGAATAGACAACATCAAGGAGCAGCTCGAGGATGTGGACAAGCGTCTCAAGCTGGATCATCAGCACCACCTCAACACCAGGAAACAGCGAGGTTCTATGCTATGAACCCACCTGAAGCAGTGGTCAATCCACGGGTAGTGGCAGGTCAGATGGAACTTTTATATCCTGATATGTCTACATCCTGTGTTGTATCTGTTCTGATTGAACCGGGTGCTACGCACTCTTTCATCACTCGAAGAGTGATTCATAACTGCAATGTGACTGTTAGTCATAGGGCAGATAGTTTGTTGTTGGAGACTCCGTTGAGTGGGTCTGCCGTTTTGCAGGAGGTATGCTCTCCTTGCATCCTCTTCTTTTCTGACCATCGCATTCAAGTGGATCTTATACCGCTTGATATGCAAGGATTTGATATAATCCTCGGGATGGATACCTTAGAGAGGTATAGAGTTGTCTTGGATTGTGAATATAAGTTGGCCGTGTTTGCTGATGAAAGCAACACATGGATCTTTCAAGGAGAAAGAAAGATTCTGCCCACCTGTCTTGTGTCAGCTATGGTTGCTGATAAGTTGTTGAGGCAAGGATGTTATGCATTCTTAGCCCATGTGGTAGATGTTACCAAGGAAAGGTCAATCCTGCTGAAGTTCCCATAGTCAGGGAATTCGAGGATGTGTTTCCTGAAGAACTTCCTGGTATACCACCACCTCGGGAGATTGATTTTGAAATCAATCTGATCCCAAATACAAAACCCATAGCCCAGACTCCGTATAGGATGGCGCCTGCCGAGATGGCAGAACTCAAGAAACAGCTTCAAGAGTTACTTGAGAAGGGTTTTATCCGACTGAGCACTTCACCTTGGGGTGCTCCGGTCTTGTTTGTTAAAAATAAAGATGGGTCAATGCGGTTGTGCATCGACTACAGACAACTCAATAAAGTAACAATAAAGAATAAGTACCCTCTACCGAGGATTGATGATCTCTTTGATCAGTTGCGTGGTGCAACAGTCTTTTCAAAGATAGACTTGAGGTCTGGATATCATCAACTCCGTATTAAGGATAGTGACATATCCAAGTCTGCCTTTAGGATAAGGTATGGTCACTATGAGTTCACGGTTATGTCGTTTGGACTAACCAATGCACCAGCTGCATTTATGGAACTCATGAATAGAGTTTTTCGACCTTTCCTTGATCAATGTGTTGTCGTATTCATAGATGACATTCTGATCTATAGTAAGGATGCTCAGCAGCATGAGCAGCATCTTCGCCAAGCTTTGACCTTGCTAAGAGAACATAAGTTGTATGCTAAGTTTAGCAAGTGTGAGTTTTGGCTACCAGAGGTATCCTTTCTTGGACATGTGATATCTGCCTCGGGAATTCGTGTTGACCCTACAAAGGTAGAATCTGTTCTACAATGGGAACAACCGAAGACACCGACGGAGATTCAAAGTTTCTTGGGGTTAGCTGGCTATTATCGAAGGTTCATTAAGAACTTTAGTTCTATAGCCTTACCTTTGACCAAGTTGACCCGGAAAGATGTTCCTTTTTCTTGGAGTGATAAGTGTCAACAGTCTTTCCAGTTGTTGAAAGAGAGGTTGACAAGTGCACCTGTGCTTGTACTACCTGAACAAGGAAAAGGATATGTAGTTTTCTGTGATGCTTCCAAGAATGGACTAGGATGTGTGTTGATGCAGGATAAACAAGTGATTTCTTTTGCTTCCCGACAGCTTAAGAAACACAAGGAGAATTATCCGACATACGATCTGGAGTTAGCTGCCGTGGTTCATGCCTTGAAAATCTGGAGACATTATCTCTACGGAGAAACATTCCAGATTTTCACAGACCACAAGAACCTTAAGTATATCTTCTCTCAGCACGAGCTTAACATGAGGCAACGTCGTTGGATGGAGTTAATCAAGGACTACGATTGTACAATTGATTACCATCCGGGCAAGGCCAATGTTGTTGCAGATGCCTTGAGTAGGAAATCAGCAACATCAACCATGGATAGAGCACAACTAAACTCTTTAGTATGCTCTAAGAGAGATATGTTTATCTCTTTAAGGCAAGACAATGTACAGTTAAAGGTGTCATTGTTAGCCGGGTTGTTAGCTGAGATGCATATTAAACCTACCCTTAGAGAGCAGATTAAGGAAGCACAGCTAGGTGATGCTGCAGTTCAGCAGATTAGATCAGAGTATGGAAATGAGAAGCAAGATGGTTTCCATGACTTGGATGATCATGTAGCCTGTTATAATGGAAGAATGATAGTGCCGGATGTGGATAACTTGAGGAAGTTAGTCCTGGAAGAAGCTCATTCTTCCATGTATGCTATGCATCCAGGGAGCACCAAGATGTATCGGAATTTGAAAGATCTGTATTGGTGGCCTGGAATGAAGAAAGATGTTGTAGAGTTTGTTCTGAGGTGTCCTGTGTGTCAGCAAGTTAAAGCT
This sequence comes from Alisma plantago-aquatica, assembly GCA_963693085.1. NCBI lineage: Eukaryota > Viridiplantae > Streptophyta > Magnoliopsida > Alismatales > Alismataceae > Alisma > Alisma plantago-aquatica. The sequence continues at coordinate 1,438,895,572 of OY856409.1, read as the reverse complement.
GAACACCAGAAGCCTGCAGGGACAATGCAACCTTTACCCATACCACAGTGGAAGTGGGACCATGTGACCATGGACTTTATTGTTGGCCTACCCAGGACAAGCAAAGGACATGATTCCATATGGGTAGTTGTTGATAGGTTGACTAAGACAGCGCATTTCTTACCTGTCAAAACAACCTATTCTACTGAAAGATTATCACAGTTGTATGTGCAAGAGATAGTGCGTTTGCACGGAGTTCCTGTCACTATAGTTTCTGACAGAGGTCCCCAGTTTACAAGTCGTTTTTGGGAACAGTTACACAGAGCCTTAGGCACCAAGCTAAGGTTTAGTACGGCCTTTCATCCACAAACTGATGGATAGTCAGAAAGAACTATACAAACCTTAGAAGACCTATTGAGAGCATGTGTTCTCCAGTTTACCGGGAGTTGGGATCTACACCTAAGCTTGATAGAGTTTGCCTATAACAATAGCTATCAGCATAGTATTGATATGGCACCATATGAAGCCTTGTATGGTAGACGATGTAGATCGCCTTTGTGCTGGTATGAGACTAGTGAGCATCAGTTGATAGGTCTTGATCTTGTGCAGCAGACCACAGAAAAGATTAAGGTAATACAACAACAGATTAAGACTACACAGGATAGGTAGAAATCTTATGCTGACAAGCGTCGTAGACCCTTAGAGTTCCAGGTTGGAGACAGAGTGTATCTCAAAGTCTTGCCTTGGAAAGGGGTCCTTCGTTTTGGAAGGAAAGAGAAGTTAGCTCCTAGATATATGGGGCCTTATCCAATCATTGACCGAATTGGAAAAGTAGCATATATACTAGAGCTGCCACCAGAGTTACAGAGGTTACATCATGTGTTTCATATTTCTATGCTGAAGAAATGTCACCTAGACACCGAGTCAGCTCTACAACCTATGGAGGTAGAATTGAATGAGGAGGGACCAGTGTCAATCCTTGATAATAGAATTAAAAGGTTAAAGAAGAAAGATATAAGTCTTGTGAAAGTCCTCTGGAACCACCGTGGTGTTGAAGAAGCCACTTGGGAATTAGAGGATGAGATGAGAAGGAAGTATCCTGCCCTTTTCTCTTAGTATGTTTTATCGATTTCGGGGACGAAATCCTTGTAAGGGGTGGATAATTTGTAACATCCCTGACCTGGGTTATGAGTTAACCCTAGGTGTATTGCCTAAATATGTAATTAAATCCTTGTGATTAACTTTGGGCATGTAATTAAGTTTCTCAGAAACATATATTTCAGATTTTGCTCCTTTTTATATAAAATTGTAGCATTGTTTTGTTATGCAGGGACCTATGTGCAATTTACCCAATTAGAAGGGTTAACTTGCAATTTGCACATGTTGAAATGTTCCTCTGATGTTGAGACATCACGAGAATCATTTTGGTAAAGTTGGAGGGATTTCCCAAGCTTGGGCACCAAGGTGCAGCTGTGGAAGCAATCTCGGTGCTTGAAACCCTAATTTGGAGTAAAATGCAATTTACCCAAATTTAGGGATGCAATTTGTAAAATACATCATCTAATGTATCTTTTAAGATTCTTATCATCATTTAGAGAATAAGTGATGAAAGGTCACTTCAATTGATTAATCAAGTTATGAAAAACACCTTTGTGATTGAATAATCAGGGTGTATGTACTATAAGCCCTTTTTATGTGTGTGCTTTAGTAATAGGTTGATCTTCTTTGCCCTCATTTCTTGGCCCTATAAGAAAATTTGTCCTTAGAATTAAGAATAGAGGACGAGCAAAGAAGGATGGAGGGACTTAGTTGAAATTATGGAAAACTCATGAGCTAATGTTGAAAATCCCACCCCAAGTATATATACCCTCAACTTCACTTAGCAAGGAACCTCTCCCTTCATTCCTTTCACTGTTCTTTTCAACCAAACCGACTAAGGAGAGCTTGGAGCTCAGGAGGACGACCAAAGGTGTGCAAGGTAGGTTTGGATCCCTCCTTTTGCCTAATTTCATGGTTAGAACTCGAATTCAAGGCCAAATTGATGACTAGCTCCCTTAACTCTACCTTTCTAGCCATCTTTTCTCAACTTTCCTTGGAAGGATCACCTTGGCCGACCTGTGGAAGCTCAAGGACGCCATTAAAGCTTGGAGCTCGAAAGCTTGGAGCTCAAAGAGCAAGCTTTAGGCGGGTTTTATAACTCTAAACCCATGCTTTGTTATATACATCTTGTTCATGCTTTTAGATGATAGTTCTTCTTCTTCTCTACTTTCCTTTGCTACCTTGCAAGAAAATCCGGAGAAATCCTTGCTGTTCTTGAGCTAGGAGATGAATACGTTATTTCCAATGTTAATCCACTACTTTTTACTTTACCAAACGGTCTCCACCAAGTGCTCACACGGTTTGCAAAACCGTTTGGTGAGCAAACGGTCTCAAGACCGTGTAATGGAAAACGGTCTTCAAGACCGTTTGGCCGCGTTGACCGAGCGTGGACCATATAAGAAATCTGTTCATAATTATGTAGGCTAATCACCCACAACATTTGAGATGATACCTCCAAAGGAATCGTGAGATATGGCCTTTTTAATCAACAACTTTAATTGAATTTACTCCTGATTTCCAATCTGTTGAAATCGCCCTTTTTGGGCAAACGGTCTCAAGACCGTGTAAGAACGTTGACCAAGCGTTGACCGTATGAGATTACTGTTCAAAATAATGTTGATTAACAACACACAAAATTTTATGGACTAATTCCAAACGAGCTAAGAGTTGAAGGGTGATTACTAGGGCAAACCCTAATTGAAATCAGTACTGAAATCTCAATGGATAACTTAGTGTTTTTGGGGTTGATTGACCTAAACGGTCTCAAGACCGTTTGGGGATCAACCAAACGGTCTCAAGACCGTGTGAGGGATCACCCAAGACCGTATGGAGGTCTGGGGTCAAGTATAGTTGATCAATTGAAGGTACAAACATACCAAATTACATTGCAATTAAGTATTGATATGATCATCCACTCAATGGATCCAACCTTGAAGAATTTTCACTAGAATCCAAAAGTTGGATGGGAAAACGGTCTCAAGACCGTTTGGAACTCATCCAAACGGTCTCAAGACCGTGTGGTGACAACCCAAGACCGTTTGAAGGTCTAGGGTTAAGGTAATTTGATCAATTGAGAGCCCAATTGCAATAGGTTATCGAATTAATTAAAATGCTGATTTGAGACTCAATCAAGGTTCAACCCCTATCAAATCACATTATATTTTGATGAAATCTTGGGCACACGGTCTCAAGACCGTGTGGAGTTCATCCACACGATCTCAAGACCGTTTGGGCCAAGTTTGGGCCCAATTGGATCTCAATTGAAGGGTTCAACCTTGTGTTGATTCACATTGTTGAGTGTTGATGGTTGAACATTGATGGACCTTAATTGAACCAACTTCAACCCTAATTGGATAACGATTGAGGGTCAATTGAGTGACCAATTGGTTAAGGATAACCCTAATTGTCTCAATTGGTAAGTGGTTAGCAATCTTTAGACCAATGGATGGCTTCAACATAGGAACCCTAATCGACTTTACTCTTTGGATCACCTTGGAGGTCTATACGATCTTGAGTTTTTGAGGGCACTCGACCTCAAGACCGTGTGAGGTCTCTCGACCTCAAGACCGTGTGAGGTCTCTCAACCTCAAGACCGTGTGAGGTCTCTCGACCTCAAGACCCAATGAGGGTAAACGGTCTTGAATGTTATACGGTTTTGAAGTCAAAACAAGCTCAAACGGTCTACAAAGCTTAAACGGTTTGCAACCTTATACGATCTCAAGATCATATAAAGGTTGAAGATGTGAAACCTAACAAAGACTTTTGAGGATAAGTCTGCCTTATGCCTTGAAGGCTTAATTAGTTTGATGATTGTTCAAACTAAACCCTAATGATACCAAGAGACATTAAGGGTCCAGTGATTAGTAAATTAACCCATGATGATGATCAATGTGTAATTTACCATAATACCCTTGAAAGGTTCAAATTGAGTGAAACCTTGTTCTAATCAAACTCTAATCACTCAACAGTGGTGATTTGTTCTATGTTAATCAAAGTGGACTTCACCCAACCTGATCTAGAGTGGTGCTATCACCATCTACTAGTATGAGGAGAGAGAAAGTACCTTAGAAAGAGAAAGTACCTTAAGAGAGAGAAAGTACCCTCATATGATGGAAAGTCAAGTAAAGAACCTTCAATACACATGAATGTGCATGATTAGGGTATGATCCACCTATGTGAGATCATGGAAACCCTAATTATGATATATGATGAATCTTAAGCCAATCTGAGAGCATCAATGATGATGTTCCTCATACATGATGATGTTATGAGTTCAATTCAAGGGTGATGATATGTAATGTGAATAGTAAACCCTAATTCAAGGGTAATGACATGCAATATAAGTATTAAACTCTAATTAATGAGAATCAGAGAACTCAGCTCTTATGACAAGAGTGGGAAATGTATTCCTTGTTTTGAATTACCTTTATCAGTTGAACTAACCATGCAAGTTCTGATATGAAGGTGATCATATTCAGGTATGGATGATGATACTGTATTCATTGAAAGCATGTTATAAGCTTTATGAATAAGTAATATATCTTGATGCCTTGTCAGTGGCATCCTATGATTTAATGAGATGTGTGAGCCATGAATACTATCAAGGTCATGCTTTAGAGATGACTTGTGATGAGTATAATGAGAAATGATTATTGATGAGAGTTAGGCTTGTTACATTTAATATTCTCTTTTCATAGCTGCTATGCTACTGTTATTGTTTGAAGAACAATGTTTAATGATAAAAGAATACTAAATGTACCTAACTAATCAAGTATAATGTAGAGCCCTGATCATAGATCCATCATTGTCAGAGATCAAATGATGGTGAAACAGGTTTTCCTAAGGGAACTCCTGGATCACATACTATTGAGTATGTGGGGTATATGGATGTGTAGAACCTTACATCCTAGTGTAGGTGATTGATGTAGATGTGCAATCCATCAACCCTTCACTACAAAACCCTACCGTATCAGTGGATGGTAAACATGAAACCTCCTGATGATGAAGAAAACATAGATATCCGTATTAGTAGAGATAAACATGAAATCTCGTGATGACGAAGAGAGTACAGAACGCCACTGTAACTCTAAAATAGCGAAGGACCAGTTTACCCTGGTGAGCTATAATAGTAGAGACATAAGATGTCCTACAAGTGATCCTCTTACTGACTGAGGAAGGTGAAGGTCATGAGAATCCGGCTCTCTTAATGACCTATGTATGATACTGATGTGACTTCTTAGCGATCAGTTGGAGTATGAGTGGTATGCCTCATCTCCACAGGGCATAATGTTGTTTGTAAAACATAATCAACCACGTAGTATACCTGTTAGAGATAACTACAAGTTAGTGGATTGATGATACACTGTGATAGTGCTTATATTTCTTCATATCTCATAAATGTTAAGCTCTTGTTATAGCTGCAACTGCTATTGAATACTTTGAAAGCTTTACTGCTTAAGTTATTCTTTGATGTTACAATAAAGATTCTGGCGGAGAGTTATAACTCTCGCTGGGACAATTATGTAAAATTGTCTCACCCCGTTGACTTCAACTTTTTAGGTGGACGTCGGAGACGGAGGAACCGGTCTACAGGTGACCAGTCTCAGCAGCAGCAGCTCCAGGAGCAGCAGTGAAATCTCAGGTGGAGATTTAGCCTGCCATGTGGTGTAGTTAGAGTCAGTCCTATGTGTCCTCTGTACTCTCAGGTCTTGGAGTCTTTTGTTATGTGTTCTTGAGATTTTGTATCTTGATGTATATAATTACTCAAGAAGTAATTATCATGAGATGTAAACAGTTTATCTCTTGTTATGAAAGAAGCTTTTAAGGATTCAAGCTCTTGTCTCGAAAAGTTTTAATTTCCCATGCTTTTTGTCTTCCGCTGTTTATCGAATCGCTTCCGTTAAGTTTAAATCATGATTATATCATGGTTTGGAGATCAGAGCCCACATTTTTACACTCATTACTATATCATTATTGTGCCTAAGATATCAAGTGGAGACATGTTAATAAGATTTCTTAAAATGATTAAGATCTAAGAGTCGATAAGATTATATTGTTTCAATGCAATAATTTATTATTCTGTTTCCAAGATAAGATCCATATGTAATGATTTAAGATATTAATAAGACTATGAGCCATAATACATTAAGTTTCATATAATATATTATTTAGTGCGATGAAATGAGAGTAAGGAGTTAGACCCATGCCCTAGTGTAGGTAGAATGAAGAGACATGAGACCCAGGATCTTAGTGTAGGTCATGAGACCCAGGTACCGGAGTACAAGTCTCTAGGTAAAGATACATAAAAAGAATGAATTCAGAGTAATGAAAGGATAGTCATTCATGCTTAATATTTTCCTACAAAGTTCCATGTTGGTTGTACATTCTAGTTTGATAAGGTTGTTAGACATTGTTAGTTATTCATGAGAGGATCATACTTTAAAGATGCCTATAAGACTTTATGACAATTGTCAAGAGTTAGTGTATGTAAGATATGTGAAACCCTAAGGTTGGTATCCTCCCATAGTTTAATTGAATTTTGAGGACAAAATGTCTAAAAGGTGAATATAAATGTAACATAATGAATTCTAGGATTTTATAACCCAAAGGAGCCTACATGGATCAATAGACTTGGAAATCATGAAAACCCTAGATTAGGTATAACTAATAATCTTATCATGTCCATATTCCATAGGAGAGAATGAAGGGGTCATCATGAAACTTGGTACAATGGATGATGCTCAAGAACATGTCTCGAGTATTTGATAAGTGATGAGTGATGATGCTCAACAAATAACTAAATCATTTTAAAAAAAATTATGAGATGATATGATTGTTTATATAGTTGGATGTCATCATTACTTGACCCTTCCTGTATGATCATAATGGATATCTAGAGGTTTTCTGATTTTATGGGATATTGATGAAGGTGTTTTTCCAGGGGACAATGATTATGTAATATAATAGGTATATCAATGAAGTAATGATGATAGCAGAGCTACATAAGTGACACATTAGCTGGGAGTTGTGATCACATTATCTCGATGTAGTTAGTAATTATCTAAGAGTAGACTAATAGAGGAACCAAAGCCAAGGAATTCTACCTTCTTGTTGTGGAAGATGGTATATAAAATTGCACGTTGTGTTTTCATATGTAACTACATACCAATCCTAATAGGATACTAAGTACCAAGGTTATTGGAAAGCCTAATTAGACCTATCCTCTATATATATATATATATATATATATATATATATATATATATATATATATATATATATGGATATATAATAGGTAGTTTCTTGCCTTTTCTAGTTAGCCAAATATGACTTTATGGTTTACTACCTAGGCAATCAACAACACAAACTCAGGGTCATGGAGATGGTGAGAAAATTAGGATGCAAGCCACATGTCTTGGTTCCCTCAGACTATAATGACAGGCTCAGGTTAAAAGTATTGTTGCATATCCAATCAAACCAAAGGCGGCAGCGAGTGTGGCCTGAGGAGTCTGATGTAGTCCTATTTTAGGGCACCATCTTGTGCCATTTTGTACTTTATTCACATCTAAACACAGTATCATGCAAGTTAAATCCCTCAATATGAGTATTACTATCAAATGCACTTATGGACATTCTTTGCATTATTTTTAGGTACTCAGACCATGATTTGGATGGATGAGAGAGAAGGAAGGAGTTCTATGATTCCTCCACTCATGTAGGGGTCCAAAGAAGGTCCCAAATCTCCCTCAACCTACCCCTAATGGCCAAGGTTTGACATCAAGCAAAGAAGTCCATGGATGATGTAAATTGAAGTTCATTTAGCCACTGGAGATCCCAACACAGTCGTGGCCCCATGGCCATGGGTCGTGCCTTTTTATGAAGAACCAATAGTGAGATCAACATTTTGCATCAAAGTCACCACGACTGTGTCCATCAGCACGGTCGTGGTCCATTGAAGACACCACGATCATGGTCACTCACTATGGCCGTGGCCAGTAGAAGAGAAAACGCCTGTGTTGCCCCCCACGATCAAGACTTCCTCCTCCAACATGACCGTGGCATCCCGCCACGACCGTGGTGCCACTTACCCAACACGGCCATGGCATCCCACCATGGCTGTGGCCACCACCTATACTTAGACTTTTCACCCCCCCCCTTTCACACCTTGACCGTGGCCACTCCCCCACGATCGTTTCCTACTGCCTCCACCACAGTCGTGGTACATCAACACGGCCGTGGTAACCAACCTATCCTACCCATTTCTTACATTGTTTTTCCTAAACTACCCCCACTTACCCTAGTGCTTCCCCACCACCTATATATACATAGGTGGCAGCTAGGGCATGAAGGTTAGACCCCCTAGCTACTTCTACTCCACCCTACTCACCCCTTGAGCATTCATTGCACTCCACCTTGCATTTATGCTCTCCATCCACCATTTCCACCTCATTTCAACCTTATAAACCTAGTTTTCTAGGTTTTCTTCCATAATCCCCCATATTCTCATGCCCATATACACCATTGGATGAGGAAGGACGTCCCCAAGCTACTAGGAGGTGAAGAAGGAGGCTTCTATTTCAAGCTTAATGGAGTTCTACCCCCTTCTTCCCCTTTCTTTTGCTATTTCTTTGATTATGTCTAGCCAAGCCCCAAGTGGTGGACTGTTTGGGGTTAAAATGTGATTTTGATACCATGTTGTGGGAAAATAGCCTGTAATGAACATAATTTCTATCTATGATGATTGCTTCTTACTTCTATCTCATTTCCTATTTCATTGCATGTGTTTTGTGCGTATAACATGGATTGCTTGCTTTAAGATGTTTGATGACACTTAGCTCTAGGAGGAATTGGAGTGTATGTGGCCAATCTTAGGAATGGCTCCTAGGTCCAATTAGTGGATCCCTAGCTATCCCTCCTTTGTTCCTACATACACATCCCTCCTTCTACAAGTGAGTGTGAGATCTAAGTGGCTAGTGTAAGTGTGATTAGTGCAATTGCCTAGATCTTTCTAAAGGCGAGATGGCTAGTGGCATGAGGTGAAAGACCCTCATATCTACTCCCATTTCTACCCTTGGCTCTCAATTTCCCTAATACCACTTACCCTAGAGACCTAGACTTGACAAGTCCTACTAGAATTACACCTAACCCTAGTCCTCCAACTAGTAGTATAGGGTACATTCTAATAGCACTTACCTTGTTGTTTGGTTTGGAAATCTAGATAGAATTGTGATAATTACTTGCTATGTTGAGATCGCCCAACTAATATCAAAGCACATCCCCAAAAGACCCACCTACCTAATCTCATTGCTTAAAATCCACTTTGCTTTCTTATCTTATTCATGCTATTCTAGTCTAGTTGCCTTAGTTTAACCTAGTTAATTGCTTAATCTTGCTCTTTAGTGTTAACTTAGGATCTTGCTATTTCTAGTGGTTACCTTAGTTCTTAGTTGCTAAATTGATCTATTAGTGTAGTGTAGCTAACTCTTGCTCTTGTTTAGATTTTTGCTCAATCTAATTGCTTATAATTGCTTGCTTAGGTTAATTTAGGGTTGTAATAACCTAAATTTCATTACTGCTTTTACTTCCTTGCTCATCTAGTTTAACAACCAACCAACCCTTTTAAACCCTTCAACCCTAGTCTCTACAATAGGAACGTAGCCAATTCTAGCCTAGCTCTAGTGCCCCCTCTGTCCCTGAGGATCGAACCCTATGCTTGCCCTTCACCTATGCTACAATAGTACCTCATGGGCTTGTGGGCGACCTGTTTGGTTTTGTGATCGACTTTGTTAGGGTTAATATAAATTTCGAAAGATCCATATGTGTCCTCCCTTAGGGTTGCATCTATCCACCTCTAGTTGGCTAGTGTGTAGCCTTGGTGGGAAACACACCAAGCTTTCTGGCGTCGTTGTCGGGGATAGAGGCGCTCGGCCTAGCTAGTTAGTGTAGCTTAGCTTTTCCTACTGCCCTCACCATTGCTATTCTTTATTCTTGTGTTAATTTTGCATCTTGGTTTGCTAACTTGTCCTCTTTTGTTTGGTTGTGCCTTGTGCATGTGACAAGAAACCCTTCGAAGTTAAGATGGTAGACCGAGATGCACAAGCCCCTTCAATCCTTCAACCTCCCTACATGATGAAGATACTTGAAGACATGTTAAATCTCATGAAGATTCATGTGGGAGGTTCTTCTAAGAGCATTCAAATAAAGAAAAGATGAGTTCTCTATGCAATAGCACTCCAAAAACCTTACCGCAACCTTTCTTCTACTTTTATACCCATTGAGATAGAAAACATCAAAACTAGCTCACTTTACCCTTTTCCACAGCCACGTGGGCCATTTAGTGTGGTTTGAGGCATAAGATTGAATGCATGATAGCGAAACAATACTCCTAGTCATCTTTGATTAACACCAACATGAAACGGTTTACCCGAAATCATATAAAGGACATATTGATAGCTTGTGCTTTATATTTGAAGTTTGTATGCTCAGTGATCATTTCATGATTGGTATCTGAAAGAGGAGAGGAGAGAGGTGGAATACATGCACTTAGTCACTTCCAAGACCATGTAGTCAATAATTTGTTGCTGTTATGCATTTGTTACTATTGCTTATTGAAAGAAAACTAAAAAGAGAGATTAAGTTGGAGCATACTTGAGGGAAAATATGTTTTAAGTTTGGGATGGTGATGTAGTCCTATTTTAGGGCTCCATCTTGTGCCATTTTATACTTTATTCACATCTAAACACAGTAGAATGCACGTTAAATCCCTCAATATGAGTACTACTACCAAATGCACTTTTTGACGTTCTTTACACTATTTTTAGGTACTTGGACCATGATTTGGATGGATGAGAGAGAAGGAAGGAGTTCTAGGGTTTATCCACTCATGGAGGGGTCCAAAGAAGGCCCCAAAGCTCCCTCAACCTACTCCTAATGGCCAAGGTTTGACATCAAGCAAAGAAGTCCATGGATGATGTAAATTGAAGTTCATTTAGCCACTGGAGATCCCAACACGGTTGTGGCCCCATGGCCACGGGTCGTGCCTTTTTTATGAAGAACCAATAGTGAGATCAGCATTTTGCATCAAACTCACCACAGTCGGGGCCATCAGAACAGTCGTGGTCCATTGAAGACACCATGGTCGTGGCCATTCACCATGGTTGTGGCCTGCAGAAGAGAAAACACCCATTTTGCCCCCCACGATCAAGACTTCCTCCTCCAACACGGTTGTGGCATCCCACCACATCTATGGTGCCACTTACCCAACATGATAGTGCATCCTGCCATGACCATGGACACCACGTATACTTAGCCTTTTCACCCCACTTTCACATCTTGATCGTGGCCACTCCCCCACAACTGTTTCCTACTACCTCCACCACGGACGTGGTACATCAACACAGCTATGGTAACCAACCTACCCTACCCATTTTTTACACTATTTTTCCTAAACTACCCCCACTTACCCTAGTGCTTCCCCACCACCTATATATACATAGGTGGTATCTGGGGCATAAAGGTTAGACCCCCTAGCTGCTGCCACTCCACCCTACTCACCCCTTGAGCATTCATTGCACTCCACCTTGCATTTATGCTCTCCATCTACCATTTCTACCTCATTTCCACCTTGGAAACCTAGTTTTCTAGGTTTTCCTCCATAATCTCCCATATTCTCATGCCCATCTGCACCATTGGAAGAGGAAGGATGTCCCCAAGATGCTAGAAGGTGAAGAAGGAGGCTTCTACTTCAAGCTTCATGGAGTTCTACCCCCTTCTTCCCCTTTATTTTGCTATTTCTTTGATCATGTCTAGCTAAGCCCTTAGTGGTGAGTTGTTTGGGGTTAAAATGTGACTTTGATACCATGTTGGGGGAAATAGCTTGTAATGAACATAATTTCTATCTATGTTGATTGCTTCCTACTTCTATCTCATTTCCTATTTTATTTCATGTAGTTTTTGCTTATAGCATGGATCGCTTGCTTTAAGATATTTGATGACACTTATCTTCTAGGAGTAACTGGAGTGTATGTGGCCAATCTTAGGTATGGCTCCTAGGTCCAATTATTGGATACCTAGCTAGCCCCCTTTGTTTCTACATACACATCCCTCCTTCTACAAGTGAGTGTGAGATCTAAGTGGCTAGTGTAAGTGTGATTAGTGCAATTGCCTAGAGTTTTCTAAAGGCTATATGGCTAGTGGCATGAGGTGAAAGACCCTCTTATCTACTCTCATTTCTAGCCTTGGCTCTCAATTTCCCTAATATCACTTACCCTAGAGACCTAGACTTGACAAGTCCTACTAGAATTACACCTAACCCTAGTCCTCCAACTAGTAGTATAGGGTACATTCTAATAGCACTTGCCTTGTTTTTTGGTTTAGTAATCTAGATAGAATTGTGATAATTACTTGCTATGTTGAGATCCTCCAACTAATATCAAACCACATCCCCAAATGGCCACCTACCTAATCCCATTGCTTAAAACCCACTTTGCTTTCTTAGCTTTTTCATGCTAGTCTAGTCTAGTTTCCTTAGTTTAACCTAGTTAATTGCTTAATCTTGCTCTTTAGTGTTAACTTAGGATCTTGCTCTTTCTAGTAGTTACCTTAGTTCTTAGTTGCTAAATTTCTCTATTAGTGTCGTGTAGCTAACTCTTGCTCTTGTTTAGCTTTTTTCTCAATCTAATTGCTTGGAATTTCTTGCTTAGGTTAATTTAGGGTTGTGATAACTTAGATTTCATAACTGCTTTTACTTCCGTGTTCATCTAGTTTAACAAACAACCAACCCTTTTAAACCCTTCAACCCTAGTCTTCATAATAGGAACGTAGACAACACTAGCCTAGCTCTAGTGCCCCCTCTTTCCCTGAGGATTGACCCCTATGCTTGCCTTTCACCTATGCTATAATAGTACCCCGTGCACTTGCGGGTGACCTATTTGGTTTTGTGATCGACTGTGTTAGGGTTAATATAAATTTCAAAAGATCCACACGTGTGTCCTCCCTTAGGGTTGCATCTAGCCACCTCTAGTTGGCTAGTGTGTAGCCTTGGTGGGAAACAACCAAGCTTTCTAGCTCCGTTGTCAGGGATAGAGGCGCTCAGCCTAGCTAGTTAATGTAGCTTAGCTTTTCCTACTGCCCTCACCATTGTTATTCTTTATTCTTTGTGTTACTTTTACATCTTGGTTTGCTAACTTGTCCTCTTTTGTTTGGTTGTGTCTTGTGCATGTGACAAGCAACCCTTTGAAGTCAAGATGGTAGACCGAGATGCACGATCCCCTTCAATCCTTCAACCTCCCTACATGATGAAGATACTTGAAGACATGTTAAATCTCATGAAGATTCATGTGGGAGGTTCTTCTAATCACTCTGCCATTCTATAGTCTGATTGCATTCAGAACGACCAAGGCTCTATGCCAAGCTCTTACACTTCAGAGTGGAGAAATGGTTCAAACTTTTCATGGGAACCACAAGGAGATCGCAAGCCAAGAGACAGCTCCATGCTTGAAGAAGAAGTTATTGCAAGGCTGAGAAGCCTTGATGAAGTGAAGAGAGAGGTGTCCTTTCATGGACAAACCATTGATCGGCTTGAGCAAAGACTGGATGAGATTTACCTTTCACTTCCCCTTTGTGAGGAGGGAAGACCCCTTTCCCAAACCATATCCAACCCAAACAATGCAAATAGTTCTATGGGTTCCCCTAAAGTTATCTTTGATCAACCACCTCCTCAACCTTCGTACAACTTCCAACACACCTCACAACCACCACCACCACAATATCAACCACAAGAACCACCCCCATACCAACCACCTCCACAGCAACCATCCTACATCCTTCACAATCATAATCCACCACTACCATCAACACCACCACAACCATCACTTGCTCCCCCTCCTCCCCATGAGTAAGTGGATACGATTTCAATCTTGAGGTGTGACCAGGTTATAGAGGGGCTCAACAAGGGATGGAAGCAATTAGACAAAGATCATGATGGAGAACCCATGCTGCAAAGTCCTTGAGAGAGTGCTAAGTGCACTAAAAATTATGTAGTCCTGCCAGATTTTGAGAAGATAAAATCTTGTTTCCCACCTTCCTTTGAGATGACACCACCAAGTTCCCCAATTTCTGATCTGAGACACCCCAATGTGATATTTTTAGATTTGCAAGTATCCAACGGGATGGAAACCCCTTTCTTTGATGCCTACGAAGACCCATTCCTTAAGGGAAAGTAAAATTATAGCATGAAAATTCTGAAGGTCTCAAGGCTGATTAAGAAGATAAGTGGGAAGTTGTCCAAGAGAAACATGTTGAATGAGCTGAAAAGTTTTGTTGATGAGGATTCTTACTTTGAGACCTATGATGATGACCCTGAAAGAGAGACATATGTTGAAAGACACTTGAGGAACTCACATAAACCTTGGAAGGAAGATCAAACAATGAAGGCATTTGAGAGGATTGCATATGATGGGGATGAAGACATTTTGCTTTTGGACAATGGTTGATTGACAGAGGAGCAACAAGCCTAGTTGAAGGATCTAAACTTTGTTCTAGTGGGAGGCAACCCACGTTGGTTTGAGACTCTTTCTCTCGAAAACCTTCCTTTTTCTTGATTACACTTTCATTTTATTTCTCCAAGAAACACACACACGCACGCACTACACTTGATAGTTTTTCTATTTGTGAATCATGTTAGTATAGGTACAAGGAAAAAAAGGTGATGCACAAAGGGTCTATCCAAGGAGAAGACCAAAGTTGAAGAGAACACTTCAAAATAGTAGAAAATCTATAGGAAGGAGTCGAGAACGGTCGTGCCACGCAGCTCGACCGTGTGACTGGAAAGATAGAACAGTCATGTTGCTTAGCACGGCCGTGGTGGTCCTTTCCTACTCACCTAGTGCTACATTGATCACTCTGTCTCTTGGTAGTTGTCTTCCGCGACTCCATACCCTTTACCCTACTATTCTAAACTTCTATTTCATGCTGAGGACGTCGTGATTTAAAAGTTTGGGGTGGTAGGGCGGTAAGCCCTTCTTTCATCACATTTTTATTTATGTACCTTGTGCTAAATTTTTACAAGATGATCAAATGACTAACTTTCATACTTGTATATCCCGACCTTGTGTGTCTGATTGCATTCATGCATACATGTAGTTTACTTCCATGCATTTTTGCGGAATTTTTCAAATTTTTTGCTCTTTTTGGTCTTCCATGTCATGCATTGTATTTCCATGTAGATTTTGGTAATTTTTGTATGTTTTTAAGTAAGATTTTCTGCTTTATGTTTTAATTTCCCTAAAGTTTGGTTTAGATGTGATTGAATGCAAATTGGCACCATTTTAGCAAATTTTGCCCAAACTTGAATGTTCTTGCCCAAAAAGCATGTTTTGACTTAATCCCCACTGTTTGAAGTGAAATTTTTAATCCTTTGACAAATGCATGTTGTTTCTTAGTGTTTAGTGCTATGTGGTCTTAATTTTTGACTTTTTATATGTGCACCAGTTCTCTCAAGATTGTGAAAGTTTCAGTTGTTTTGTGAATTGAGCAAGCTACAAATGCTTAAAGCCTATGGAATCACTTAATAGAAATGTGAATGTCATGTTGTTCTATCATGTGGTGTGATATCATTTGATGAAGTGTTGGATTAGCTTTCATGCAGGGAATATTATGTTGAAGAATACACTAATGACCCCTCTTTGATCTGACTATTCTTTTACCATCTTCATACCTCTCCACCTCATGAAAGGATGCCCTAATACACATAATCAGCCTTGGCCACCTCCAAAAGTTTGGGGTGACCATATCTTTGTCTCCCTGCTTCACTCTATCCATCATATGCCCTATCTACACCAAGGGCAAAGAAAAGAAAAGAAAAAGAAAGCAAAAAGAAAATAAAAGGATGCTTCTATTTAAGAGCATTCAAATAAAGAAAAGATGAGTGCTCTATGTAATAGCACTCCAAAAACCTTTCCGCAACCCTTTCTTCTACTTTCATACCCATTGAGCTAGAAAACATCAAATCTAGCTCACTTTACCATTTTCCAAAGTCACATGGGTCATTTAGTGTGGTTTGAGGCATAAGATTGAATGCATGAAAGCGAAACAATACTCCTAGTCATCTTTGATTAACACCAACATGAAACGGTTTACCTGGAATCATATGAAGGACATATGGACAGCTTGTGTATTTTATGCTTTATATTTGAAGTTTGTATGCTCAGTGCTCATTTCATGATTGTTATGTGAAAGAGAAGAGGAGAGAGGTGGAATACATGAACTTAGTCACTTCCAAGACCATGTAATCAATAATTTTCTATTTTTATGCATTTGTCACTCTTGCTTATTGAAAGAAAACTGAAAAGAGAGATTAAGTTGCAGCATACTTGAGGACAAGTATGTTTTAAGATTGAGGTTGTGATGCAACCCTGTTTTAGTGATCCATCTTGTGCCATTTTGTACTTTATTCACATCTAAATATAGTAGAATGTAAGTTAAATCCCTCAATATGAGTATTACTATCAAATACACTTATGGGCATTCTTTGCACTATTTTTAGGTACTTGGACCATGCTTTGGATGGATGAGAGAGAAGGAAGGAGTTCTAGGGTTCCTCCACTCTTGGAGGGGTCCAAAGAAGGCCCCAAAGCTCCCAACCTACCCCTAATGGCCAAGGTTCGACATCAAGCAAAGAAGTCCATGGATGATGTAAATTGAAGTTCATTTAGCCACTAGAGATCCCAACATGGTCGTGGCCCCATGGCCATGGGTCGTGCCTTTATTATGAAGAACCAACAGTGAGATAAGAGTTTTGCATCAAACTCACCACGATCGTGGCCATCAGCACGGTCGTGGTCCATTGAAGACATCACGGTCGTGGCCACTCACCACGGTCGTGGCCCGTAGAAGAGAAAATGCATGTGCTACCCCCTACGATCAAGACTTCCTCCTCCAACACGACCATGGCATCCCGCCACGGCCACGGTGCCACTTACCCAACACGACCGTGGCATCTTGCCACGGCCGTGGACACCATCTATACGTAGCCTTTTCACCCCCCCCCCTTCACACCTTGACCGTGGCCACTCCCCCACGACCGTTTCCTACTACCTCCACTACGGTTGTGGTACATCAACACGGTCGTGGTAACTAACCTACCCTACCCACCACAGCCGTGGTAACTAACCTACCCTACCCATTTTTTACATTGTTTTTCATAAACTACCCCCACTTACCCTAGTGCTTCCCCACCACCTATATATACATAGGTGGCTGCCAGGGCATGAAGGTTAGACCCCGTAGCTACTGCCACTCCACTCTACTCACCCCTTGAGCATTCATTGCACTCCACCTTGCATTTATGCTCTCCATCCACCATTTCCACCTCATTTCAACCTTAAAAACCTAGTTTTCTAGGTTTTCCTCCATATTCCCCCATATTCTCATGCCCATCTTCACCATTAGAGGAGGAAGGACGTCCTCAAGCTACTAGGAGGTGAAGAAGGAGGCTTCTACTTCAAGCTTCATGGATTTCTACCCCCTTCTTCCCCTTTATTTTGTAATTTCTTTGATCATGTCTAGCTAAGCCCCTAGTGGTGGGCTGTTTGGGGTTAAAATGTGACTTTGATACCATGTTGGGGGAAAATAGCTTGTAATGAACATAATTTCTATCTATGATGATTGCTTCTTGCTTATATCTCATTTCCTATTTTATTGCATGTAATTTGTGCTTATAACATGGATCGCTTGCTTTAAGATGTTTGATGACACTTAGCTTCTAAGAGGAATTGGAGTGTATCTGGCCAATCTTAGGAATGGATCCTAGGTCCAATTAGTGGATCCCTAGCTAGCCCCCTTTGTTCCTACATACACATCCCTCCTTCTACAAGTGAGTGTCAGATCTAAGTGGCTAGTGTAAGTGTGATTAGTACAATTTCCTAGAGCTTTCTAAAGGCTAGATGGCTAGTGGCATGAGGTGAAAGACCCTCATCTCTACTACCATTTCTACCCTTGGCTCTCAATTTCCCTAATACCACTTACCCTAGAGACCTAGACTTGACAAGTCCTACTAGAATTACACCTAACCCTAGTCCTCCAACTAGTAGTATAGGGTACATTCTAATCGCACTTGTCTTGTTTGGTTTGGTAATCTAGATAGAACTGTGATAATTACTTACTATGTTGAGATCCCCCAACTAATGTCAAACCACATCCCCAAACGTCTCACCTACCTAATCTCATTGCTTAAAACCCACTTTGCTTTCTTAGCTTGTTCGTGCTAGTCTAGTCTAGTTGCCTGAGTTTAACCTAGTTAATTGCTTAATCTTGATCTTTAGTGTTAACTTAGGATCTTTCTCTTTCTAGTGGTTACCTTAGTTCTTAGTTGCTAAATTTCTCTATAAGTGTAGTGTAGCTAACTCTTGCGCTTGTTTATCTTTTTGCTCAATCTAATTTCTTAGACTTGCTTGCTTAGGTTAATTTATGGTTGTGATAACTTAGATTTCATAACTACTTTTACTTCCTTATTCATCTATTTTAACAAACAACCAACCCTTTTAAACCCTTCAACCCTAGTCTCCGCAATAGGAATGTAGGCAACGCTAGCCTAGCTCCAGTGCCCCCTCTGTCCTTGAGGATCGACCCCTACGCTTGCCCTTCACCTATGCTACAATAGTACCACGTGTGCTTGTTGGTGACCTATTTGGTTTTGTGATCGACTATGTTAGCATGAATATAAATTTTGAAAGATCCACATGTGTGTCCTCCCTTATGGTTGCATCTAGCCACCTCTAGTTGGCTAGTGTGTAGACTTGGTGGGAAACTGTTGGGTTTTGTGGAGAAAACATGCACGGCGGAAGCAATAAAATCCACGCAACCCAAAATAGGATCCCGTCGACAAAAACGTATTCGGAAATAGGTTTGCGGGATATACCTTATCGCGGAGCAAGTCCGGCGATGTCCCGCTACACGACGGTGTAACGCTGCTGACCTACATGGCTTCTCTCCCGTTCGCTGTCGCAGGTTGATCCGGCGGCGCTCCTTTGCGGCAGTGGTATACGCCGCTCGTAGCGCATACAGGTGGTCGTCGACATCCTCCGAACGCATGCGTCAAGGCGTCTGCGTCTCTACTTCATCTAGGCGGACGTATGGAACTCCACGTCGCACTTCCCAAGCCGGCGGGAAGGAGTCGTGTCTCTGTGGCGGCGTGCTAGCGGCGCATTTCTCTCCTTTCTCTCCTAAGGACGATGACGGCTAGGGTTTACGTATGTGAGCGTAAACTAAAAGTGTCTCTCGATATCTTATATAGATATCGGCCGTCAATCCTCCTTTAAATAGGATACGAAGGGAAGTAGGGTTTCCTAAACCCATCAGTAAATAGAAATGTTGCGTTAATTAAAACGCTCGTAGATTAATTAGAATATTCTGGAATTCATTAATTAACCAAATAATTGCATTAATTGATTAATTAATATCTGACTCCATGCAATCGCTTGGGATGGCTCTACGGGCATACATATACCAACAGACTCCCACTTGCACTTAGAGCCAGTCACTCTAGTATTATTCTAATCCATTACATAAACATTTTAGTAATCAATGTGATTCGGAGCAATTCTAATCAAATCCACAATTATACTCCTATTCCAACACATCCTATGTGTGTGACCTGGTAGGCTCCAAATTACGTTGGCAGTGATATCCATAATCATATTATGATTTCACAAGAAATGATTGGTATCTAGCAAGACTTCATTGCTACCCAAGTAATTGGAGAAGTTGGAGAACAACTTAACCTATCATTCATGACTGGTGTTATAGTGATTGTACAGTTCCTTTGTCGCTGATATCCGGATTGAACTCGAGTCATGGAATTGTTATCCTTTTCAATGTTCAATCCATGTTCCTTGAACTAGAGCAGACTGTCTGAGATATATGTAAGCTCAATATCACATATTGACTCACATCAGCATGGCCATGCATTTCTCAGTCTCGCTTATCAAGTGGCCGGAATATCAAACTCCCGTAGGAAGGACAAATTCCATCTGCATCACTCACAATCATCCCCATGTGTCACAGTGCACCCAAGCACCATCTTTATGGCAATCCTTATTCAGGACCACGGTGGATGATGTCAAAGTACACCGAACGACATGTGATAAGTGTAGTGACTTCAGGTCTAAGACCCACAATCACCACCATCATTATGAGATGTGACTCTAACTACCAATCATGGTATCTATGTGTCACTCTCAAGGTGGGTCTATCTGATACACTGTTCTCTAACAAGTATCTATGTATTTGGTTTGATATCTCCATATCATGGATAATGAGATTCTTCCATCAACCAACATACATTCTAATCTTATGTGTTATTTATGTCTATGGATATTTCCACAATAACAATCGATTAGGGACAAAACAAGAATACATACTCTTAGCATACATATGATATCACTGTTCATGTCATCAACCCGAAGACATATGTCATTGAGTATATCATTCTATAGACATGTATAAGTTTTATGGTCATCTCACAATATAAAACACAAACATATAGATTGGAAACTTGCCTTTATTGATATGATCAATGTAGTATTACAAATCATTTACATAGTATCCCATTACAATCATCGAATGATAGTCTCTATAGGCATACATACCTACAGATTCCCACTTGCACTTATACCCAATCACTCATGAATCTCAATCCAAGTGATTGAACATGTCCGTCATGTTTCTATTGTGAAAGTGCTTTTGTGAGCGGGTCAGCCACATTGCTTTCTGTAGGTACTGCAAATCTTCACATATCCTCATTGTACGATCTCTCATATGAGATGGAACTGTCATAGAATATGTTTGGAACGTTGGTGCGATCTTGGTTCTTTATCTTGTACAATTGCTCCATTGTTGTCACAAAACAACTCAATTGCATCACCAGTGCTTCGAACCACTCCAAGTTCAGAAATGAACTTCTTGATCCACACAGCTTCCTTTGCAGCATTAGATGCAGCAATATATTCGGCCTTTGTTGTAGAATCCGCAACCGTCTCTTGCTTGGAACTCTTCCAGCTCACAGCTCCGTTGTTCAGGCAAAACACAAATCCAGATTGCGATCTGTAGTCATCTTTGTCAGTTTGGAAGCTCGCATCGGTGTAACCCTTTACCACGAGCTCTTCCTCACCACCGTATACCAAGAATTGATCCTTAGTCCTTCTCAAGTACTTTAGGATGTTCTTTATGGCTGTCCAGTGACATTCACCTGGATCTAACTGATACCGGCTCGTCATGCTCAAAGCATACGACACATCAGGACGAGTACATAACATTGCATACATGATAGATCCAATTGCTGACGCATATGGAATCTTACTCATGTGTGCCTATTCATCACATGAACTAGGACACTGGGCTTTAGAGATTGTAACCCCATGGGACATGGGCAAGTTACCTCTCTTAGAACCCTCCATGCTAAACGTCTTTAGCACGTTGTCAATGTATGTGCTCTGGCTTAGGCCTAGAAGCCTTCTAGATCTATCTCTATAGATCTTGATCCCTAGTATATAGGATGCTTCGCCTAAATCCTTCATAGAGAAAGTCTTCCCTAGCCAACCTTTTACTATCTGAAGAGTAGGGATGTCATTTCCCATCAATAGTATGTCATCCACATACAATATGAGAAATACGACTGTTCTCCCACTAACCCTTTTGTAAATACAAGGTTCATCTTCATTTTGACTAAAGCCAAACTTTTTGACTACTTCATCAAAACGTAGATTCCAGCTCTGAGATGCTTGCTTCAATCCATAGATTGACCTTTGTAGCTTACAGACTTTATTGGCTTCCTTTGGATCGATAAAACCCTCAGGTTGTGTCATGTACACATCCTCGAGTAAATTCCCATTAAGGAATGTTGTTTTAACATCCATCTGCCAAATCTCATAGTCATGATAAGCTGCAATGGCAAGCATGATCTTGATGGATTTAACCATGGCAACTGGTGAGAAGGTCTCATCATAATCAACACCTTGAATTTGACGGAATCCTTTTGCAACCAATCTACCTTTATAGGTTTGAACATTTCCATCCATGTCAGTCTTCTTCTTAAAGACCCACTTGCACCCTATGGGTCTTACCCCTTTGGGTGGATCCACCAAGGTCCATACCTTGTTGGTGTACATGGATTCCATCTCAGATCTCATGGCTTCAAGCCATTTCTCAGATTTTGGTCCCTTAGTAGCTTATAGATAGCAAGTTGGCTCATCTTCTATGCCCAATTCGTCACTGTCTTGAGTCACGAGAAATCCAAATCTCTCAGGCTCAAGTCGTGTCCTACTAGACCTACGAGGTTCCTGTGTTACATTTGGAACTTGAAATTCCACAACAACTTGTGAGTCTTCATGTTCCTTATGTACCTCCTCAGGTTCTCTGCTTTCTTATTGGTCTCGAACTTCTTCGAGCTCTACATTCCTCCCACTAATTCCTTTGGAAATAAATTCCTTTTCAAGAAATACAGCAGTCCTAGCAACAAACACTTTGTTGTCAGTTGGTGTGTAGAAGTAGTATCCCCGAGTTTCCTTGGGGTATCCAACAAAATAGCATTTTTTTGATTTGGGTCCAAGCTTTTTAGGATATTGTTTCCTAACATAAGCTTCACATCTCCAAATCTTTAACATAGACAAATTGGGACGATTCCCATTCCATATCTCATATGGTGTCTTTTGAACCGATTTGGAAGGTACACGGTTAAGTGTAAACGCTCCAGTTTCAAGAGCATATCCCCAGAACGATATTGGAAGTTTGGTTGAACTCATCATTGATCATACCATGTCTAATAATGTACAATTCCTTCTTTCTGACACACCATTATGTTGTGGTGTACCAGGTGAAGTCCATTGTGATACAATACCACGGTCTCTCAGAAGGTCCTCAAACTCTTGGCTTAAGTATTCACCACATCGATCTGAACGGAGTGCTTTAATACTCTTACCAATTTGCTTCTCCACTTCATTCATGAAAGTCTTGAACATTTCAAGAGTTTCTGACTTGTGTTTCATAAGATATGCATAGCCATACCTACTGAGGTTATCAGTGAAGGTAATGAAGTATTGATAGCATCCTCTAGCATTTGATCTAAAAGGTCCACATACATCTGTATGTATGAGCCCTAGCAGATCACTGGCTCTCTCACTATATCCAGTGAAAGGAGTCTTGGTCATCTTCCCTAATAAACATGCCTCACATGTCTCTAATGATTCAAAATCAAAAGAGTCTAGCTAACCATCCTTATGGAGTCTAGATATGCGCTTCTCGTTTATGTGCCCAAGACGACAATGCCATAAGAATGTTTTGTTTGAGTTGTCAAGTTTTAACCTTTTAGTATTTACGTTATATATTCTAGTCTCAAGTTCTAACAAGTAGATACCATAAGACATAGGGGCATTGCCATAAAAGATCTCATCTTTAGATATAGAAATAATTCCATTCTTAATGTGAAATTCAAATCCACTCTTGTACATATAAGATACAGAAATAATATTTCAATTAATGGAAGGTACATAATAGCAATTCTCTAATTCTATTACAAGGCTCGTAGGCAAAGATAAACTAATAACTCCAACTGCGGTGGCAGAAACTCTTGCTCCATTAGCAACCCGCAGCTCGACTTGTCCCTTTTGTAAAGGCTTACTTCTTATCAGATCCTACATATTAGAACATATGTGAGATCCACATCCGGTATCCAGTACCCATGATGAAGAAGTATTTAAGTTTATCTCAATAACCTATATACCTGAAGTGGAGATCTCTATCCCCTACTTCTTTTTCCTCAGTTCCTCCAGGTAGAGAGGACAGTTTTTTTTCCAATGTCCAGGATGGTGACAATGGTGACAACTGCCTTCTTTGGAGATCCCACCTTTAGCTTTGAGCGCGGATGACTTTGGCTTCTGCCCGGCTTTAGAACCTTTCTTAGCCTTGCTTTTGCCTTTTGATTTTCCCTTTGCCTTGCTGATCACCATCACAGACTTGGGCTTGTCTTTCTTCATCTGTGCTTCAGCTGTCCTCAACATGCCTAACAATTCTGACAACGGCTTGTCAAAATTGTTCATGTTGTAGTTCATGACAAAATGATTATATGATTCAGGAAACGATTGTACAATCACATCAGTGGCCAACTCTTGACCTAGGGGAAATCCCAGCTTGGATAGGCTTTCCACGTACCCAATCAAGGTGAGTATATGGGTGCCAACTGAGTCTCCCTCTTTCATCTTGCTTTTGAACAAAGCCTTTGAGACATCATATATCTCCTATCTTGCTTGATGTTGATACATGTTCTTGAGATGTGTTACCATCTCCATGACATTCATGTTCTCATGTTTCTCTTGCAACTCATAGTTCATTGAGCACAACATCAGGCACTTGACATCCATGGCATCATCAAGGTGCTTCTTGTAAGCATCCTTTTCAGCCTTGGGCGCATTTACGGCGGGCTCCTCTGGCTCTGGTGTTTTAAGGACATAGAGCTTACGCTCATGTGTGAGAACAATTCTCAGCGTCCTAAACCAGTTTTGAAAGTTGGTTCCGGTAAGTTTGTCCTTCTCAAGGACCGATCGCAACGAGAAAGTGTGAGTGTTGGTTGCCATTTGATTGCTACAAAAGAAAATTTTGCATTTAGTCCAAAACATTTTGACTTGTAAAGATTTGATAAACGAGATTAATTAGGCCTTTAATTAATTATGCTCCCACTATTTTATTCAAATTGATAGCCCTCACTATCAACTCGGAAGATTGCAATGCACAACCTTCTAGTGAGACAAGACCCAAAATAATTGGATCAATTCCCAGCCAACGCCGGCGTCAAAGACCAAATACTAAGGTAGGCAACTTTTGCCAATTGCATCATATGCAACTCTTGGATAGATGATCATGCACAACTCTTTGCCATGATGCATCTGTGTGCCTCTAGGTAATTGATCCTATCAAGGTTCCCTAGTTAAGTCCAACCCATAAGCCAACATGATGAGCGTGCACCCTGTGGAGGCAGACCCACACACCCACCATCACATTTCTACGAGATAGACACTGTACCATGCGGAGGCGTGCCCACACATAGTCAATCAATCTTTTCATGTGTTGCTTTATGGAAGGCAACTAAAACTTAATATTATTAATTGAGGGGTTTTATTAATACATATACATATCCAAACACCACATACTTATAGTATGTATCATATACTACTATATCCACAACCACAAACAATAGACATGCAATCACAAACACAAATACATCGGTTATGGCCATACTATTGTAATCCTTTGGAGAAACAAAGTATTACGGTCCACCTATGGTCTTATGCATCTCATGCAACACCTGTGAATCAACTTGTAAGCCTGTAATGATCAACATTACAATGAACAAATTCATGGATGCTTCGTGAAGTTGGAACTTCAAGTTGCTTCTTGGAATTGTATCTTCTTGTTGCTTCTCCATGGACGCTCCTTGGAGTTGGATCTTCAGGTTACTTCTTGGAATTGGATCTTCTTGTTGCTTCTCCATGGACGCTCCTTGGAGTTGGATCTTCAGGTTGCTTCTTGGAATTAGATCTTCATGGTGCTTCTCCATGGACACTCCTTGGAGTTGGATCTTCAAGTGGCCTCCTTACATCAAGTTTACAAAGACTAAAACTAATCCTATCTTTTATTACATCATATGAGTACAAATATAAAAGAAAAGAATTAATTACACTTTGAAATAAGAGATGAGGCTCGGCATGCAAGCCGAATACTTTATACAAACGATCCATATGCAACCATTATACATCCATAGCATTCATAAACAACCATATCCACAAGATTGACATCCACATTCACAACATTCACAAAAGGGGATACTAGGCCATAACCGTGCATGCACTCACCACATAAAACAGATTTTAAAGGTGACGTGTATGCTATCATAGGTATATCTACATATACATATATACATATTAAAAATGCAGTACTTGTAATGCGAGACATTCCCCCATTAAAAAAATTTCACTCCCACGCAGACAATGCGGGGTACACATGGGCAGCGCCCCTGTGCAGGGATCCCAGGTCGCCCCTCGTGGGGTCTCAGGGGCAGAGCCCCTGAAAGGTCTATGGAATTTTACTTTCATGCACTTAGGAAAATCAATATTTTCCATAGTCGACCCCGTCCAAAACGTCAAAAATAGTAGCCTGCGGCGTATGTGGAATTAGGTTTAGATTTGCACACTAGCAGGTTTAATTCGCATCGTATGCAACATAAAAACAGTATACAGCGGTTCGATCATATTGAAACGAAATCAAATACGCCATAGATCGACGTTGCTCTGATACCACTTTTGGGTTTTGTGGAGAAAACATGCGCGGCGGAAGCAATAAAATCCATGCAACCCGAAACAGGATCTCATCGACAACAACGTATTCGGAAATAGGTTTGCAGGATATACCTTATCGCGGAGCAAGTCCGGCGATGTCTCGTTGCACGACGGTGCAACACTGCTGACCTACACGGACGGAAATTCTCTCCCGTTCGCTGTCGCAGGTTGATCCGGTGGCACTCCTTTACGGAAGTGATATACGCCGTTCGTAGCGCATACAGGTGGTCTTCGACGTCCTCCGAACGCAGGTGTCAAGGCGTCTGCATCTCTACTTTATCCATGCAGATGTACGGAACTCCACGTCGCACTTCCCAAGCCGGAGGGAAGGAGTCGTGTCTCTGTGGCGGCGTGCTAGCGGCGCATTTCTCTCCTTTCTCTCCTAAGGATGATGACGGCTAGGGTTTACGTACATGAGTGTAAACTAAAAGCATCTCTCGATATCTTATATAGATATCGGCCGTCAATCCTCCTTTAAATAGGATACAAAGGGAAGTAGGGTTTCCTAAACCCATCGGTAAACAGAAATGTTGCGTTAATTAAAACGCTCGTGGATTAATTAGAATATTCTGGAATTCATTAATTAACCAAATAATCGCATTAATTGATTAATTAATATCCGACTCCATGCAATCGCTTGGGATGGCTCTACGGGCATACATATACCAACAGAAACACACCAGAGTCATGTCCAAAACCCTAATCTGAAACCAAGGTGACATATTTCTCTACCTCCCACCTAGAATCTCCCTTGAGGCAGAGCCCTATCCTTTGGATATTGGTGACAACAAATGATCCATGCAAATAGATCTTAAAGTAGGACTATGGATATTGGTCCCAGGATGGACGAACGCAACATCCACCCGCTCAGCTTTCAAGTCCATGTTTGTTTTAGTTGAGGGATGCATCTGAAACCCATTTCTATAGGAGGCATTTCTCTACTAGTGAGATAACATCAATGGGGCTTGAATGGCAGACACGTTGTGTGGCTTAAGGAGGATGGGGACCAGATCGGGGCTGATGATGAGGACATGAGCTTGAGTCCATTAGCCTCACCTCCATTTTGGGTCCCACCACTGGAACCTATGAGGCAGAAACCCATCTTGGGTTGTGGGTGAGATCATACTCCACACTGGTGTTATGCAAGGCAAAGAGCTTTGCCTAAAACATAGCAGGCCAAGCCTCACAAGAGCCTGGATGTGATACTCTGCAAAATAGGGCAACAGAGTCCCCTTATGGACTGGAGAAGATGAGTTGCAACCACAGTCGGCTCAATAGATCCTAAACCACCCACATCCTATAATAGATCCATGAGACACCATAGCTAGGTGCACAACATGGTCTATTTGTGACCACTAGATAAGTCTTAGACGATGATATTTATCAAGAAGGTATTTTATTTGAAAATTTATACCTTGTGATATATTTGTCATTTTTTAGAGTTTAAGATATCAATGGAAATGCTATAGTGTATACTATATTAAAAAAATATTAGAATGATTTATTGGATGCCTAGTATATATTACTTTTTTATTTCTAAAAGATATGGGATTTCAATGTTCTGTACATTAAAATAGCAAATGACTTTAAAAATTCATGAATTTTTTATAGAATCTATATTTTGATATATTCAACATGATTCTAAAGTTTGATCCTACTAAATCGATTATTTACCTACATTTTAGTGTAAACCCTAATAAGGGTATTTTGGTTATTTCACCCATTAATTCACAATGAAATGATATGGGATTTTACCAAAAT
This sequence comes from Alisma plantago-aquatica, assembly GCA_963693085.1. NCBI lineage: Eukaryota > Viridiplantae > Streptophyta > Magnoliopsida > Alismatales > Alismataceae > Alisma > Alisma plantago-aquatica. The sequence goes on along the minus strand of OY856409.1, from coordinate 1,438,867,352 downwards.
TCTAATGTATATTGGCCTTACTGTGTCTAGAGTTTTGATAGATTTCCATGTATTATATTAGTATTTTATTTTGGGCCTATGTGGCTATTAGGCAAGATATTTGACGAATAATTATGAGGAGATATGGGATAGTGTATGGATATTTTGTTTGGAAGATAAGTTGTAATTGTATATTTCTTATGATGCCATAATTGAGTCAGTAATATTACTATACATGATTATGTTTGAGATTTATTCTCATTGTATGATGGCTATGCTCATATCAGTGCATAAGACTATTTTTGGCTTATTTGAGTATAAGAATTATAGTAGTTATATAATGTAAGTTTTGATATATGTTTAGCACCATGATTTTATCATGGTTTCATATAAGACTCGTGTTTAGTCTAAACAAAAACCTTAAATTGGTTAGGAGGTTAGGGAGATGGGTTTGAGATTTAGAAATAGAAATAGGGAACATACACATGGACTTATAGAATATTGTTAATGTCCATGTAAATATATTGTGAACCAAGGAATCTAAACTATGCCAAGGATCTCTTTAAATAAGTTAAGTGGGTCATGTCCATTATATTTCATTATTACTATGATTCATCCTACAAATCCCTATAAAGTAACTTAGAAATTAAGTTACTTTTAGAATTTAGTCATTCATACCATGTCATGCTTTGAGAAATCAGATTTTATTCAGTTTAAGTTACGTTGACAAATTATCCGATTTGAAGTATTTGAGATTTATAGTATTTTTGTGCTCAGTTCAATTTATTTTCTTCAACCTTTAGACTCATATGTCATATATCTAATATCAACAATTAAATAAAGGCATCTCTTAAGATTTAGATTAAGATTTATAAGATAATAAGATTATTAGATAATAAGATTACTAGATTTAAAATTCAGATTTACATTCAATTCATAATCTAAGAACAGAGATTCAATCAAGAATTTAGTTTAGTTGAATATGATTTCAGATCCTAATAGAATAATTTCAATGCATCATTAAGTAATACGAACTTTATGAGATATTCAAACTAGATCCATATTTAGATTTACATTCAGAATGCAATACATGTTTAGTTATCAATATTCACTTTCAATATAAGATAAGTTCAGCTTTAGAATTCAATAAGCTTATATTTAAGATAATTAAGTCAAACTTTCACATAGGACATTATATGATAAGTCCTCATTCAGTTAGTCCAGGGATGACTCAGAGGCATTTGCTGCCAATTTAGAGGAGTGTTTACTCCAATTCATAGGTACTTCAATACTACTAATTTAGGGTGTAGTCACGCCAATTTAGAGACTCCTCAGTGTCATTCAGTGACATGTAGTTCCAATTCAAAGGTGCTTTAGTACCAATTCAGAGCATAGATACTCCAATTCAGGAGGACTTGTCCTATGTGGAGGCCACAGATTAGATAAAAGATGTAAATAAAAGACACATCAATCTAGTATCAGTTTAAAACTTTCAAATATTAGTTCAACTTTTAGTTATCGTATATTCATGTTTATATTATTAGAAATTCAAGCCACTTACTCTAACCTATGTCTTCCTTTGTGCATGGTAGGGGACGAGATGTCCATAGGTACTAATCTTCAACAACATCAATCAAGAGAAAGATACATTAACAACTGTTAAGAGGATTGGTTGGTGGGGTGCCATCTGCACAATCCAAAATATTAAGACAGGGTAGAGATTTTAGCATCATGTATATAGGCTTTTATACATCTGATGTAATTATGTTTCTTTTCCTGAGAATTAATGAGAATTTATTTCATACACTTTCTATATTGGTCCTTATCTATCATTATTGTAATACATATCATGTTAGTAACACTCTCTAGATAAAAAAATAATAATTAGCTTCCGCTCATGTGATAAAAAAAATTAGGATGTTGCACCTACCCTATGACAACGGTTGCCATAGTGGAACCATAGTAGATGTGTTGCAGCAAACTGCCATCCACCATATGATTTCCTACTTCTCCATTGCCTCCAGCCTCCTCAACAACCACCACAATACAATCTCTTCTTGACTCTCTCCTTCTCCCTCCTTGTCCTAAAACAACCATACCTCACTCTCCTTGGTGCCTTGCAACCAAGGCATCAGTCTCGCATGCCGTCACCATCTTCAATCTACAATGCCAACAATTGCGCCGCCTACAGTGATGTTGAACTCCATGTCTAAATTCAAAACCACAATATGGTGTCTGAAGAAAGTTCAGTCCTCTAAACCTTTCCACCATAGGTTGCATATGCAAAGTCAACTAAAGACTAGGATGACGAATTTTTGAGTTCTTTGGTTCTTCTTGATAAATGCATATTTATCACTTTTATTTACATATTTTAGATCTCTATTTAGGAGAATTTTGTCATTATTCTCTAGTTTTAGAGTATATTGTCTTCGTTTTACTTTTATGTAGAAAATTGGAATTTTTACTTGATATATCGTGTTTTTGCAGGGATGTAGCCATATTTTCTATAACTCCCAAAAGGCCCAAGAATTAGAGACTTTAAATCCCATCTTCTGCATCCCAGTCAATGGAACGACTCACCCAGTTGGTTAAATCACCTCTTCCAACTTCCCATAGTCCTAATATCGATACCCTGCACGACAATGATCATAACTTTTGCATCCCAAGGTGGAATTTAATGATCAAGTTGTTGGTATGTATGCCCATAGAGACAATAATATGATGATTGGAATGAGGCACTAGATACCTAATTTGATAATAATAAAGGTACTTCCATCCATTATGTTTTTCTCACTCATGAGATGATGACACATACATAGTAGATGTCTAAACAATGATGTTACTCAATGATATATGTCTTCAGGTTGATGACCTGAACATTGAGATCATATATATCATAAGATTACATACATTCTTGTTATGTCCCTAGTAAAATATTACCGTGAAAGAAAAATAGACAAAAATAATACATAAAGAGTAGAGTATGTGTTGAATGATGACAGAGTCATTAGTCATGATATGTGATATCAAGTCAAGCACACAGGTACATGTTAGAGAATTGTGTATCAGGCAAACCCACGATGAGAGTGATACATGGATGCCATGTAATGGTAGGCACAAACAACTCTCATGGTGATAGTGCTTATTAGACCTAAACTCACTACACTCATCACATGTTGTTCACTACATTTAGACATCATCCAATGTGACCTTGAATAAGAGTTGCCATAAAGGTTATGTTCAGGTGCATTGTGACACATGGGGATTGAGTGTGTGTGATGTAGATGGGATTTGTCCATCCTATAGGAGGTTGATATCTAGTGCCTCTTAATAAGCTAGACTGAGAAATATGTTGCCATACTCTTATGCATCGATATGTGATATATGAGCTCATGTACATCTCAAACAGTCTGCTTTAGTTCAACGAGCATGGATTGAATGTTGAATAGTATGACAATTCCATGCCTCAAGTTCAATCCGGATATAAAAGACAAAAGAACTATATGATCATGGTAACACTGATCACAGATAGTAGGTTAAAGTTGTTCTATAAATTTTCAAACTATTTGGGTAGCAATGATGTGTTGCTAGATACTGCTCATTGCTTGTGATGTCATAAATTGGTTATGGACATTCCCTGCCAACATGATTTGGGGCCTATATGGTCCCACACATAGGATGCACTTGGAATAGGAGTTTATTCACGAATGATGTTTAATGTGATTACTAAAAGTGTTTAGTTATTCAATTAAACAAATGAGTTTCAAAATTGACTGAGTGGACTTTGAACTGACTGGTTCAAGTCCTGAATAGTTTGCTTAGAGTGTCAGGTCAATTAGAAACACAGTTGGCTGCATATTTTCCCAATCAAGACATATGAAACAACCATTTCACTTATGAAATTACCATTTCATGTTTTGAAATGATTGTTACATGATGTGAGCCAACCATTTCATAATATGTGTTGTATGGATCAATGATCAATTTGATTAGGTCAAGGATTGATGTTGATGTCATGATTTTGCATTAATCGAATATTGAATGCCAATTTGATTCTGAATAGGAAACACATGAAATGACCAGTTCATGAGATGAAATGACTGATTCATGCATGAGATGGCTGGTTGGGTAGGCAAACTGACTCGTTCACTGTCTGAAGTTTCCATAAAATTTGTGAACTCTATCCTTTCAACTCCCACACATACTGGGAACCCTAGCCCAATCCTATGAATAGAGAGATACTGGGTGATTCCCAAACACGAAAATTATCTCTAAAAATTGTTGTCTTATCAGGTTATGGTAACCAATAGAGAGCCTAAGCAAGTCCTACCTAAAAAGGGAGGAATAGAAAGAGAGAGACAATTGTAGGAGAGAAAATCAATGCTAGTATAGTAACGTTCACTCCTTCTCTTTGGATCTGGTAGCGCAATGTGGATTTCCATGTGGGTTGCATGGACTAGTCTACATGCAGGAAGTCGTTGCCTTCCACTAGGAGGACAACATCAACCGCTATCCATGGTGCTTCCCTAGGAGGACATTCGTGATGCATGTTCGAGTGTTGCTACTGCTGCTTGAAGAAGAAGCACCACTGCATCAAGGTTTGTTGTTGGACTTGCTCCAGTATTAGGTATAAGTCTTATACCCTCTTTCCTAGATATATTATTGTTGACGTGATCTTCTAGTTAGGGAATTAGGCTTTATCCTTGGCCTTATCTGTTGTCCTAATTTCTCAACACTGGTACCAAATCCACATCAATTTATGATGTTATCTAGATTTAAATCAACATGATCAGATTTATTTTATTGCATACAATGTGAATATTAAAATGATTAATGTGCATATCTGATTAAATACAAGATGTGATCCCAATACACACACACATATATATAGGGCTCATCTTTAATACCCGTGCGGGTAGCCTGATTTTTTGGTACCCGCCCATCCAAAAGAGTAACTATATGGTACACAAGAGTAACTCTGAGATAAACAGAGTAATTATGTGGTACACAAGAGTAACTCTAAGACCAAAAAAGTAACTGCGCAGAAAATATACAGTCAGTAAATATATGGACGGGTTTTTTTATTTTTTTTTTGGGGGGGTGGCAAATGATATTATTTTTGGATGAAATTTTTTGGGGAGCTAGATAAAATGCTCCTCTACAATTGTGGGAAAAAAATTTAAAAAAAATATCAGGAAGGGTGCACGGGTAGCTACCCGTGCGGGTATTAAATAAATCCCCATATATATATATATATATATATATATATATATATATATATATATATATATATATATATATATATATATATCTGTGTGTGTGTGTGTTTATATGTACATATATATGTGTACATATATATAAGTATTTTGATGGTGGATGTTAGCACGGTTATGGCTAATAACCCTAGATCTATGCGTGTATGGTTGTTTATTCTTGTTTATATCTCGATTTGCAAACCGAGCCTCTCTCCTCCCTTCCTATAAATTAATGCTCTTCTTCCTTTTTCCCCTTAAATGTAACTTGAAGTTTTCCCTTTTTCAATGTAATAAGAAATATGATAGCTTTAATTTATGTTTCTTTGTGACAAGACATTCTGTAAAGGACAAACTGATCAGCTTGTGAGATGAACTGATCGACTAGCAAACTGAGGAGGCTAGACAATGGGAGGATGAAGCGATCGATTGGTGGCCCAACCGATTGGCTGGAGGAGTCCAGACATCAGTTGAACTTGAGACCAAATTAGTGTTTTAAGAATCCAACTGAGCAAACAGGGGGTAAACCGATCGATCCAAGAGTTGAACCGATCAACCCAGATTGATTCGGTCACTGATCTTCATCAACACAGGTTGTACATAGGATGTGGAGCTTAGGTGGTAGCAATTCCTTGTGGCTCTAAATAATTACATTAGAGTGGTCATAGACATTGCTCATGTGTGGGCAATTGCATGTTTACATTGTGGTTATAGCATATATATGATACATACTATAATATATGGTGATTAAATATGGATATGTATTTATATTTTAAAATTCCTCAATCTAAATATCAAGTCTTTGATGCTTTCCATAATATGCATACATGAAAAGCTTAATTGACTATGCATGAGCATGCCAAGCATGGTGCTTTGTCCATCTCATGGAATTGTAATGATAGTTATGTGAGCATGCCAAGCGGAGTGCATTTCTATCATGTTGGCTTCTGGATCAGGCTTAATTGGGTGTCCTTAATGAGATTAAACACCTATAAGCATGTAAATGACTATGGAAAAGAGTTGAACATATCATCTATCTAAGAATGACATAAGATGTGACTGGCAAAAGTTTCCTACCTCAATAATTGGTTATGGACGCTAGCGTTGGCCGGGTAGTTATTCAATTGTTTTAGGCCTTGGCTCACTAGAAGAGTGTGCGTTGCAATCTACCAAATTAATACATGAGGATTATCAATTCGAACAAAATAGTAGGAGCCATAATTAATTAAAATCCTAATTAATATTATCAAACTTATCAAATCAAATTAATAAAAATATATATAAAAAAAGTTGCAGTTTCTTTTGTAGACAAACACAAATATGTTATCATTGCAATCAATCCTTAAGTAGGACAAACTAAACATGATTTACTTCCACATATGGTTAAGGACATTGAGAAGCTCTATGTCCTTGAAAGACCAGTTCAGAGGAACCCGCTCCATATGTGCCTAAGGATTAAATGGATGCTTACTTGAAGCATGTCAATGATGTCATAGACATTGGGTACCTTATGCTATGTTGTATGAACTATGAGCTGCATGAACAACATGAAAACATGGAAATTCTTGATATGGTAACACATCTTAGGAATCATGTAAAGCAAGAAAGGTATAATGTCTCCAAAGAACTATTTGAGTGCAAATTAATAGAGGATATTCCTTAGAGCCCCATGTGCTTAATATGATTGGGTATGTGGAGAAACTAGGATTTCACTTAGGTTAAGAGTTGGTCATAGATATGATTTTACAATCGTTGTTTGAACCATATAACCAGTTTATCGAGTTCAATCACTTGAGTAATTTGCCTAAATTATTGTCTGGGTTTCTTGGAATGTTGATGTTGAAGCACGAATGAAGATGAACAAACCCATGATGATGATCAACATAATAGAGTCCAAAGGAAAAAGGCAACACCAAGAAGAGTTCTAAGGTTAAGATGAAATCCAAGTCTTCTGCAATCTAGATATAGAGAAGGGTAAGTGCAAAATGAATCTGTCCTTAACACTTAAATGATCAAGGAAGGAAGTGCCACCATTGTCATTAGCCAGGACATTGGAAAGGAATTGTCTATTTTATATAGAGGATCTCATAAATAAGAGTGAGATAGAGATCTCCACTTTAGGCCCTAAGAAAAAGTAAGCTAGAACTGTACAGAACAGAGGGTTGTTGCCACTACATCTGGAAGTTATCATTCATGGGCATGCAATAGCATTAGTGAATTTCTATTATGTACCTACCATCAATGAAAACATCATGTATCTTGTATGACAAGAATACTATGAATAATTGATGTTTAGTTTTAAAAGATGAGATATTTTGTGGAAATGCCCTATGACTCATAATCTATACTTGATAGTTATATGACAAATATGTATAACATATATACTGAATGACTCGATGAGTCAAACAATGAATACCTACAGCATTGTCATCTAAAGAATGTAAATGAGAATTTCATTTCTAGAATCCATAATGATGGTTATCTATAATTTTTTGGATATTGAACCATTAGAGACATGCAATTTTTATTTATTGGGCAATATGACAAAAGCATCTTCACTAGATATAGTTGGAGAGTGATTATTCTATTAAGGCTCATTTATACAGATGTGTATAGACCTTTTAGAATAAATGCTAAAGGTAGTTACCAGTACCTCATTATATTTACTGATGATATCATTAGATATGGAAGTTTGTATATAACGAAATACAAGTATAGATCTCTTGAAATGTTCAAGGAGATCATGAATGTAGTATGTAACTAACTTGGTAAAAGTATTAAGATACTTCAATGACATCAATGTTGAAATATTTTAAACCAAGAGTTTGAGTACCTTCTGGGAGACCGTGATAGTGTATCAAAATGAACTCCACATGAAACATAATAATGTGTCAGAAAGAAGGGATCACACCATGTTAGTCATGGTACAGTTATCAATAAATCTAGATAATTTTCTATGACAACCTCGATTTTCTCTCTCTTCTATTGTACTACTCCTCTCTCATCAAGTGCCTCTTACTCAATTTGATATTAAATACATATTTGGATGGTTGTGATATTCCAATTTGGCAACTACCATGGTCAATTCTGCAATGTGCGACTTTAATTTGTACTTTTAACTAAGCATCTTGCTATATCATGTCACCTTCTTGTATCTAATTACGAACACCAACACCATGATCTTCATACTCTATAATGTATTTCATGTTATTGAGGATTCAATTGTGTTTCCAACAGCGCAAGAATCACCACAATCGGACCTCCCTAGCTGTAGTTATGATGTTTTGAAATTTTCCTTGGATTAATTTGATTTAAGTCAAAATGCTACTCCTTTTGTTGCTTTGGGCCGGCCCTTTTGGGGCCCAAGAGCAGGTGTGTGGCCCATCCACCTAACCCACTTCTTCTTCTTCAGAAAAGGATCGCACGGTTGGAGTTCTTCTTCCAGCCAGATCGGGAAAGGAGTTCCTAGATGAAGTGAACCCAAACCCTAGCCTAGATGATGCTTTATATACCCACCCTTCTCAGCCGCTGTCACTCCTCGTTTTTTCCCTTTCTTGCATCACGCGCTAGCTCTCCCCAGTGCCCTCTGATTCCTGCTGCGCCATCCTTCTGTGCGGTCGATGCCACAAGGGTAAGACACCCTCTTGTTCACCCCAAGTTGCAGAAGAGGACCAGGGTGCCAACGGGTGATCGACGCGCCCCACAGAACCAGTCGTGCTGCCCTTCTCTTGGCCGGCCGCAGCCGCCGCAACACCAAGGAACGGGAGCGGAGCTCCCCTGTTGTCCCCTATTCCAGCCCCAGAACAGAGGATCATGAGGAAGGAGAAGACGCCTGCTTGGGCTTGGACCAGCAAGGCCGGAGGCTCAGCACTCATGGACGGCCAAGGCCCAGTCAAGGAACATGCCAATTTCTAGCTAAAATAAGGTATAGTTCCCCTTTTCAAGATCAATTCTTTGAATATGATAACTCCTAGACCCTAAGTCCAAAATGCACGAACCTATATATCAAATCGATCAACTCAAAAAGATCTACAATATGAGAATGGTTTCAGACCCTAAATCTTTGTCTAAATCTCTGATAATGCTAGATATGTGATCTTTGACATTCTTTGACCATGCTTAATGCATAATTGTGATGAATCTTGAATATTTGGTGTATACCTACCCTCCTAACCTTGAAGTCAATAACTTTTGTACATATTGAGTTTAATGGGAGTCATCATCATCCCTATTTCTTATACATTACTCTAGTTGTAGATATATACTAGTGTTGAGATTCTAATAATGTGCCCTGCCCTAAATTGATAATCTAGCTACTTAATGATGAAATAATGTCTAATCAACCCCAAAGAAGTAATATATGTCTCTGTTTGACCTTAATATCATCCCCTAGCATCCTCCTTGCTATGGTTGTTTCTTTTGACATCTAATGCATGTATATTCCCCTATTATGTGAATGTTTGATTATACCTTGAACCAATGATGGGTTGACCTAACCTATGCATGTCTCTATGTCTTTATGTTGCTGATCTTGACCATACTTGATGCTTGGTCCCCTTGAATTGATAATCTTTGACCTTGATTACTCTATTATGAGTCCTTGATCCTTTAATGTACTAAGGAACTTGAACCTTGAAATGGTCATATGTAATCTGTGGAACCTTCGAATGATATAAAACTAGAACCACACCATCATGATGACCTATAGATTAGTACAATATCATATAATGAACCAATAAGAAACTTGGAACCCATCTTGGCCAAAACCCTAAAATGCATCTAATTAGGGTTAATGATGAGAATCTAATGCATATATGTAATCTTGTTGTTAATCAGGTTTGGCATGTGGCTAGATGGTGAAGGATATGTTAGGTTATGAATCTTTGAATCAGGTATGGGCCTTATCTAGTTATATGACTACCGTTTTCTTGTTTGAAAAGACATATATTGTATGCTTGTTTGTCTATTTGCTCAAATATTGCCATGTACTATTGCTATGTCTTACTCGATGTTTGCCTCGTCAGTTTTATAACTTGAACACACATATATATAGAACTCCATTATAATATTTTTGATAAAGGGTTAACTCTTGGTTACGTCCATGAGGTCCCTCTCGTATAAAAGGGTTAGCTAAGCTTGAGCACCCTTACGGACCCTTCCGACGGGAAGATGGTCAAAGGCCTTAAACATGCTTGATATTGTTGGTATAATGGAGTGAAATGACATAAAATATGGTTTCACATTTGTTAAACAATTAACATGTTTATTCTTGTTCGTTTAGTCTTGAAATCTTTTCAAAATTATGCAAAGCTTATACATATATGTATCTTTCTGCCCCATACTCAACACCTCGTGTGTTGACCCATTTCTCGTATGTTGTTTTTAGGTTCAGAGATGGCTAGAAGGTTGATGGGCTTGGTGAGCTATTCTAGGTGTACTTTTTGTAAGATCCAGATATAGTATACATGAGTAGACTTGTACAAAGTGACTCTTGAATATGTAAGTCAAATCATGTAATATAATAATGTTGCTTAATATATCTTGTTGATTGTTGAGATTATGTTGGTGCTTGTATCTTATTATTTGTTCATGTGTGCTAAGCTTTACGCTTCCGCATGTCACTTTTGATATCTGTTTGGTTCATGGGACTGGGATTCTGGTTCCATGGCATCTTTCAATTTTCTTTTAGGCACACACTTTACACGAAAACAATATACCATCTTAAATTGGTTCAAAAAACACCATATGAGATATGGCATGGGAAGTGTCCTGATATGTTTTTATAGTGATTAGGGATGATGCTTAAATAAGAAAATAGTTTTTTGAAAAGATTTATCCACAAATCACATAAATATTACTTTGTTGAATAATACTTGTATATTCCAATCTGATAATAAAATCATTTGTTGCTAGGATGGTTGTATTCTTATAAGGGAATTTAATTCCAAAGGAATCAGTGAGAGAAAAGTATACCTTGAAATGTTTGAGACAAACAAGAAAACATCGAGCCTAAAGGGGTACAATGGGAATAATGAGAATCATAAATTGTTGTGGAATCTCAAGTTCCTTGTGTAACACAGAACCTTATAGATCTAGTAGAACATGCCTTGTGCTTGAAAGACTATGGTATCTTATGGCTCAAAAGGTGTTAAGTTGGTCATATATGACGAGTCAACAACCTACCTAGATGTTATTGAGGAACCAGAGTATGAGAAATGGCTTGAATCCATTATCCAAGATGAACTCCATATAAACCAACAAGGTATGACCTTGATGGATCCACCTGGAGGGGTAAAACCCATAGGGCGCAATTGGGTCTTCTAGAAGAAGATCAACATTATAACATCCTAAGATTTGAGGCCTCAGATAAATAATCTTAAGGAAGGATTTGACCACCCATATCACCAAGGTGCACCTCCTTTTCAGGGAGCCCATTTCTAAAGAACTCTATGGTTAAGCATGCTCAGCCCAGAGTAGTACTAGGATGGGTGACTAGTCAGGAAGTTTATCCTGGCATGTGTATGAGTGAGGACATAGCACAAAGTTAAGGCTAGTGGTGGTTTGTGGAGCCAGTAGTCATTCCTAAAGCCTTGCTAAATCCTTGGGTAGTGGGTCTGAGCCTTTTAAATGGTATTAGAGCTAATTCCCCTCCAATAGGTGGGGCCCACTTGGGTATATGGCATGACAGTCTTTGAGCCGCACGGTCCATGCATGTTGGAAAGGGCTATCCTAGTTGATGGAGTCATCCTTGCATTGGTAGCCATGGTCGGGAGCTGGGTGTACATGGGCCACTTGGACCTGCATGGAAATAGGTATAGATTATGAGGCCATATAGTTGAGTCTTGACGAGGATGCCAAGAGTCTAAGTGTGGGAGATCGTATCATCCCATGATTTGAGGCCTCAGATAAAATGATATTAATAGGAATGATTGGACTACCCATATCACCGAGGTGCACCTCCTTTTTAGGGATCCCATTTCTAAAGAACACAGTGGTTAAGCATGCTCATCCCAGAGTAGTACTAGGATAGGTGACCAGTCAGGAAGTTTATCCTGGATTGCGTGTGAGTGAGGACAAAACATGCAATTAAGGGCTAGCGATGGTCTGTGGGGCCACTCGTCATTCCTGAAACCTTGCTAGAGCCTTGGGTGGTGGGTCTGAGCCTTACAAACATGGAAGCATAGATTGGTTACAAAGAGCTTCGAACTAGTTCAAAATGTTGAACATGATGAAATGCCTTCACCATTTGCCATGGTTAATTCCATCAAGATCATGCTTTCTGTTGCATCTTAATGTGACTATGAGATTTGGCATATCAATGTAAAACCACATTCATTAAGTGGAATATCATACATGATGTGTATGTGACACAACCTAAAGGTTTTATAAATCCATATAATGAAAATAAAGTCTATAAGCTACAAAGGTCAATCTTTAGTATGAAGCAATCATCTCAGCATTGGAATCTTCAATTTACAAGATAGTCAAAGAATTTGACTTGAGTCAGAATGAAGAAGAATTCTATGATTATAATAGATTTCGTGGGAGCATATTTGTATTCCACATAATTATGGGGAATAATATACTTATACTGTAAATATTAAAACCTGGCAAAGAAAGTACCTTCCATATGAAGGGTTTAGGTGAAGCATCCTATGCGATAGGAATTTAGATCTATAGAGATATATCTAGAAAGATTCTTAACCTAAGAAAAAGCACATACATTGTCAATATGTGGAAGGGGTTTGGCATGCAAGACTCAATGAGAGAAAATGTGTCCATTTTCCATGGAGTTAGTCTCTTAGGAGCATAGTGTCCCAATTCTTGTGAAGAACAGGGACACATGAATAGATGCCATATGCATGTGTAATTGGATCTATCATGTAATCAATGTACTCACCCTATTATCTCATATGTATTGGGTATGATGAGAGAATATGAAATCATTCTATTATCAAGTATGTATTGGACATGATGAGAGGATATCTATCTGATCCTAGTGAGGGTCACTAGAATAACATAAGAACATCCTCAAGTACTTGAGAAGCACTAACAAGATTAGTTCCTTGGTTATGGTAATAAGGAGGAGTTGGGTGTAAAGTGTTACACCAATGCAAGCTTCCAAAATGACAAATAAAATTAATGATTACAAACTAAATTTGTGTTTGAACTTAAAATGAGAGTTGTAAGCTGAAAAAGGTTCTAAGTTAGAGAAAGTTGTTTAAATCTGTAATATAAGCCAAGTATCTTGGTGTTAGGATAACAACGGAGGATACTATATGAATCCATAAGTTCATATAGATCGACTTGTGGGAGGTTCCAACTGTTGATGTCACATTAGATATACTATGACAATAATGGAGCTATTGGTTAGGCAAGGAATACCAAATAGCATACTATGACACTTTCGTCTCATACGAGATGTCATACAATGAAGAGATGTGAAACTTGAAAAATACCGACTAGAAGCAAATGTTGCTAACCTGCTATAAAAGCACTTGCACAGAAGAAACATGATAGACATGTTAAGATCACTTGGAATAAGATTGTGGGTGATTGACTCTAAGTGCAAGTTAGAGTTTTTTGGTATGTATGCCCAGAGAGCCAATCATATGATGATTGGAATGAGGAATTTGATACCTTATTTGATAATGATAAAGGTAATCATGGATATTATGTTTGTCTTACTAATGAGATGATGAAACGTACATAGTATACTCAATGACATATGTCTTCAGGTTGATTACCTGAACAATGAGATCATATGTATGATAAGAGTACATACATGCTTGTTATGGCCCTAGTCAGATATTATTGTGGAATCAAAATAGAAAATAGTAATACAAAAAACTAGAGTGTGTTTTGACTAATGGCATAGTCTCATCAGTCATGATATGTGTATCAAGTCAAGCGCAAAGGTACATGTTCACCATGAGAGTGATACATGTATATCATGGAATGGTAGTCACAATCAACTCTCATAGTGATAGTGGTGATTGTGGTTGTTAGACCTGAAGTCACTACTCTCATCACATGTTGTTCATTGTAAATAGACATCATCCAACGTGACCTTGAATAAGGGTTTCCATAAAAGTGATGCTCATGTGTGTTGTGACACATGGTGATTGAGTTTGAGTGATGTAGATGGGATTTGTCCCTCCTACATGATATTGATATCCAAGGCCTCTTGATAAGTGAGACTGAGAAATGTATGGCCATACTCATGTGACTCATTATGTGATATGTGATCTCATGTGCATCTCAAATAGTCTGCTCTAGTTCAAGGAACATGGATTGAACATTGAAGAGGATGGTGATTCCATGCCTGGAGTTCAATCTGGATATCAGAGACAAAGGAGCATATGATCACGATAACACTAATCACTGATAGTAGGTTGAAGTTGTTCTCTAACTTTCTAGACTATTTGGGTAGCAATGATGTGTCTCTAGATATCGCTCATCACTTGTTATGTCATAAGTTGGTTATGGACATTCACTACCAATGTAATTTGGGACCTATAGGGTCACACGCATAGGATGCACTTGGAATAGGAGTTTATTCATGAATGATATTTAACTTGATTATTAAGAGGATTTAGATATTCAAATAAACAAATGACATTCAAAATTAATTAAGTTGACTTAAATTGACTAGTGCAAGTGTTGAACTGATCGGTTGGAGTGTTAGGTCAATTAGAGACAGAATTGGCTACATATTTGCTTAACTTGGACATGTGAAATGACAATTTCACATTTGAAATGACTGTTTCATGATGTGAACCAACCAGGTCATCATCTGTGTTGGTCGGGTCAATGATCAATTTTATTGGATCAATATTTGATGTTGATGTCATGATTTTGCTTAATCGAATATTGAATGCCAATTTGATTCTAAATAGTAAACACACGAATCAACCGGTTCATGAGATGAACTGACTGATTTGAGATGACTAGTTGGGTAGGTGAATCGACCAGATTTTTGTCTAAAGATTCCAAAGAAAATTGTGAACTTCATCCTTTCGACCCCCGCACATACTGGGAACCCTAACCCTCTACTATAAATAGAGGGATATTGGCCAAACATGACAAGCACTCGGACAATTGTTGTCCTCTCTAGTTGTGGTAACCAATAGAGAGCCCAAACAAGTCCTACCCAAAAAGGAAGGGATAACAAGGGAGAGACAATTATGGGAGAGATAATTAGTGCTAGTACACCGACGTTCGAAAGGACAACTCCTTCATGTTGGCTCTAGTAGCACAATGTGGAGTTACCAGTGAACTGCGTGGACTACTCTAGAGGAGGGGGGCCTTCTCCTTCCTATAGGAGGACAACGTCATCCATTATTCATGGTGTTGAGCCAGGAGGATGTTCCTGATGAGTGCTCAAATGCTGCTACTACTTGGAGAAGAAGCACATCACTACATCAAGGGTTATCATTGGACTTGATCCAGGATGATGTAGAAATCTTGTATCTTCTTCGCATGATCCTACCTAACAGGTAGATCAATCCCTAGGGTTGTTGAGTCACATGGAACTACCCACAGGTAGCCCAATCCCTAACTCATGATATGCTAAAGAGTCGCATGGCACTACCCATAGGTATCCCAATCACTAACTCATGATAACCTGATGGTCCTACCTATCAAGTAGACCATGCACTAGGTTACACATTTTTCATCATTAGCAAAGACACATAGGAGGACCAGGATATGAGCTAGTCATGTATACATATTTATTGTGATAATCATAGTCACTTTATAGTTGCATGAAATAAAAGTCATCCAAGCAGTTATTTTCAAGCAACTGATAAAACATCAGGGAATCGTCGTGAAACTAATCAATGTAATTTGAGACAGAATTAATCCAATCAATGTAAGAAATCCAATAGGCAAGAAAGCACACAAATAGATCTTGAAATATGCATATAATTTCCTATCATTGACCATACCATCAAGATCTATTAAACATAGCTCGCTTCCTAGGGTTTCTAATCTACTTTTAGGGTTTTCATTGCAATTAGGGTTTTTCTTTCATTTTTATTACTACAAGCCCTAATTAAGCAAAATAACTCACAAACCCAAAGGAGCATAACCAATCTCATCTAACAGACTTAGGATCATCATTTAATAACATATTTTCACATATTTTTAATTAAATATAATTTTTTCCTCTTTTACCCTAAATTAGGGTTTCTAAATGATTTATCATTCATAATTGGTGTAAAACCCTAAACCATGAAATAATTCATCTAGATTACGTTCAAGTTCATCATTAACGCTTCAACATGTTACTATTACTTAATTTCACCAATTAAGCATCATGAACTTAACCATTAATTTCAATTGGGGTTTCTAACATAATTTCAAAGCACTTTTCATTAACGTAGCATACTTTTGCAAATAGGAACGAAATCAGGCTTTAAAAGTATTTTTATTGGATTCTACGCGTTCTCTTGATCAATTTTCATATATAACTTATTCTCATCCCAGCATCCTAGCAATTTTTATGGTTTTTACAATATAAAACTTGATTGGCCAATAAAGACTTGACACATCAGCACTTACTAGTTTTCTTAATTCCATAGTTGGGCCGGATTTTATATGGCAGAAGACCTTCATGCCCCTCCCTCTTAAATGCACGCCAAGGGGCAGAGACGTCAATTGACCCGAGTCTTCTTCTTCCTCGCCCGCTCCCGTCCGCGACAGAACCTGCCTATGCGAGTCAACTCCAAGGTTGACTCTCGGCTCCTTGTTGCCCCATCTGTCGGTGAAGGAGGTTGCACCTCCATCGCACCCTACCGGACTCAACCATGGTCTCAGTTGGCTTTCTACTGGCCTGATTCATCAGGACAGAGCAGCTCTCTACCGGCGAGGAACATGGCTGATCATGGTGCAGGTCAAGCACCTCCCTGCAATTGGTTGCGCCAGACAGTTAGGTCCTCCTTCGCGAACTCGTTGGGGTAAACAAGGGCAATTCACATGGCTCAAGGCCCCCTCCTTATATAGAGGACAACCACCTACATTTTCCCCTGATTTAGGGGAATCTCGCCCAGACCATGAGAGGCCCCAAAGTCGATTAGATGTGGAAAAGGCTCTCAAAGCCAAAGGAATAGTTTCCTACTTCGCACATTAACTGCATGGAGAGGAAATCGAATCCGAAAGTTTCAAGTTACTGTTCTTCTTTCCTTTTCCTACCCAAGGTAGGTGACAGCACAGACACCATAGATCTCAGATCCAAGGGCTTTCTTTGCATGTGCCAAAAAGAAAATAAATATTTAATCGTTACATTTGATTCTTTCCTCTTATGTTGTCCACACTTTAGAGATTTTTATAAATTCCATATCTCCTAAACCACTCATCCAATTAATCCCAAATTTTAAGGGAAAGTCTATAAAGACTTAAGATACCTGTATTCCAAATTTGGAACTCAAACTCGAAAGTATAAGATACTTTTATTTATATGCAAGTTATCTCTTAATAAGGCATATTTTATGCATATTTCCTCTCTCTTAATCTTTTATTTTCTTTATTTTGCTTCCTTTTACCATTATAAACTATGTGGACACGAAATCTCATTCAAGATGGAACCATTATTTGTATATCCACATATTTATTGTGATTTCTTTGTTATCTCATATTTCCTTCTTAATAAAGCAATATTTAATTGATCTTTTCTTTTTTCTTGTGGCATTATCTTTGTAACTTGGACTCCTTGGAACCCAAGGAACCCAAAAGGCATGAAATCCACCTTGAAGGATAATTCTTAGCCTTCTAGGTGCTTCCATATCTTTCTTTTCTCATTATCTTAGTTATTTCTTTATTAAAAGATTTCTTTTCAAGGATTTCTCTTTATCTTTTATCTCATTTCCCTCTTTTCCTATTTCTTTCATTAGAAATCACATATAAACAAAATTTACTCAATTGTGTCCATTAATGCCACCTTCTAGATATTTCCATGTATTTCTCATAAATACTTTGCTTAATATTCATTATCTTGTATCTTTTCTAATATTTGGACTTTTCTTCTTTTCTTCTCTTTTATATCCATTATTGGATTAACATAATAATAGGTACCACGAAATTCCTATCAAAGGGATAATTGTAGATAAATCCATCCTTTGAAGTAAAGCATACAACCTTTTCAATTAAGTCAGAATTCATAAAATCAAACACTTGATTTCCTAATCAATTGAATTTTTGATTTCTTGCTTTCTTAATTAGATTGTCCATTTTATTGGTTGACTAGCTCAATCCATCCACTGACCACATTCCTTGATAGTGACCAATTGATTGGTTGACACTTAGTTGATCGAATGACTAGTTCAATCAATTGGTAGGACCAAAAATCAATCTATTTATTATTCAGAGCATTTCAATTGTGTGTCTAATTGCAAATTTCTTATCTCTTAGAATCTGTATGGATGTGACCTTGTAGATTTCACATTATGATGGTAATGATGTGAATGACCTCACAAGAAATAAGAGAAATCTAGCAACACATCATTGTTATCCAAGTAATTAGAATAAATTCAAGAGTAACTTCAACATTTAAGTGACCAGTGTTACCGTGATTGTACAATCCATTTGTCACAAATAGTCAGATTGAATCAAGGGATGGATTAGTCAATCTCTTGTTATTCAATCTATGTTTCTTGAACGAGAATAGACTATTGAGATCGTTGGAGCTTAATATTTTATATTGAAGAATTTAGCATGGCCTTGCATTTTATAGTCCCACTTAGAAAGCGGCCAATATATCACTCCAATAGGAGGTACAAATTCATCTACGTCACTCACAATAATAAACAAGTGGCATACTTCACCCAATCACTACATTATGGAAACAGTTATTCAAATTAAAGTTGGGTAGTGCTAGAATACAAATACCAACATGTGATAATTATAGCAAATCTAGGGAATTATTCAAAGGGAAGTTGGGTAGTGCTAGAATACAAATACCAACATGTGATAATTATAGTGACTCTAGGGTTAAGGATCACAGTCACTACTATCACAATGAGACATGACTCTGACTATCATTGGATGGCTTTAATATGTTATTTTCAAGGTGAGTTACAACTTATTCTCTACCAAGTACCACATGCCTAACTTAATATACAATATCATGAATTATGTGACTTAGTCATAAGTAACCACATATTCTAGTCTTATGTATTAGCATTATCTGATAGAATCCTCAAAAATATTTTACTAGGGACATATATCAAGAATGATCACTCTTAGTATACATATGATCTTATGATCTAGTGCTCAACGCAAACTATATGTCACCATTGACTTGACTTTGGCAAGGAGCCACTGAAAAATATAACAGACCCTTAGGGTTCACTGTCTTAGCAGAGATGAGGGAGAGCAAAAGAGACAGAAAATGGGAAAAAAAGAGTCACTAGGGAGAACAAAGGATGGAAGTAGTGGTTTTGAGTGAAAATAGAAGAAGAAAGGGAGAGGAAAATATGATGGTAGAGTCATATGATTTGATGGTCATAAAACAAGAGACTTTCAACCACAAGGAACCTCACTATATATCTAAATAGACCCACATGATATGAATATATATATATAAATTAAAAGGCATCAAAAAATTAATTAATTACATCAATTAAACCTAACTTAATTTCTTTTCTTATTAGTTTAAAAGAGGGTCAATTAATGTTCAAAATATATAAAATTGACTATAAGCTAAGTAAAATATGGGGAACCCAACAATATTGTCAAATTCTCCTTTTGAATTCATTTGGTATATTATCTCTCTACTCAAATGATAAATATTCAAAAATGTGTGTGTTCCCCTTTTTAATCACTTTGATAAAATAATTTGAATTTGTCTATTTTCCCTCATCCACTAACCTACGGAATATTCTAGAGTGTCAAATGAAATTCAAATTTTATACAGTGGCAAGTTTATAACACTAGCCCCCACTTGAAAGCTTAAATAATTAATTTTATCCTAAAACCTCATATAAAAGGATATTGTCTTAAACATTATAATTGTAGACTCCCATACTACTGATAAAATCTAAATTGGGAGAAAAAAAGAAAATAGCACCACACAACCAAAAAGGGTATCTAGATAATGAGGGTTTACATATAAAGCTAGATTCTTGTAAGCTGCATTATATGCCTCATGTCATAATAAATTATTGTGTATCCCATTTAAAATTCACTATAACTTATATTAATTGAACTTGAGGAGTGGGGCACTTTTTTTCTTTAGATTTCATTATACAAGGACGGGTCTGTAATCCACAAAAATGAATGAATACATTTCATTCAGAACCCTCGATCATTTGTCTAATATAGTAAAGATGTGAATGAACCAGGTTGTCTATTTTTGACCTCCAAGTCAATGGGTAGTTCCCATATCATTTCCCCTTTATGTACAAACAAAAAATTGTTGTTTTTTACATTTTAATTTCACATACATAGGCACTATTGACTGACCCTTATATTCCTATCTGAAGCAATTTATTAGAAAAAGAGTGCTTATACCCAACTGTAGATATTATTACGAGCATATTTGATTAATAGGATTTAATTGGATTCTAAGAATCTAGATTTCACTTAATATTGGTAGACCTGATTACTAGTTATTGAAAATCCAACACAATAGAAATTTAGCCAATCCATCAACACCACTTTGTGTTTTTCTCCCTTGTCAGTAGTTGTTGCACACGGTTGAGAGGTTCCCACTTGATCGAGTTGTTGTTATAGTCTTGGTGGGTAAGTACAAGGATTGGTCAAGAAGGTCCATGGAACTGCATATACAAGTTTTAACACTTTCCATCTTGCTTTAAACATGTCCATGTTTATGTCACTCTCTCAATTAATGTGTGAAATTTAGCAAGGACATCACGCCAAACTTAAAATATAGAAGGGTCACGCAGTCGGTGTATACTGATGGCCCAACACTATTTCTAGTGTTGCATTTGACTCATCATTCTGTTAAAAGCAATTCATTATATAGGGAAATAGATATAGCATAGTTTAGTAAACAATAAAGTCATAAGTGTGTATGTGTTTGATAAAAATGTGATGCAGATAGCCTTTTCACATAATATTTCAATTTAGTATATGTGCAAAAACAAATGCAACAAATATGTATTACATGTCCAACCAGCAATGTGTAACAAATTTAAATTAAGTATATTTACAAAATAATAACTCATACATTCATAGACGAACAACAAGTCAACATTGACAATTCAAATTACCATCCACATTGTAAAAGAAGTACTTCTTCCATACAAACATAGATTACATGCTTTAATTAGGGAAGTCAAGATTACACGCACAAAACAAACATAATCCGAGTAGATATTGGACAAATGTAATCGGTTTTGATGGGAATAGACATAAAGTGTTATGGCAAACTGGGCATTCTCTGTTAGTTTTTGCATAGGCCCAAAGGTGGTAAAGGTTCCATCTGACAGATAGAATTTTGCCTTTTCCTCCTCAATGAAACTAAGGTAGTCTTTGAGAGACAGGATTCATACAGTTCATTTTGGTCTAACAATGAAGAACCTCTACCGGTTGCTGAATTCAACAAAGACACTAACATGATATAGTCTAATCTTATTTGGCAAACCAAATTGTGGTCGGGTTTCAAAACAAAATTTGACTACATCTTGTTACCATCCTAGCTAAATTTAGCAAGTGGTAAAGGTTCTTCCTTATCATCCCATGGTGAACCATACGACTCCTATCATACAAAGCCTACCATAGATTCACTATGGACGAAAGTCAAGCTTATCTATACCATAAGTATCATTTACCCCCTTTTGAGTGATGTAACAACTCATAGTGGATGCCTAGATCTAGACACCCACATCCACCCTACTTTGGAAACCAAGCATTGTGTTGACATGTTGGTTGTGCAGAAAAGGATTTCATTGATCCCAAGTATGGCCATCCTAGATGTCCCACTTTAGGGCCCTTTTGTAGTCAGCCCACAATTCCCCATTAGCTTCTTTCCATGATTTCTTGGTCTTTTCCTCGGCCTTTCCCTTTGTCCAGTCAAACAATAGGGGCAAGTAAAGATCGTGTTGGTGATGAAAAATTCCTTTTATTCATTTCCATCCATGGGTTGAGGGTTTGAAGATGAAGAAGAGGAGTCTAGAGGGATCCCCTCAAAACAAAATACAATTTTGGACCAGTCGACTCTTTCCTCCTTCAACTTGTTGTAGTGCGACAACTACAACATGGAAAAATAAAAAAAATTGTAACATACAAGTTTTTGCATATAGTATTATTAAAACAAATGAATAATTAAAATGAAAGGCACCTAATATGATAATACACAAATAGATTATGATATGATTGAAATATACATCCAAAGTGTTCGGTGAAATATAATATTAGTGTACATTACATGTACTAGTTCATACACTTTGTAACAGTTACATAATTAAATTGCAAAAAGAAGCATTGTGATGTACGATATTTCAACTTCATTCATTGCCTTGACCACCAACGTTTGCAACTGCATCATTTATGTTGTCAGCATTGTTCATTGCAACGGCTCCTGGTGGGTATGTGCAGCAATTTGTCATGAAGTTGTGTGAATTCACAACTTGACCACCTACGCATCCATTTGCATGATATATGTTGTCGACGTTTGATTACGGGTTTCGTATTTGGTTAGGATGATGGTCGAGGCCTCCCAATATAAAGCTATTATGCCTAATAGAATCTCTCTTGAGATTCTTCCAATAGATTTTGACATGATGCACATCTATGTAATGCATCCATGTTATGTTCTGAAAGTCACATAGTGTCTCCCTCCAAGCCTCTTGAGTATATTGGTCATCAACATATCTTCCCATTTCATATTCATTTCTCATTGCATCAAGTAGGATTTGATCAGCCTCGTAGGACCATGGACCATATGGCCTCATGTCTAGTCCAGCCATATTACCAATTATGTTTGTAACACATTTCAAGCGCAAGGGTGTATCACACAAACGTGCATCAACATTACGATAATGATAATTCAAACATTAAAATAGAATATTCAAAAAGCTTATAATGTAACTTCAACAACAACCAAGCTCAGGGGTTTGAGTGTAAGAATTAAATATCATCATCTATATCTAATTCCTCCATTCAAGCTTATGGAGTAAGTGGAGGTGAAGGAGTCACCAAAAGAAGACTACAACTTTCCTCCAACTTGTTAATTGTGGTGTGTAGAGCATCAAAATTGTATGGATGGGATTAGTAAAACCTTCAAAGTCATCATGGATCTCAACAAAGTCCTTCATGTTCATTACATGTCCCTACATCGACTTGCACTCATCAGTCAATAACTTAATCTCAGCCTACAGAGATTGAATTGTTGTGTGTGGGGGGGGGGGCTCGACTTCCAATTGGAAGTATTTGCATTGGTCATTTCCCTAAAATATATTTTGGAGTTTGGGTTAATGACAACAAACGTGTAATATGTTGACCTAGAGGTTATACATTGTCCATATTTTGATAATGACTCAACCATTCCATTCATATGTATCTAATATGTGTATTCAAGATTGATCTCAGGTGTTAGGTACATGAAAATGATTAAATTACACAAGCCCTATCTTGTCAAAGTTCAAGCCAAATGCAAAGCAAGTGTGCTAATAAGGAAATCCCTTCAAACGACCTTAAAAGAATTTTGTAATCACTTGTATTGATGATATGACTTGTAACTAAGATGAGAAAATATGTGGGACACTTAGTACCAAGTTTTAATCACTTTATAATCAAATTAGATAATTGATCACAGGTTGTTGGTCGGTCGAGTTTCAATCTCAACCGATCCATGGATCAATTTCTGATGATGTGCATCGGTCGAGTTGTGCACTCAAAGAACTCGACCAAATGGCTTACTGACCAAATGTGATTTTCACTGGTCGGTCGAGTTTCCCCAGGAAAAACTTGACTGATAGTTTAAAATTTGGGTTTGTCTTTTAGCCAATTGGTTGAGTTACCTTTATTGAATCTCGACCGAATATATTGTATGAAAATTGTATAAAAAGTGATTCTAACCTTTGGTGACTTGTTTGGATGAAAATAGATCTGTTTTCTTCAGCAAAAATAGCTATATTTTGGTCCTAAGTGTTCCCTAACTCAAGGGAGCATCCCCAATTATAAATAGGGATACTCGAAGTTCATTCCAAGGTTGCTCATTCACTACACACAAGGTCCTTGTTATAGTTAAGTGTGCTACCACTCCTTGAGCCCCTTTCTCTCTCTAGTTTACACTAAATTTCATGATTTGTGAGTGAGTTAGGATTATTGTAAGAGAGCTCCACCTTTGTGCATGTAAAGCTCTCAATCTTCCACTACTTCCCTATCCCCCTTATTTGATGAAGAAAATTTGAAGCAAGCTCCATCGAGTGAAGAAGTAGTTGTAGCTGGTCCTCTTCAAGGTTGATGAAGAGGTGGTGATCTTCTCCGGGTGAAGGAGAAGGCAAAGGCAGAAGATCCAAGAGGAGAAGAAAAGTCCTTCAAGGCATAAGACTTGAGCTTGAATGGGTAAGACCTAGGTGAAGGTTGAAGATTCAAGCTAAGTGGGTAAGTTCCTTATTAAGGTGGAGATCTCCTTGTGGTTAGATGGGTAAGTCCTTTGGTGGTCTATTGTTGTAAATCTCTGTGGTGATATAATAGAGAAAAGCACTTGCAAAGTCCTAGAGGTTGACCTCTCTAGGTAGTGGACTGACTCACTTCTAGTTTGAAGTGTGGAACCACTCTACATCCCTTTGTCAAGTGCTTGCTATTAATCTCTCTCATCCTTGCTATGCTTGTTAGATAGGAATTCAAATTGCCATTAAGCAATTGCTCCTAATTGATATAATTTGAAGGTCTAATCTATTTTTTGAGAAATTTTGTAGCTATACTCAACCCCCCCCCTCTAGAGCCCTTAAATCCAACAAATGGTATCATAGTCAAAGAACTTCTCCAACAATCTCCCACGAGATGAGAAGATGGGCGACAACCTACTTGGTTCACTCAACTTAGAGGGAGGCTTCTTCATGCGTCCTCCGATCTTTGATGGCACCAACTTCCTCTATTGGAAGAGGTGGATGCAGTTCTACATTCAAGGGATGAACTTTGATATGTAGAAGGTGATGGTCACACCATACAAGGAGACAACCGGAGCTGTTGCTACATGGAGTGAAGTTTCTCTCAAGGAGGCTCAACTCAATACAAAGGCAATTAGCATCCGCTACGCAGCCCTCACCCCCACGGAGTTCAACCAGATTTCATCATGGGATACCGCCTATGAGATTTGGGACAAGTTGTGCATCACATATGAAGACACAAAGCAAGTCAAGGAGGCAAATATCTACATGTTGAATAGCCTCCTAGAGAACTTCAAGATGGAAAAGAAAGAAGGCATTGTGGAGATGTACTCAAGGCTTAATGTTATCATCAATGGTTTGGCTGCATTGGGAAACACTTTGGATAGAGGCATCAACAACTCAAAGATCTTGATAACTCTTAGAAAGAGATGGGAGTCAAAGGTCACCTCCATTGAATAAGTGAGGAGCCTTGGTGACATTCCAATTGAAGAACTCATTGGCAATCTTCAAGCCCATGAGCCTAGATTTGACAAGAAAGAAGAAGAAGCCAAGCAAGAAGAGAAAGAAGCCAAGAAGATCAAAGATAGTGCTTTCAAAGCACAAGTGGAGGTTGTTATCCTTCAACAACAACTTGCATGCGGGACTTCTTCTCCCTCCTCTAGTGAAGATGAAGGCCCTAGTGAGCATGAAGACAACTACACCAAGGGAAAGCACTTCAAGGGAAAGCAAGCCTCCGCCTCCTCTACTCCTAGATGCTACAAGTTTGGTCAAAAGGGGCACTACAAGAGTGAATGCCCAAAGTCAAGAAAGTCTCACCACAAGAGCATCTCAAGGAATGAAGAGGATTACAAGAAGGATAGCATGCACAAGAGGAAGGACAAGAAGGAAAAGAGACACAAGAATGTAGCTCATGCGGCTTGGGAAGCTTCATCTTCAAGCAGCTCTAGCTCCGAATAAGATGGAGAGTGTCACCTTGCTCTCATGTCCTCTACAAGTGAAGACATTGGTGAGGTAAGTGAGGTAAGCTTGCATGAATTGCCTAAAGAAGCTATTATTGACATACTTGTTACTACCTGTTCTTCTTTTGCTAAATGTAAATCTAAAAGAATACGGTTAGGAAAAATCATTGATGATCTTTATGCTAAGCTTGAAATTTTAGAATTGAATGAGAAAACCAATCTTGAGAGCATTGATAATTTGCAAGGACAATATATTTATCTTGAACTCCACTTCAATGGGGTTGAAGTTGAGAATGGTATCTACCTTAAGAATATTGAAAATCTTAAGGAAGAGAACTAAAATTGCCTAAAGGAACTTGAATTGCTAAAAACTAAAAATGTTGAATATAAGTTGCTTATTGATGCTAATAGAGAAAAGAGAGATTTTTATCTCAAAGAGATTCAAATGCTAAAATCTTAAAATGCTAGGTTGCTTAGTCAAGTAAATGTTCTATCTTCTATATCTTTGTTGCCTAGTGTTAATGTAGCTATTATCTCTCTTGAAAAGGATTCATATCTTACTAAAGCTTTATGTCTTGAGGCTAATCTTGTTCATGTTAGGGATGACATATCTAGTTTATCTTCTACTATTGTTTCTTTGA
This sequence comes from Alisma plantago-aquatica, assembly GCA_963693085.1. Lineage (NCBI taxonomy): Eukaryota > Viridiplantae > Streptophyta > Magnoliopsida > Alismatales > Alismataceae > Alisma > Alisma plantago-aquatica. The sequence continues at coordinate 1,438,840,443 of OY856409.1, read as the reverse complement.
ATGATGACAATCATAGATTAAGACCATCCCTGTAGAAATTCCTCAAATGAAAGAACTCCCTAAATCAAATCCTTGATCATTCTACCCAACAAAGTGGTACTAGTAGTTTGGGATTTGTAGGGGGAGCCTTAAAGAGCAAGATCAAGGCCAAAGGTAAGAAAAAAAGCAAGGATATCTCTTTCTTTGTAGGAGAATCTTCGGGTACTAAGAATCTTATGGTTTGTTCTTATTGCAAATGTGATGATCATTATTCTACTTATGTCCTTACAAGCCTAAGGGGACCAACCCAAAGATGAAATGGGTCCCCAAGCTAACTTTGGATCCCAAAGTTTGAGTTGTGAACCGACATTCTCCTTTCTTGTAGGGAAAAGATAGATGGGTTGTTGATAGTGGCTGCACAAAGCACATAGCCTGCGATGTAAGTCATTTCAACAATCTCACAAAGAAGAAAGGAGGATTTGTCACCTTTGGAGACAACAAGAAAGGTAAAGTCAAAGGTGAGGGTGATGTAGGTGAATCCTTATGAATAAAGAATGTTCTTTTTGTGGATGGCCTACATCACAATTTAATAAGTGTTAGTCAACTTTGTGATAATTGTTACCTTGTACTATTTACTACTTTTGAATGCTTGATTCTAGATTCCCTCACCTACCAAGTTATATATAAGGGAACTAGAAGTGGTAATCTTTATGTTATTGTTCTTAACTCTATTAATCCTATGGTTGGTATATGCCTTATAGCCAATTGGAATGACTTTTATCTTTGGCACCGTCGGCTTGGTCATGTAAATATGCATCAATTAAAGAAGTTGAGCAAAAAGGACTTAGTCAAGGGACTTCCTAAATTGGATTTTGAAAAGGATGAGGAATGCCAGCCTTGTAAACAAGGAAAGAAAACCAAGTCCTCCTTCAAATCCAAAGGAGTCCTTAGCACTAAGAGAGCTCTTGATCTTCTTCATATTGATCTGTTTGGACCAATGAGAACGCAATCGTTTTGTGGTTCCAAGTATTGCCTTGTTATTGTCGATGATTTCTCTAGATATACTTGGACCTTATTTCTCGTTTCAAAGAGTGATACGCTTAATGTTTTCTCTAATTTTTGTCAAGAACAGGTTATGCACACAACTTATCTTCACCTTGAACACCTCAACAAATGGGGTTATAGAGAGGAAGAATAGGTCTCTATAGGATATGTATAGGACCATGCTTCTTGAGTATGATACTCCTAGGAAGTTTTGGGCTGAAGTTGTCAGTACCTCTTGTTTTGTACAAAATCATGTTTTCACTCATCCTTTGCTTAAGAAAACCCCTTATGAACTATGGCATGGTAAGAAGCCTTCTATCGAGTATTTCTATGTTTTCATATGTCCTTGTTTTGTTTTGAATATGAAAGATTCTCTCGACAAGTTTGATCCAAAATTGTATAAGGCTTTCTTTCTTGGCTATAGAACTACTAGCAAGGCATATAGAGTTTATAATGTTGATCTTGCTAAGGTAGAAGAATCTATTAATGTGAAGTTTATTGAGACTAACCCCTCTATTCCCAAAGATATTGTTTCAAATGATGATGTTGCAGATGAAGTAATTCCTATCCTTAAAGAAATCAACAACACCCAAAAGGGAAAAGAGGTGGTTGCTCAAGAAGAAGAAAAACATGATGATAAGAAGGATCCAACTCCTTGGTTTGCAAAGAATCATCCTAAGGATCTGATTTTAGGTGATACATTTGAAAGAGTGAAGACGCGGGCTGCATTCAATAAAGAACAAGTCAACAACGCCTTCATCTCACAACTAGATCCTAAAGATGTCAAGGAAGCTCTTGGGAATGAAGAATGGATCCTAGATATGCAAGAGGAGCTAGAACAATTTGAGAAGAACAAAGTTTGGACCCTAGTGCCAAGACCAAGTTATATAAAGATCATTGGCACCAAATAGGTCTATCGCAACAATCTAGATGAAAGCGGCAAAGTGGTAAGAAACAAAGCAAGGTTAGTGGCTCAAGGCTACAATCAATAGGAAGGTATTGACTTTGATGATACATATGCACCTGTAGCTAGACTTGAGTCCATTTGTATGTTGCTTGCTTTTGCTAGTAATAAAAACTTTCTTTTGTATCAAATGGATGTCAAAAGTGAATTTTTGAATGGTAGAATCAAGGAGGAAGTGTATGTTGCACAACCTCTGGGTTTTGAACATGATAGTCTACCTAACCATGTTTATTTGTAGCAAAAAGCTCTCTATGGACTCAAACAAGCACCAAGGGCTTGGTATGAGAAATTAAAGAACTTTTTGTTAGATCATGGTATAACATGGGCAAAGTGGATTCTACCTTGTTTCTAAAGCACACTTCTAACAATTTTCTTATCATTCAAATATATGTTGATGATATCATTTTTGGCAGAACTAACCTTGATATTTACAAAGAATTTAGTGATCTTATGCAGAGTGAATTCGAGATGAGTATGATGGGTGAACTCACATTCTTCCTCGGCTTTCAAATCAAACAAACAAAATATGGGAACTTCATCAACCAAGGCAAGTACACAAGTGAACTACTTAAGTGCTTTGGGATGGAGAATACCAATTCGATGGACACACCCACGTCAAACACCACCAAACTTGATAAAGATGAAGAAGGTGAGAAGGTAGATGAGAAGATCTATAGAGGTATGATTGGAAGTTTACTTTACTTAACTGCCTCTAGACCTGACATAATGTTTAGTGTTGGCTTGTGTGCTAGATTTCAATCAAATCCTAAGAAATCTCATCTTATAGCTGTTAAGAGGATTCTAAGGTACTTAGCCAAAACTCAAAACTTTGGATTATGGTATCCCAAGTCAAGGGACTTTACTCTTACTTCCTATAGTGATGTTGATTATGCAGGCTGCTTGATTGATAGAAAGTGTACAAGTGGCACTTGTTTCCTCCTAGGACCATGCTTGATGTCTTGGTTCTCCAAGAAATAGAGCATTGTGGCATTATCAACCACTGAGTCTGAGTACATTGTAGTCGGGAGTTGTTGTGCCCAGGTCCTATCGATGAAGCAAATGCTTCAAGACTTTAACATTCATTTTGATGCTTCTTCTATCTATTGTGATAATACTAGTGCAATTAACGTGTCTTACAATTCTATATTGCATAGTAAATCTAAACATATAGAGGTTTGCCAACATTTTTTTTATCACATTGCCAAGAAGGATATTTATATCGCGCATGTGGACACGGAAAATCAGTTGGCAGACATTTTCACTAAACCTCTAGCTAGAGAGCAATTTAACTTTATTAGATCAAAATTGCTTATAATTTCTTTGAATGAATCTGATATGCCTTCTAGCTAGTAGTCATTTATCCTATATGTTTTGCATCTATCTTGGTCATCTTTCAGTGCTAATATGTTTAAAATTGATTTTTCATGTTCATATTGCCTTGTTTTTCTCTTGTTTTTGGGTTTTTTTGCAAACGCTTATTTTATCACAAAATAGTACCCAATGATGAGTGATATGTGCTTAAGTATGTTTAATATACATAATGGACTTGAAAAATAAATTTAATTAGCATTCTAATGGCTAGAAATTAAGTTTGATGGTTTTATTCAGGTTGACCATCGGTCGAGTTTCCCCCAGGACAAACTCGACCGGTCCCTAGCCGAGAGCTTTGTAAAAAATGACCAATCGGTTGAGTTTCTGACTCACAGAACTTGACCAATCAGCGGGTTGAAGCCAACTTAAGTTGGATTCGACCCACTATTCTCCCTCTCAACTAGAGAAGAGATGACTGATTCATCTTCTCCTAGCCCTAAGCTCTCAACCCCAGACCTTACCTTCCCTAACCTAGCCCTAATCTGACCTACGAAGACCTTCCTTCTTGCTCTACCTTGGTGTATGAACATTTTTGAAGGTTTGTTTTGTGCGTTTGCTATTTTCTTCTCCTTATTTTTGCCTCCATGGCTTCTCATAGAAGAAAGAGACCCGCCCCTAGCAATGCACCATCCTCTTCCTCTTCCTCTCACTTGATTCTGTTTGATGAGACCCTCTTTGTCTCAATAGAGGTTGTAAATAGGTATAACGACCTTCTTCCTAAGAGTCATTTTCCTTTTAGAGCCCCTTTTTAGCCTAGCCCTAGGTGTCAAGCTATCATCGATCAAGTGGAGAGGTTGCTTTCCGTTCATCACCTATCTTCCCTGGTTGTCGAGCGTGATTGCTTTCACAATTCGATGTCAAGCACGAAAGCAGTTCACAAATTCTATGCAAATTTGTGTTGAAATTTGACTCCCTTGTACCCCCTCCGAATACTCAAGTGATCCTTACTTCCATGATCGTCAGGAAGAAATTCCAAATCTCTGAGGATATCCTGAATGTTTTCTTTTCAGGAGCCGATGAGAATGACACCTGTCATAAGGATTATGGTGAGTATTTTGACCTTTTGGACCCTGAAGGTTTCTACAAGCAGAATGAGATCACTCTTCCCAATATCCATTGCTATCTGAAGAAACTTGATGTTCCCTATAAGAAGAAGAGCACCCTACCCTCCTCCCTTGATCTTAAGAAGCGTATATTAGTCCTAGTGGTCAACTGCAACATCCACCCCAAAAAAATCAAACGGATATTGCAGAGAACACTGCGGTGATTATGTACTACATCTTAGAGAATGTTGGATTCGAGTGGTATAGATATATCCATCATCACATGACTTTCTTTGACTTTGGAAAGAACACCCGTGGCACCCATCGCCCTTATCCTGCTTTGATTTGTGGTCTTTTTCAGTTCGCCACTGAGAAATCTCTCTTCTCTGACTTCCATTACAGACCTGCCAGGAAGGGAGTGTGTATCAGTGAGACCACTCTTCAAAAATCTGTGACAGTCTTTTCCTCCTCCACACCCGGTGCCTCACCCTCAGCCTCTGGCTCAGCTACACCTGCCTCATCCTGAGCTCCTCCACCTCCTCAGCCACCCTGACCTAGTCATACCTCATTATGTGTATCCAATGAAGTCCTCATGGGTTACATGATGCACCAATAGGCATACAACCTCCAGGTCCAAGACCATCTGCACCAGGATTTATGTTCAATCATGTCAAACATGAACTTATCATGTGCACACCATTACCCCACCTACCAACCATACCCCGGTAGTGATTATGCATCCTATGCATATAATCACTTCTACCCTATCCCTGCCTTCTGCTACTACTTCCACACCCTCTGCTAGTGGTGGTCCTGCTCCTGCCTTCTTGCCATTACCTACTGGCCCCTTTGCCACTCTACTTGCCAGTCTGGGTGATTTTTCTCCCTCCTTCCCTTAGGCCAATGAGCTCTATGCTCTTGGTATGACTTGGGATGAGCATAATGCTCGTTGGCTCGGTCGTGGCTTCGGTCCTTCTGTGGACGAGGAGATGCCTGACCAGGCTGATGCTGAGACTACTGATGTTGATGAGGATGTTGGTGATGGTGAGGATGATGATGATGGTTTTGATGGCTTTGCTGGTGACTCTGGTGATGAAGGCGTTGCTATTGTACCTTCATATGAAGATGAGGACTGCGGACCTGATGCTAATGATGATGATGTTGTGGACATAGATAGATTAGATGTCTAGATGTTCTTAGTTTTTAGTCTAGTTTGATGATCATATATATCTTTCTAGGCTATTTTGTATTAGAAACATTTGGGCACATGTTTTGAGCTATACTATTTTATCTTTAGCTTTCATTGATTCTCGCTTGTAGTTGTTTTTATGCAAACATGCTTGATGAGTTGTAATCTATCTTTTGTGTACTCTTACTCTTTAATCAGTTATATCTTATGAGTTGGTGCCATATTTTCACCATATTTTGATTATGACTTAGCTTGTGTGTTTGTTTCATCGTTGGTTGATATATGATATGAGATTACATGTTTGAATATCTACTTGATTGTGTTTGGAAAATACATGTTTGTATGCTCTTCTACCCCCCCCCCCTTTTTGATAATGTCAAAAGGGGGAGAGAAATGTCAATGTCTTGAAGCTCAATCATATTGCTATTATTGCTTAAGTGATCCTTCTCATGTTCTGTACTTGCTTTATCATGTGACTTGCTAAAGGATCATATAGTACATGCATGTTATATTGCTTTGTGTAGAAAGAGAAATTATGTAGGTTAAAGTACGCATAGATTGAGGGGGATAAATTCACATTGTTCAAATCTTGAATCCCCCTAATTCACAAGGCAAAGGTACACTTTCAATATTCTTTTCAATATGTTTGAGGAATGGTTTGTCATTGTCAAAAAGGGGAGAATGTTGACCTAGAGGTTATACATTGTCCATATTTTGATAATGACTCAACCATTCCATTCATATGTATCTAATATGTATATTCAAGATTGATCTCAGGTGTTAGGTACATGAAAACGATCAAATTACATAAGCACTAGCTTGTCAAAGTTCAAGTCAAATGCAATGCAAGTGTGCTAATAAGGAAATTCCTTCAAACGACCTTAGAAGAATTTTGTAATCACTTGTATTGATGATATGACTTGTAACTTAGATGATAAAATATGTGGGACACTTAGTACCAAGTTTTAATCACTTTTTAATCATATTAGAAATTGATCACAGGTTGTTGATCGGTCGAGTTTCAATCTCGACTGATCCATGGATCAATTTTTTGATGATGTGCATCGATTGAGTTGTGGACTCACATAACTCGACCGAATGGCTTACTGACCAAATGTGATTTTCACTGGTCGATCGAGTATCCCCAGGACAAACTCGACCGATAGTTTGAAAATTGGGTTTGTCTTTTAGCCAATCGGTCAAGTTACCTTTATTGAATCTCGACCAAATGTATTGTACAGAAATTGTAGAAAAAGTGATTGTAACCGTTGGTGGCTTGTTTGGACAAAAATAGATCTGTTACCTTGAGAAAAAAAAGGTATATTTTGGCCTTAAGTGTTCCCCGACTCAAGGTAGCACCCCCAACTATAAATAGGACCACTTGGAGGTCATTCCAAGGTTGTTCATTCACTACACACAAGGTCCTTGCTATAGTTGAGTGTGCTACCACTCCTTGAGCCCCTTTCTGTCTCTCGTTTAGTTTCATGATTTGTGAGTGAGTTAGGATTATTGTAAGAGAGCTCCACCTTTGTGCATGTAAAGCTCTCAATCTTCCACTACTTCCCTATCCCCCTTCTTTGATGAAGAAAATCTGAAGCAAGCTCCATCGAGTGAAGAAGGATTTGTAGTTGGTCCTCTTAAAGGTTGATGAAGAGGTGGTGATCTTCTCCAGGTGAAGGAAGGCAAAGGCAGAAGATCCAAGAGGAGAAGAAAAGTCCTTCAAGGCGTAAGACTTGAGCTTGAATGGGTAAGACCTAGGTGAAGGCTGAAGATTCAAGCTAAGTGGGTAAGTTCCTTGTTAAGGTGGAGATCTCCTTGTGGTTGGATGGGTAAGTCCTTTGGTGGTCTATTGTTGTAAATCTCTATGGTGATATAATAGAGAAAAGCACTTGCAAAGTCCTAGAGGTTGACCTCTCTAGGTAGTGGACTGACTCACTTCTAGTTTGAAGTGTGGAACCACTCTACAACCCTTTGTCAAGTGCTTTCTATAAATCTCTCTCATTCTTGCTATGTTTGTTAGATAGGACTTCAAATTGCCATTAAGTATTTGCTTCTCATTGATATAATTTGAAGGTCTAATCTATTTTGTGAGAAATTATGTAGCTCTATTCACCCCCCCTAGATCCCTTAGAACCAACATAATCTACATACTAGTGTAACATATTCTTTATGGTTGTACTACCAAGCATGTGTGGTAGAAAATATATAATACATTTCACTCGACCTTTCATTGAGAATGGAAAAGTCATATAACCATGCATCTTCTGTGTTAATATACAATAAGGCAACATTACCACACAAACACCTTTGAACTTCAAATGCATCCATTTACATTTAAAACTATATTGTTCATTAGTAATGTTATGTGGGGGTCATATCATAGATTGTGGATCATAATATAGGAGTGACAAATGACAATTCAAACATACAACTAAAGTCTTTATTGATAGGGAAAAGTACATTACAACTGTGACATAGTGTATCCCTAATCCTCTGTAAAAGAGCCACTATCTATTGGTAGGTGAAGTCATTTGCGAAGATAGTCGTGTCTCCTCCTAAGAGTCATAATTTCAGTTACTAACCTATCGATGTCTAGTCTTATTGAACATACAAAATCGAACAAATAGACAGTGCTTGCATTGCGTGTATAAATAAGTTGTGTTATCAATGCATTGCTAATTGCAGTTAAGGTGGTCAGAGTATGCTTATCATTGGTTGTGTGGGAAGCATCATACAACATCCGGTTAAAAAATATCCATACCATAGGTAAAATATGGCATGTGGGGGGTTTTGTCTTCAAACCGTCCATTGGATCCATCAGTGACATCCATGTAGACTCATACGGTGCATCAGAGGCCACATAGACACAAGGGCATTTGATTTTCCATTGTAAGAAAATCTAATTATACCACAAATAATGTGACACCATTAATTAGGAGTAACAAAAAGATTGTACCACAAAAATCTTGGCACAAAAATGTAGGATGAGTTATAAGTAATATAGAAATGATAACAAGTACAAATCAAGGTCACTAAAATTCCCAAATGAAACCATAAATCTTTTCATGTAATACATCACCCTACCTAGCGTTAGCCTAAGTTGTTTTCTGGAGGGAGATCAAGTCAATCCCATTGTCTAGGAGGCTAGTGGATGAAATGTCTTATGGAACTTCCTACATCATAATGTCACCATTATTTTGGCGTCGTATAAATTTTTGAGGATACAACAAGTTAATATTAGGAGACATTGTGAATTCATGGGATATGTTGCACCTTTTTGTGGGTAAGCAGACCTCCTCTTCAACACACTAAATGCTTTTTTGACAACATTATGTAACTATTTGTATTAGTGGTTGAACATCTCATTCTTGTTATTGTATATTTTTTTGTTTCCTTGGTACTCAGCTATATGGTAAGTTGTATAGCGATATGGTGCAAGAAATTGATAGGTGTTGGCATACCCTTAATCAACTAGGTAATACTTACTATTAGGTATTCTAAAACCACATGTGGTCATGGTTGATGGTAGGATCCTTGCGTCTACTGCAGATCCCGCCCACCCCATCTAAACATACATAAACTATGTCAAAGTCTGATGTAGCCATGACATTTTGTGATCCAAACCCTTTCTTGTTTCAGTTTTGGTTTTGCTTATCCCATTTCACCAAAGTTGGGATGTGTGTCCCATCAATTGCCTCAATGGCATGCTAAAACAAGGTAGTAGAGGGTTCATTTTACAAAATAACTTTTGGCATGTATCACAGTGGTTTTTTATAACTATTACCTTGAAGTATGGGTAGAACCTTAGACTCTCCAAAATGCGATGTTGTGGCATTGAGGTTGTGGTTGGCATCACAACATATTCATGACACAAGGAACACACCACGTCTAGAACTTCATTGAACTTTATACTAATGGTCTCACCACATTGGATGTAGTCCTCAGCTAAAACATGATTTGAATGGCCATGTAGCATACAACCACAATTTATAAGATACCTCTACTACTTTGTAACAAGCAATGACTCTCAAACTTGTCCACGAGGGCTAAAATAGTTTGTGGTAGCATTTGGTACAGGTCGTATGCCCTCTGTCAGTATCTAGTTATGATTTCCAAAACCTTTTGGTGCCCACTCTCGATACTAAATGACCAAGGTATTTGATGTTGTATATCTTCATCGGTTGAATTTTCATGATGGCGTTCACTATTTATCTAGTTCTATCAGCAATGCGGTTTTTTGGCCTAGACACAATATCCAAAATTTTTGTTACCAAGTATGGTGTTTGTATATGCTTTTTACCAACCATGATGACTACAATTAAAGTATGAAAGAGGGTGCTCAAACAAGACTACATCAAAACTAGATAGGAAAAATCAAATGGAAAGATTTGCAATGAAAGTAAATATTACAACATACAAAGGTACCTAATGCTCCAAACTTAGAAAATATTACAACTTAAAAAGGTACCAAATGTTTCCAAACATAGAAAATATTACAAGATAAAAAATTACCTAATGTTCCCAAACATAGTAAATGTTACAACATACATCTAGTGAGGATATTGAAAATGAAACTATAAATAGGAGGAGCTTATGGAATCTTATGATGCAAGACTTTGACTATGGTGTCTGACCTTTTGTATCTTTGCTTGTGCTGACTTCATCACTACTAGTATTCCACATGGATGGCATACTTGACGTGGTGTTGAATGGAGAAGGGGGGACTGCAAAGCAAAACCCTATTGAGACGTCGGCATGGAAGGTCGTAGTGTTGCATTAACACCATGGCACCTTTCCCAAAGGTTTAGTAACCATATCATAAGTTTGTCTTGGGTATGTCATAGGTTGAGGTAAATAGTGTGGTTTGTTGCCTCCTTGATGGAATTCACAAGAGTTGTAAAAACTGGAATAGGGGCATCAGAGGAAGTTTCATGAAAATGCTACAAAATTGTTAAAAACTCTTCCTTTTCCACAACTTAGTTGGCCAAACTGGTGTCTAACTCGTGGACCTTCGCATACACCTATGTGAATTTGGATACCATGTCACTAGAAAGCATACATCGCTTAGGTGTCATTGATACTTGCTTCCCGACCTCTGTCTAGGAAGATGCCTTACCCCAATACCTTGGTTATTCATTCCAGCATTATCTCCCTCCTTCTAGATGTCAAAATAGCCCATGTTTGCAGCAACTCTGGTGTTGTTGACACTGGGAGTACCTGATGCATCTAAGTTGACAACAACATCATCCTCAGTGGTGACGTCAGACGGAAGGTGTCTGACAGATGAAGACATTGCATGGTGGCCTCTAGCAATATCCCCCCCCACCAACTTGATGTCATGGCAATGGTAGAAAGGGTTCCTAATCAATCTCACTAGATCCTTATTTTCCTAATTGTCAAAAACTTCTTATTAGGAGGTTAAATCTAAATGCACACATGAATGTTATGTTGGTGTATTATTCTACATACCATAAGTATTTCTCTCCAATCTAAGGTGTCAGAAAATATGGGCTTGTTCTAGGTCTCATCTCGTCCAACACCACTCTTGTTGCTCACATTCATTAGCTTTACAAACTACTTCTTTAGGTTCTTCCACTGAGTTTTGACATACTCTGATGTATAGTCCAGCCTCCCCATCCTATTTTTCCACTCACAGAGTGTCTCCCTCCAAGCCTCTTTAGTAAACATCCCATCTATAAACCTACCTATGTTTTACTGCCTCCTCAATGCATCAACTAGAGCCTCATCAGACTCCCTTGACCATACAATTCGGGGCTTGGGGTCTGCGGAAGTCATACTAGCAATGGTGTTGCACTAGACCACAATTGTGATGGTGTATGAATAAAACTTTGTGAACCTTGGTGTTTATGCAGCAACTAGAGCCTCGTCAGACTCCCTTGATCATACACTACATAGCTTGGGGTCTACGAAAGTCATAGTAGAAATGGTCATGTAGTATACCATAATTGTGAGGGTGTATGAACAAAACCTTTGTGAACCTTGGTGTTAATGCAAATTAAGTTTTAATTCACATTAGTGCAAATTAAGGTTGGGTATGTGGAAGGAATACTAGCCATACAGAGCATGGGGTGTACACAATAATGTAAATCAAGTTTAAATCCATTCAACCATGTTAAATGTAGTTGTGTACACTAAGTAGAATGGTAGTTGGTCACAAGTAGGTGAATAGTCCAATCCAGGAACAACAAAATTAGACCATGATTTGCAAACAATGGGGCAAAAAAATCAGACCATGGCCATCAAGTCACACCAAAAAAATTGTAAGATGGAGGTTGGACAAATGGATAGTAGTATAATCTACACAAACTACATAGAAGTATAATCCACACAAAAAATTCCCCAGCATGATAATCCACACAAAAATTACACACCAAACTATACACATAACTTATGCAATCCACACATTAAAAATCAACAACAGTATAATACACACAAATCAAACCATGCACATGGTTTCTCTAATGTTGACCATTATTTCTGATCAATTATTCATGTGACTAAAACATAGGCCTAAACACTTCTTAACCGATAACAATATTCATGTATGGTTTATGATTCCGACATACCTTAAGCAATCCACAAAAAATGCAAGTATATTCTTATGATCAATACTTTTTAGATAGGGTGTCTTATTTAGTATTTCAAAAGCGAAAAATCTTAGTATTGTAGACAAAATGTCTTAATATGTCTAAAGTCCATTACCCAAGACATATCTAGATGGATATTCTACTAATACATCTTGTGATCATGATTATCTGAAAAATAAATATGATTTACAAAAATAGTGTAAGAAACATCTAACTCCCTAGCTAACTGAGAATATAAACAAAGAACTCTTTCGTGTCCCATTTTCTAGAACATATATCAGAGTGCATTGTCGACAAGGAGTGGCTCAAGTGGTCAAGCACGGAGTCCCCTAATAAAGGGACTCATATTCGAATCCCAGTTGCCGCCTTGATTTACCACCCTCCCGGGCATTCAGCCTCCGCCAGGGGCATGGGAGGGGGGATCTTTCTCTCTTAATCCCATATGTCAGAGTGCATTTCCTTCACTTTGGTTTGGTTTGCTGACTATTTTGGTTATGTCGTGCACCATTTTGTGAAACATTTGTGTAGGGTCTGCCCCACCAACAAGGATTAGCTTGGACTCCCAGATAGAGGAATATACATATAGGAAATACATCTATTTTCATGAAAGACATAGGAGTATTTTATTATTAACTATATACATAATATAGGAATATTTGACTCCAAACCAATTATGCCTTTTACACATTTTCTCATTTATACATGTTTACCCAGAATTTCCTATTTTATATCATTCAAGACTGACTTAGTTTGAATGTATAAATGTGTGGTGAAAACATGTGCATCGCACAGCTTGCAAATATCAAATTACTTTGAAATCTTTAGACATGGTGTTGCACAACTTTATTAAGTTGACAAAAAAAACAAGCACACAAGATTGGAGTTGATAGACAATCAAACTGTGAATAAAATATGCATGGGTTCACATCACTTAGTTTTATCACATTTCTCCTTCATATATATGGTATATTTCATATACATATGTAGGTAAATCTATATAAAGTTATGATGAATGCACTAATATAAAAATACAGACTATTATTGAATATATGAAATTCTATTGTTGCATATCTAGATGCATAAACATATATGTGAAGATACGGGTATATGAGGTTCCACTAATATACAAAAAAAACTCTTGTATAAGTTTTGTGATCACTTTCGAGTTAATTTTAGACTTGAGTAGGGGATTAAGGACAATAGCAGTGTTTCAAGGGAAGAAAATACCTCAACATCATAATTGGATTCAATCAAATACCAAAAAGAATAGTAAAACAAATATCAATGAGTAATATTTCCTTGGGGTAGACATATTTGTATTTATACTGCAATGGATAGCTATTTTTATACTAGATCCTATTTCTCATTGACCTTTGTTTTGTGGTAGACATATATGTACTCAACACAATCATTAAAACTCCATCCTTAATATGTATGAGTTAGTTTCATAAATCCTCAAAAGGTATGACAGGACAACTAAGAAAATATAGTAGGGAATGTCCTTCCTCTAGGATTCGTCCAACCTCTACCCTTACAAGTGTGGATGGATATAGCAACTAACTTTATTGATGCATTGACTATGTCATAATGGGTATTCGGTAAGAAAAAAGGTGTTTTGGGCATATTGGGAGATGAATTCAACAAGCACTTTCAATGTGTATTGTGCAGAACAAGCTGATTACATAATAAAACCTAGCAACACCAGGAACATTTTAGCAAACACATGGAATAATGAATTCTTACTCGGACTAAGTACATTTTATTAGCTATGGCTCATGAGGAATCAGGCTATTTTTGAAGACACCAGACCATCTACAAGCTTAGTTTGGTATAGTAATAGAGAATATCTTATAGATTTATACTTAGATAGTTTTTCACACCACAACCACTGAAAGTATATCTTCCTTATATCAACAACAATAATTAAATGTCATATGCTATTCAAATAGAATAGGATTGCCATATCAAAAACAACAAATAATTTTAAATTAGAAGAAGTAAATCACTATCTTCAAACAATTTTCATATCAAAACCTACAGACATTGTTGTGGACTAACTACATCAACAAGAATTTCACACGGTATGGTACACATACATTGCAATTGTTTCACACAGTGGGAAACTGGTTTGGGGGAAATGATGGGAGGGAATACTTGGGGGTTGTAGAAACTTATCTAGCTTTGCCATGAATTGTCCAGGTCATGTATGAGAAAGAATATAACCAAAAAGCACATACAAGTTAACATGATTCTACGATCCGAAGAAATAATACAACAACAGTGAATACAATACAATAGGAAATCCGACCTACCTAAGTAGTGAGGAGAGCTCGTCCAAGGAATAATCTGAAGTCACCGCATCTTCCAGGAGGCGGAGAGTGATGTGCAACTACTGGGACAACAGTTTCATTAACATTGCCCCTAATTTATAGTAGGACGAGGACCCCATGAGGAAGCTAGGGTGTCTCTGTCACCTCTTTCTTGAAAACATGCCCAAATATGGTTAAAGGGATGGGAGACAACGAGATTAGACTGATGGACAACCGTCCTTACCTTTCCATTCAGCCCCCAATAGCAGTTGTTCCACTCGAGATGCAATTGTTGGTCATAGAGAAGCTGAGTAAAGTCAAGGCTAGGGCTCAAATCTCGTCATTGGGACAGACCATGTGGCTTCTATTTTGATTGCACAGCTAGCAGCACAATTGGTTCCACAACTAGTTGTAGTAGCTTGTCCTTGTTGTTGCCTAACGTCTTTCTCAGACAAGGGCGAGGGAGTTGTGCTTGACAACAGCTGGTTTGCGCATGGGTAGAGAGATGGAGTAAAGTTAGGGGTGAGAGGTGTGTAGTTGGGGTGAGGGGGAGTAAAGTCGGGGCTGAGAGGGAGTAATATGGGTTGAGATTTATAATTTCACTCGGACCGGGACCAAGTTGGTCCAGATCTGGGCATATCGGAATCCTAAAATGGGGGCGTTAACCAAATAACATTTCAAGCCAACTCATAATGAATTAAGTTGAGGTGGCACAAAATGACATAGACTAATCGTGAATGGGTCATGAACTAAACAGGGGCTTAG
Source organism: Alisma plantago-aquatica (assembly GCA_963693085.1). Classification (NCBI taxonomy): domain Eukaryota; kingdom Viridiplantae; phylum Streptophyta; class Magnoliopsida; order Alismatales; family Alismataceae; genus Alisma; species Alisma plantago-aquatica. The sequence continues at coordinate 1,438,825,171 of OY856409.1, read as the reverse complement.
GGAATTTACTAGGAGCAAACCTACGTCCAACATCCTTGGCACTCATATTTTGGGAACACGCAAATGAAGCTATTCTGTAGTGTGTGTCGCCCTTCTCGAGGCATGCACATCTATAATGTGGGTGGAGAGAGGGAATTAATAAATATAAGTGGATGAAGAATTGTAGAATGAAAGAACAAAGGAAATTATAGAGAGAGTGTAATAAATAAAAAGAAGGAGATAGTGGATGGAGATGGATGGCAGAGTAAATAGAAAGAGGTATGTAGTGGACGAAGAGAGAGGTGGCACGATGTATAAAAATAAGTATTTTTAACATTATTAAAGTCTAAAACATTCATTGTATTATTTATTAGTTGCAAGGTTTAATTTAAGAATATGCATCACAATATATACATGTGTAATACATATGTTATTGTTAATATCATAATGTATTATGGGACTTGTTGTACATAATAAATACATTATTTCAAATAAATATATATATATAGTACATATATTGTCCGCATCAAAATTTGCATTGTAGTATCATGACACAAGTATTATATATTAAAAATATACATATAACTTATACACAAGAATGGTATACAAATTCAGCATCGTTTTTCACTTAAATTGACACTGTCTAATTTCAAAATGTTTATTTTTCTGATTATTTTTCTATTAATGACAGTACTTGTCTTTTATTTCATTTTCTATACAGATGGAGAGGACGATCGTTTATCACAAATAATTTAACTTCTACCTCCCTCCTTTGACTACCCTTGATTCCCTTCCCTCCCTCTTTAACACGCTCAGTAGTTGTGAATGTTAACGCAAATGCTGAAGCTCGTTTTCAAAAAGGGCCTTGCTCAAATACTATGAGCAATCGATAGAAGCCATGCCAATACGGAAGTTTTATGTCCTCCCACCCTCGAGTGATGCCTCTGCATAAGACGTCTTTCCTTTCTATCAATATATATATATATATATATATATATATATATATATAGAGAGAGAGAGAGAGAGAGAGAGTGTGTGTGTCAGGCTAGAATACACTCGAGTGTACGAATCGTATGAATACACTCAAGTGTGTTTGCATATCAAGATTATTTTTTGCAAAATGTAAACCGTTGATCTTCACCGTCATATTATAACTAGGCTACATACAAATTTTGAACCCATTTGGATGAGTGTAAGTCACTCATCCAAGGGCAACAAAATCGACGCGCGAAACTAATTTGAAATGCATAATTTTTGCGGTCTTCATAACATGAGCTATACATATCCAAATGTGCTCAAATTTTGCGTATGAGTTGTTCACGAGATGTTTAATAAGATCAATGGATTAGATTTTCAAAAAAAATATTGCATCATGAAAAACTACTTGAGTGTATTCCGCTCCGGATACACTCGAGTGTATTCTACCTCTCTCTCTCTCTCTCTCTCTCTCTCTCTCTCTCTCTCTCTCTCTCTCTATATATATATATATATATATATATATATATATATATATATATATATATATATATATATATATATATATATATATCCTTGCTTAGCCCACGTTTTCAGGAAACTGGGTTTCATCCTTGTGTCATAACAGACTATTATATTGTTATTTATTATAACATTACAACACTAGCGCAGTGAAAAAGGTCCCGTACGCTGACATGTAAACGTAGTCATTTTCCAAAATCATAAAGTATTATTTGTAAAATAACCACCAAAATCACTTGTTTGCATGTTGTCCAAGTTAACAGTCTGTGATGCCCATGTTACTTCGAAGACTTGGTAGAGAAAAACTGCAAGTGTCTTTTTCCCAAAAGTCCAAAAAAAGAGCTGTTTTTTGCATAATTTGGAAACAAGTCCTGACTATAGTTTCATTCCATAATACCAAAAGGTCGAAAGAAATAGTTCTAAAATCTCAAAACGAATGACATTTCGGTTCATCATTGTAAAACGGAACCTGACTTTTTGGGGGAGTACACACGCTACAGAAATAGTAGCTTCAAAACTCCACAGGTTTTTTAATCTAGGGTAAAGCTCATGAGTAAAGAAAAATCGATTCGAAGACCTTGGTGATGGGGAATAAGGAGACCAGTGGTGCCGAAAAAGAAATAAAACGCAAGGAGACCAAAGAGCAGCAAGAAACACACCCATTTTTCTTTTTTCTTTTTTTTTCCTTTTTTTTTGTGGGGGGGTGGGGGGCATGTGCTGATTACAGGCAAAATTGCATGAGCTCCAATAAGCAATTCATGTGCCAATATAGTTTCACAAGTAAATAATGTGGATAATTTTATACAAAATTCAAGGAGTATCTTTTCTTGTTTATGAAAAAGAAAGATCTGGCCTATGCAAGTGTTGAGAATAAGCATACTCCACTTTCATATGTAATAAGATTTAGCATCCCAATCCGTTATCAACAATGAACAAAATCGATGACATGGTTAAAATTTAAAAAAAAAACATCAAAGCCTCGACATGATTATGAACACCAAACAACCTGTTCAAAATAGAGAAGTACAAGATGATCTTCACCATCCCTCTCTACCCTGAATAGCGAGCTCCAGATGGTTGTCGAAACAAAGTTCATGGGAAATGGTCCAGACTCAACTTCTGCAGTCTGAGATGTGTCGTCTATCGTCTCAAGATAATTGTATTGGCTGCATTTTATTCATGGAACAAAAAGTAATGATAAGATCTTTTCTATGAATCATCAGCTTTTAGCTTCTCAGCCTCCTCCCGCCGCTTCCTTTCTTCCTCCTGAAGCTCTCTTTCAGCATCTTCTTTTTCTTCTATCTCATCAAGCTTTTCAAACTCCTTTTCAGCTGCCATTGCTTTCACTATGGGATCTCTAAGTTCTGATATTAACCCACCTCCCACTCTGTATTCCACCTCATCACCTATCAGAAATATTCTCTGGTCAGGCCCTGTTGCCATAGGTATGTCGACAGCCAGCAGTTTTATGTCATACTGTGACAGGAAGAGTAAATTTCCATCAGATCTAAGCAAAACATAGGACATGAAAAGCATGTTGAGACAGTAACAGGGTTATTTAACAATTCTATAGCTTTCATTTAGTTTCAAGGTCATATATATTTCTATAATTTTTTTTTGTATAGTTTCTACCGTGTGAAGTTCAACCAACATTTGATCACAAGGCTCAATAAAAGAGCCTATGGTCAGGAGTGTCAGGTAGGTTCTTGTCCCTTGGTTTTGCTGAATAGGAGATAATTACAAGTTGATTAAACTTTATCGTGCAAACAATCATGCTTGAGCATCTGACCTGGCCTTTTTTCTTCTTGGCTTCAACACTTACAAGACCCCTCCTTTCAGAACCCCGGATAGGAAAAATGAGGAAGCATCTTTTACCGCCAAGCTTTAGCTTAAAGTTCTTTAACTGTGGTCCACCTCCAGACATTATATAGGCTCTAACATCTGTGCCTGCTAAAGGAGCTCCCATGACCTCCAAAATCCCAGCTGATGTATTCAGTTTCCTCATTGCAATTCTATAGATCCTGTCAGGGTTGACACTGAATCTTGAACGGATGTATAAACCCTTCAAAAAGCAAAAGGCAACAAAGACCACATCATTTTGTTTGAAAAGTTCTACAGATGACGGTACTCACAGAATGTAAACAGATCACACAAACAATTTAGGTATGAAAAGCTCACTAAACAAACAAAAAATAAGAACAAGAATGCCTACAACAACTCACAAATGCTCTCTGTGTTTCTCATTAGGCATTTAATTATAACAAGTTATAGAAAAGATACTGAGGCAAAAAGAATTATAGATAGGTAAGATTAGTAGCATCCATTTAAATGAATCCCACCCATCTCCCTGGCACTTGGTATCTACATATTATGTGTAGCAACAGAAAACTTTCCAACGCACTATAGCTAGCAACTTTTATAAGCGCGTTAGACAACCATGACGGTACTAGGTGAGTGTGGAGGAGAGAGGTGACGTGTCAAAACTATTGAAATATGTACCAGAAATGTCAATATATAAATATGTTAGAATTGATTTTATCTAGAGCCTATCTTTAATGCTTGTCATTTGTAAAATAAACATTTTTTGACACGTCAAATGAACAATATTTATATATATAGAGAGAGAGCCGTTATGCCAAAAAAAATTGTGCCCAGCCTTCCACCAGAAGTCAAAACATCCACAAATATATGGCCTAGAATCGTTTACAAATCATTTTTATAGATGTTAGAAGCATGATCTATTGGGCTCGAATTAAAAATATAGGGTTTCTAAAGAGGGAGATCAAGACCCTATACTTGGATTTTACATGTGACTAATAAAATATAAGAAACGATTGAGTTTTTCCCCCCTCCTTCCCTCCTTCCCAAATTTAAATGAATCCCACCCATCTCCCTGGCACTTTAGATCTACACTGTGTAGCAACAGAAAACTTTCAAACGCACTACAGCTAGCAACTTTCATGAGCATGTTAAACAGCTATGCCGGTACTAGGTGAGTGTCAGGGGAAAGAAGTAGTGTGTGTCAAGACTATTGATTTATGTACCAGAAATGTCCAATATATAAATATGTTAGAATTGATTTTATCCAGAGCATACTTGTCAAAGCGCTCGCCTAGGCAGCCGCCTAAGCGGCAAGGCGTCCAAGGGCTGCGCTTAGGCGATACCGCTTTATTTATAATGCCACATTGACCTAGTTTGGTGGGTTTGGTTGTATATCCACGTATTTTAATTTTAATATGGTTATACCAATGTTCAAAATCAATATTGTTGCTTATGTTATGTGCCAAATATCACTTTTAATTGGATCTAATACTCTTTTTTTGTTTGACCTGGATCTAATACTCTTAATACACATCTTTTGATTTTTCTTATTTTGCACCTTCAATTCAGATTGTATTCAGTAGCTATGCTATGAAGGATAATGTACATTGCTAAATACTTGTAGCTGTGTATGACAATAAGGGCCTGTTTGGTAGGGTGTAACCCGACGACAAAGTATGTGTTTGATGTACATTTTTACATTGCGAACTCACATAATTACACCCTACTACACCCAACCAAACTAGCCCTAAATATATATTTACTTGTTGATTACTCTCTTACATTATTCACAATAAATCTTTTCTTATTCTTGACATTATTGTTAATGGTAATATATAGAAATGTAATCGGTTATTTTGTTATACAATAGAATATATATATGGGGAGATCAACCACAAATATGTATGTAACTAGATATATAACTATAAAATGTGTGTATATGAGTGGGGAATGTTCATAAAAACCTTGACACATGGATATATACATAAAACATATACATAAATTAATTTTTTAAAGGTCGTCTAAGCAACGCTTAATCACGCTTAGTCGCAAGGCGTTCAGCTGGAACGTCGTGTCGCCTTGACATCTTGACAAGTATGATCTAGAGCCTATTTTCAATGATTGTCGCTTATAAATTTAACATTTGACACGCCAAATGAATAATATTTATATATATTGATAGAGCTGCCATGCCAAAAAGAATTTGTGTTCGGTTGGGCAACTACAGTCCTTCCGTCAGAAGTCAAAACATCCAAAAAAACTAGAATCATTTTCTATAGATGTTAGATGCATGATCTATTTGGGCTCAAAATGAAATTATAGGGTACTCTAAAGATGGAGATCCTTCCCTTCCTCCCCTCCCCCCCCCCCCCACACACAGGCACACTCTTTATGTAATACAGCCATACAGATGAAAAGAATACTGTTTAGATCAGATTTGGGGATAACATAAAAAAGACATGTATATCCTTTGAGATACACTATTCAGAATATTCAAATGGTTATTGCTGATGTAGCCATTGATTTAATTCCACGTGTCTTATGGTGAGGATATAATATATCTTTTATATGGAGGAATTTTTCAGCACACCTAAATTATGTAGTGTACATCTTATACATAAGGTTGTATCAACCTCTACAGTTATATAATTTTGCAAAATAAGCTTTTGACATGGTGATTTTCAACCTAGGAAGCACGGACACTTCTCGGAGGCTGCCGTGTCCGTGTCCAACGTGTGTCCAACATGGACACACTTTGGACACGCCTCCGGCGTGTCCACTTTGAATTTTTTTTTATTGAAGTGTTGGACACGGCTTGGACACTCCATGGACACCTCCAGGACACAGGACACACCACTCCGACCCACTTAAGCCTAGGCGTATGAAAAAACCCAAGCCTTCTCTAAATCTTTGCCTCCTGTCCTCCACTACTCGCCCTACTACCATTAGTTGATTAAGCTTCAGGTGCTACATGCAAGTTGTTGACACCCTTCTTATCATCTCCACCAGCTATTGCAACATCCGGGGACTGCCACATCAACCATGAGGAGGAAAACAATTGGATTCACCTCCTCTTGATGGTACATGTTGTTAATCATTACTTCCATTGGAACTATTGTCCCCAAAATTCTACTGCTCTTAATTTTTACAATTCATATTACAACAATATCATATAATCAAGCATCGTAATGTTTGTTGTGAACTAATCCATATTGTGACTTGTAAATATAATGTTATATGTTGATTGCTTGTTGGATTTCATGGTGATTGCCCATGCGGATAATCTATCTAGATCATTTTGTGTTAATACACATAGCATATTCCACATTGTATGTCATAATATGTTATAGAAATATATATATACATATACTTGCCGTGTCCAGTGTCGTGTCCGTATCCTATATTTTTGGAAATTGATGTGTCCCGTGTCCGTGTTCGTGTCTAAATCCGTGTCCGTGTCCGTGTCCATGCTTCCTAGTTTTCAACACTTAGGTATAGAATCTATTTTCCCACAAAACACACACACAGAGACATGTGTGTGCACACACACAAAGGACTAGAAATTATTCTAGCTAGGATCGATTTCTCTTATCATTGTCAATAATAAAACTAATATTTTGTTGTATGGCAAATAAATAGCATTTGGCCTATACCGAACAAAATAATTAAACTTATGTATATAAGTGTACCCCTTGTGTTAAAGTATCAAAAATTGATGTCTTAGTTTGTTTCTTTCAAACATAGTTTTTGTAGAAATCAAATGCATACTTCAAAAGCATTCAAATGATCTCAAAATTAGTTTCACTGTTCTTTAGGAGAAGACCAAGATCCTGCAGTTCAATTTTATATTTAATTGATATAACGTGCAAAATGACTTGAGTTCTGGCCTGGTTGGCTAGAAATGATTCTAGGAGTATCTTTACACATGCACACACATTACATGTCAAGCATTGTAACAGAAGAAAAATATGGAACCTGTCGAGATCAAATTATAATACAGGATAAAGCTCTTAAAAGCGCTTTATTTTGCAACAGCATGAAAACCAAGTATGCAACATCCAAACCCATGGCATGGCGCATAAATTACCCTTTTTCTCTTGGATGAAGGGTTGGGGGTGCACAGAGCACACATGTTCCACCCGAGGAAGAAAGCAGAATCTTTGCCGAGACTCAATTACTCAACACAGGATTCCCAGATGGTGAGACATAGCATGAGTCACTGAATCTTGACCTTGGTATCCCTATAAAACACTTCTTTTTATAACTGATGACACACTGCAATTGTCCAGGTTCGATTTCCTGTAGCATTCTTTTCAAGAACTGCTAGACGGCAAAATACAATTAAGGAATCTTTTGGCCTTATTAGCTCATTAACACAGAGCTATTAGCCTATTCTGGATTAAACGCATCTTTCAGATGTAAAATTCACACGAGTCAATACTTATTGATTTCAATTTGATCAGGAATATAGGACACTTCTTTTGAGATGCAAAGGAAAAAAAAAACACTTGAATAATAGCAATTTTGAGTCTAAAAAGATCCCATGAAATATGTTGACCCCAAAAACACTTACCTCTGGCCCTCATTGCCATAGTCACAATATACTCCGACTTTTTGAAAAAAAATCGTGCTTAAAACGCGAACCCGAATAAATCTCAATTCCCAAATATTACGTATTATTCCCATATTTTTTGCAAATTAATCACGTTCAATGTTTTTTCCCGCTTTCCGATATTATATTGATTAAGACTCTAACTTAGTTTGAGTGTATATATGTGCCTGTGTTTATGTACATGCATATATGTGTGTGTATGTATGTAATATATGTATATTTATATGCAAGGTTGTTAGACTCGAACCGGTCAGCAAACCATTGAGGCATCTGGTTCCCGGTTCACTGGTTCAACCAATGATCTGACCGGTTCAACCGGTGACGTCAACATGACGTCATTAATTGTTTAAAAATATATAATAGGAAATATCCCTACAAAAGTTATGAGACGTGTCAGATGGCAGAACTGCTCACAATAACTTGATAAACAGACCAAATAACAAATATAATTCTATTCGTGGACATTTATATACCAACATTTATATAGTATTCAATATTAATTAACAAAAAATAGCAGCAACAATACATTTACTTGCTATATATACCAAAATTTATATAGTATCCAATATTAATTAACAAAAAATAGCAGCAACAGTACATTTACTTGCTTAGTGAGAGAACCGGCCGGTTGCACTAAAACCAGACCGGTTCGATCGGTTCACCGATTTGAAGTCGGTCAGACTTCATTTCCGGCTTTGGGAGGGGACTGACCCGGTAGAGTGACCGGTTCCCGGTTCAACTAGCCGGTCCGGTTCGGTTCTGATAACCATGCTTATATGTAAGTAATAGCTATAGATATATGTATGCAATATATATGTACATATATATGTGCAAAACATATATATACATACATCCGTATGCAATATATGTATATATCCTCTGATTTTTTTTCTATTTTTTCACAAATAGTTGACCCTACTTATACCGAACGTTGACCACTTTTTACCCGATTTTCCCGCATAATTGCCGAATTCCAAACTTTTCAACTCAACCGAATGTATCCCGAATACCGAATTTGTGACTATGCTCATTGCCATGTCTCACCTAATTGCTTCTATATATACCACAGTTTGTAAGACTTCACGAGCTGAACCTCAGATGATTACTCTTCCACATATAGGTAATAGTCATCCAGGAAAGGTAATCAGATCACACTGTCTTGAAAAGAGCAGATTCAACAGTGGGTTGAGCTTATAACAGCCTGTCATGTTCTCAGAAATTTCATTACCTAGCAAGCAATTTGTAGCCTACATTGATGTCTCATTGGTTTCTTGCATCAGCTTAGGACTCAGGAGTTCACAGACAACTTAGACGATCACATAAACCTTTGTTTGAGGTACATAGAAAAAGAAATATCCTGCAGTATAAAATTATAAATCTGAACATCTATAAGCAACTTCATTTACAAGGGCATATTTATTTTTGGTTCCATCAAAAGAGCCATTTCACTTGTGTCGAAACTCAAAAAGCTATATGTTATACCAACCATATCTCTATTATATTCGACAGCATTCACATATGGAAACCAGTTCAACTCCAGCAAAGCTCTTGTGAAACAGCACGTCATCAGTTCATGCATTCCATCATGTCGTCTTGCAGCTTGCTTGTCTCCTAAGGAGATCCTTAAGTTGTTTGCCTTCTTATTCACAATGACAGGATCCATAATTTCCAGGACTGACAGTTGATATGTTAGCAAACATTTAAACCAGATTTATATAGAGCACATTATAACCTTCAAACAGAATTATTTCCAGGTTTCTGAATCTTTCCTTGAAGTTTATTGTTGTTGCTGTACTTTGTCTTCATTATTGAAGCCCCTACCCAACCATACTGGGGTTGGCTACATGAATCATTTTTTCTAATTCAGCTCTGTTTTGGATCATACTTTCGTTAAGTAGTAGTAGGATGGCATCCCTCCTCATTCGTTCACACCACGTAATTTCAGGCCTGCGTTTTCCTTTTCCAGCTTCATCTGATTGAATAGCATTGCTCCAACTGTGTGCCTCATTCACTACACTCATCTAGTGTACGCCTTTTTGCTTCGTGGACCAATACTCACTAATATACAACATGGTTGGAACTTGAAAGTATAGTTGTTCCATAAAACTCACCTTTCAATGTGAGTGTAACTCAATGGACACATAAACTTTATTTCATTCTCGTGATAAACTCCGATGAAAGACATCTGTGTACTTCACTTTCCATTCGAATAATAGAGACCCCAAGTGACTAAACTTATCATACTTTTGGGACATTAAAGTTTTTTTTTGTTGTGAAAAGGGATACGGCCTGCTAGGCTAGCAGTAAATGCTTGAGACACGTTGAACTGGACTGACCCGCCTGCAACTCAATGCAACAACAGACCAGCTGGGATAAACCCAGGCACAAAGATTTCAGCAGTTAGTGAAGGCTTGCACCCTCAGGTAGGATTTGTTACTTCAACTTGAGTCCATCTCCATCTAAATGTCTATATTGGCTAAAACTGCCATGCATATTCCTACTAATCTTGAAACATTTAGATTCCAATACATTTCTCAACCATTCTAGAATGTCATTCAGTTTATCTCTGCTGAGAAATAATGTATGTCTTGTACTTACATATTCTTATCTTGTGCATGTGGCACACTTTAGCCTCACTGGTTTGGTCTCATAATTAGAACATCACATCATGTACAATGATATGTATATAAAACTTTTTTCATCAATCAATAACTCCTCTTTTACCCTTAGAGCAGGTTAATCCCCTGGACCTCCTCCCTCTCCTGATTGTTACATCAGAACCACCATTCTTTTATCTTTGCTCCCTTTCTCCTCCCAGGCAGTCTACCCCCAACCTCCACTTCCCTGCCCTTTGCCGGCCTCCAGTTCCTGCTCCCGCCACCCCTCACCCCCAAGCCGTTGATCTCCTTCCCTCCTCTCCTCCCATCCTGACTAATCCCCAGAAACATCCAGCCTTGTCCCAACTGACAGTCTCCCCCCCACCCCCTCTCGTCCCATCGCCCCTCCTCTAATCACCATGTTGTTCCAATATCCCCGCTTTCTCCTATCCCCCTCTCAATGTGCTTACCAGCTCCCTTCCACCTTCCCCCCTATTCCCTCCCTCTCCCATTCTGTCCCCCCCCCCCCGCCTCTCCACCATTCCTGTTTAGTCGTTCCATTTTGCTCATTTTCATGTTTATCTTTTCACACCCCCACCTATTCGTTCAGTTTTCTTGCTGCTCAGTGCTCACTACTGCTCTACCTGCTGCACTCCTCTGCTATTTGATATCCACATCTGAAGCAGATCTATAAAGAAAACTGATTTACATCATAGTCTACCTATTCCTCTTCCTACTTCTCTTTTTCTTCATGTGAGTTTGCCAAAAATCTGTCAATCAACTTCTGATCTAGGGTTGATTAATATGCACCATTTACCTACCTACAGACTTGATCTGACATCTTGTCGTCAGGTCCCTGTCTGCTTAGGGATTTCTGTCGAATTTGCCTGCCTGTCTGCTTACCTGTTATTAGGCTTCCTCCCGCATTCGAGATGGGGTAGACAATCCTGCAAGCTGTGCAATGTCGATTAAACCAAACCCTGACAACTACTCTATGTGGGCAAGGTCCTTTTGGATCCATGTGCACTCTTCTGGTCACTTGAATCACATTGAGGCACTCCCTGCTAAGGACGAAGCAGACCCCAACAAATATGACACATGGGTTGAACAGGATTCCAAAGTCTTATCTTGGATTCTGAATACAACTGAGCCCTTCAATGCATGCAGCCTTATCTTTTTCTCCACAACCAAACGGGCTGGGCGTCGTATGTCCCAAGACGTACTCTCAAGGGCAGTGCCTCTTGGTTCTTTGAGTAACACAAGAGACTCAACACCCTGCACCTCACTAGTGTCGTCTCCTTTTTCTCTCATTATGACAACTTCAAGGGTCCCTGGGGAGAGGTGAACCTTCTTCGCCCACTCACAACCAATTTATAGGTTTTGTAGCAATAACACAAGACCCAGTTAGTTGTGTTCTTGGCTTCTCTGCCACCACCTTATCAGCCAATCGGACAACAGATTCTTGGGTCAAATTCATTACCTACAGTTCATGAAGTCTATAGTCATCTTGATCGGCTCACATCGAATAATTCTATTATTACTAATTCCTTCACCCTTTCAGTCATTTTGAGCGCGAGCGGGGTCGTCGAGATGGTCATGGACCCAACAAAGTATGTGGATCTTTGTTTGCATCTACCTCTCAGCATCACTAAAACTTCTGCAGCCGAGCGAATGACATCAAAGAAAATGCTCAGAGAAACATGGCACACTCGATTAGGCCAATCAAGTGACAACTTTTGAGACAGATTGATGTTGCCCCCTCCTTAGACATGGTTGTCAACAGCAAGACCAAACTCGACCAACTTCTAAAAAAATATATGGCTTCCTCTTTTGCTCCCCAAGCAAACATTGCTTATCAAGACTTGCTTGCAAACTTCTACTCATACCCCAGTTTCTGAAGCAACAACTCTTATCACAGGAGATTAATCCATGTTTTCACTCTCGAGTATTCTCATCATCCATCAGTTTGCTTGGTTGATAGGACAACCTTGGTTGTCATGGGCATTGGGATTGTTACCCAAACCCCATGGCCGCTCACCTATATTCTATTTGCTCCTCCTAAGTTTCCTCTAAAAATTGCATGAGTGCATCTGTTAGCAAGCTTATATAATCTATGAAATACAATATAACCTTCTTTCTTTATACTGTTTCTATGCAGGGTATGAGGACCAGGAAGACGATTTGTAGGGGATATGAAGGCAGTGATGAACTTTACTACTTGCATTCCTCCTTGTCTACAACTGCCCTTGTTGTCTCCTCTGTTCCACCCTCCTAATGGCACTCCTCAAGCAAAAAAGATGATTGCTACTTGATATCCCTGGTTCCTAACTTGAGTGTCAAACCTGCCAGCTGGGTCAACATCCTTGCTCTTTGGTCCCTTTTACGGTAGGTCCGGCATAGTGCTAGTTATTCTTATCCAGTTCATTCAGATGTATCCTTATCATGTGCCTACTCGGACCCGTGTGCTACTTTTGGAGTTTCATAGATGATTAGTCCCATGCTACATGGATAAATTTGTTAAAAGAACGATGTAAAGTTCTCATTATCATTGCAATTTTATTAATGAGACATCTAATTACGTGTCTACATTTCTGAAGACTATTCGCACTGATAACACATTAGAATATACGCATTGCGGATTTCAAACTTTGTGTACCCCACCATACCCTATACTATATCCTCATGAACATGTTTTTTACTACCACCTAAGGTTTTCAGTTGTGTCTGTCTCGTGCATAATCATCAACTTAGTCTCAACCCCTGATTCTATCAAGCGATGTTTTCTTGGTTACTCTCACACATAAAAAGGTCCGTTGTTTTGATATGGTTGCTCAATGACTATATATTGGTACGGATGTCCCCTTATTTGAAGACACTCCTTTCTTCTCTTACGCAATCCCCATCCCGATATCTCATACTGAGCCATCTTCCTCCACGAACTGCCTATTGTCCATGTGTATAGTCACAAGAAGTGGATCAAGTCGCTTGCAGTACCTACCACCATGACTCCTTTGTCCATAAACTATCACCTTGACCATCTATAAAATATTGGATTTATGTTCATGTTTCCTCATATCATTTGTCCAAAGCTATGGCGACCTTCACTTCTGCTATTGATGATGTGGCCATCCATTGCACTGATGTTGAGGCTTTCTCTCATCTAGTTGGAAGCTAGACCATGGATAATGAAATCAAAGCTTTTCTTTCTAGTGGTAATGGAATCTTTTGGATTTACATGATGGACATAATAATGTTGGTTGTCATTTGGTGTATATAGTATACTATCAAACACAATCATGAGGGCACAATTGAATTACTAAATCTCAGTTGGTTGCCAAAGGGTACACTAAGAATTGTGGTGTGGCCGATTTCAAAAAAAGATCATTGGTGGATTGCCGTAAATATGTTCGCATCATTTTGTGTCGATTAGTTGTTAAAAAAATTCTTTCTCTAAGGTGACCTTCACGAGAGGGTGTATGGAGAGAAACCTCTTGGGTATGTTGCTCAGTGGGGAGTGTTCATGGAAAGTATGCAAGCTTCACAAAGCATTCTATGGATTAAAACATAGTGTGCAAGCTTAATTGAGATAGTATTTGAGGGTATGGTACTTCCTTTGGTGATAATCTTGTTGCATAGCACGCCAAAAGCAAACTATTATAGCAAGACCTAGCACCAAGGCCGAGTATATAAACATGCACGCCACATGTAGGTTATTATGGGTAAAATCTCTACTAGTTGAATTGGGGCAAGAGATCAACCCATCGGGTTACCTGGTCAAGGGAGCGAATAAGAAGTAGGGATTCATCTTGATAAGACTCATGGATGGGAAGTGGATTGTTATCTTCAATACTTATTCGATAGAGATGATCGGCCACGATGTTGTCGACACCCTTTTTCTCGATGATTTCATGATCAAAATCTTGTAACAGAAGGGCCCACCAGAGGAGGCGCAATTTAGTATCTTTCTTTTGCATGAGATACTTAATTGCTCCATAATCTATATAGATTATTACCTTCTATTTGCATCGCTAGTGATCCAGTCCTCCACAAGCATACAAGACCATAGTTTAAAATGCCCAATTTCCACATCGTTTACTGAAAATAGAATTTTACATAAATCTTGATGAAAATTTTGACATATTCATTCAAGTTGACACAAGAATTTGAAATACAATTTGACGACCAAAAAAGGAATGTAGTCAGAAAATTTTACCACGTTGATCTACATACATAAATACAACTATTGTGCAATAATATCATACATTAATATTGGGGGAGGGAGGCTCCTACATGTGTGAGTGAAAAGAAACTTGTTCTGATGGGGATTTCAATTATGCAATCTATACATAGATAAATGCTTATCCAATAATGTATTATATATGATATCTTGTATGCAATAATATCAGACAAGATAATTATTCAATTTTAATTGTTTTATATTTCAAAAGATAACAAATTACGAAAGATCCCTATCTCCTTAGGTATGTGCATTTCTATTTTTGGTCCCCATCGAAAACGCAATTTAAACTGAAATTTCAAGCTATGTACAAAAGACATTGAAGTAGGTTGTCATTTTCTCAGGGATGCTACACAATCGTGTAAGATATCCACTCCATTAAATTCTCAAAAACAAGATCAAGATATCTTCACCAAGCCTCTTACAAACAAGAGAGTTCTTGAAATGAATAACAAATTGGGCATGATCCAGCATGGGGGAGTGTTGAGAATGAGAAACATCACATGTATTTTATCTTGTAGAGGTTGTACTCTATAACTCTCCCTAATTTTTATATCATATTGATTAATTAGGAGTACTGGCTAATGCCACCTCCTATATAAGCATGTATATGTAACACCTTCATCAAGAAATAAACTCCTATGTTACCTTTCTACAATCTCTGATTAACCTTTTACCACAACCACATCAACAAGAAACACACACCAATGAATATTTTATATAAATTGTTTTGCCTCACGTTATCTAGTCACCATCTAGGAAGCATTAACAAGGACACAAACACATGGACACAGACACAGACATGGGACATGACAATTATAAAAAAATATAGGACACGGATACAACATCGGACACGTAAAAAAAATACATATACATGTCTTTTATTTTTATGTATAAAAACAAAAAAGAAAATGCCAATTCAGACAAAAAGATCATTTCAATCCAAGCTATATTCAATTTCATATGTTCATTCAACGCGCATTGCACTACATCATGGAATTAAGCCATCAAAGACATACTATCAAGCAAGCCCACATTGTAAACACAATAATAGCCAAAGTTATAGATATTTTATTCACAAATAATAACGAATTAAGCGATACAAGTATGAACTTAGAATAAAATATTTGCACATCTAAATTTGGACAGTAAAAAGATAAAAATGATGGTCCAAAAAAAAAGAGGAGATGTGTTGTTATTTATAGAAGAGAGTAAAAACATTGATGTAGATTCAAAATTAGTAAGAAGAAAGTAAAAACATTAATGGACATTCAAAATTAGGAAGAAGAGGAGGGGGAAGAGGAGGTTGTAGTTGTTGGTGTTGGTGGTGGATAAATAGAGCAGGTACTAGTGGCTGGGTCTACATCTCTTTGAAGAACCTCCTACAGCTTCTCCTTTCTCCAGTCAGGTGGCTGTCAGTGTTGTCCCCAAAGATTGCCCTCGTAAGGAGGGTATTCAATTTATGTTTTGTCTCAAGTCCAGGCCTGTGGGTGGCGCCCAGACATCTTCTCTCTCCTGGATTTTACCCCGTTCCATTCAATTTGTTTGGAGGGGTTTGGAGCTTCTTCTTCCCCAAGTGGTCTGCCCGCTGTTATTGTAGCAGCGTACCAAATAGCTCTGTTTCGGCCACAGTTGTTGTCAGTTTGTCCTTTCTTGAGGTTATTTGTAACAGAACAACTGTAAGGTCTCAAAATAGGAAGAATAGTGTCCAACAATCTATTGCTACGTCCCAAAATCAGTTGATCTACTGCTGAGTGTTGTTGTTGACTACTTGGTAGTTCTGTTGTTATTGTTGGTTACTGATTGCTGATAGGTAACTACTGAGGAACTATTCCTTTGGACTACTAAGCTATGTACGAAAATATTACACCAAGCCACTTTGACAAGGGATAAATACCTACATTTGATGCAATTTTGTGCTCCGTCCACATCAAATCGGCTAGCTCAGAAGGTGGCATCTTGGGTTTTGGATTCAAGTGCCACAGACCACATGACACCGGTACACCTCAATTGATATCCACCCATCCCACCAAACCTTTGCCCAATGTCACTATTGTTGATGGATCCAAAATTACTTTTCAGGGTACCGGAACAATAATTCCCTTACCAGATATTTCTCTAGATTCAGCCTTGTATATCCCAAAGTTCCCTTTCAATCTAGTATCCATCTGTCATCTCAATGTTCACTTCAAGCCGTCGTTACCATTCTGCCTTATTTTTGTGTTATACAAGATCTGAAGATGCAGAAGACCATTGGCAAAGGGTATAAGCATGATGGTTTTTACAACCTTGGTGAACCTCCAGAAGCGTGTGTAGTTGCATCTCCTCTACATATTCATAGTCGTCATGGTCATATAGCGTTAGACAAACTTAAAGTAATGGTCCCTAATTTGTCCAATTTGGATAAACTAGATTGTGAGTCATGTCAGCTAGATAAACACCAGCGATCCTCATTCAGGCCTAGAACCCAAAGTAGAGTGGAGTCGTCTTTTCATATCATTCACTGAGACGTCTGGGGTCCTAGTCGTGCTTCATCAAAACTTGGATGAAAGCACTTTGTCACCTTTATAGATAACGACTCATGAATGACAGTTATATTTGTTGAAGGACATATCAGAAATATTTTCCATACTCCAATCTTTTACCTAGAAGTTGAAAACATCTATGGCAAACATATTCAAATCCTACGTAGTGACAATGCCTGTGAGTACTTTAGTCACAATTTTATCCAATTTAGTTCATCTTGTGGGATCATCCACCAATTCTCATGTCCACATACTCCACAACAAAACATAGTTGCATGATGAAAAAGTCGCCGCATCATTGAAACTGCTCGCACTTTGCTTCCCCACATGAATGTCCCAAAAGATTTTTGGAGTGACATTGTTCTTACAGCAACCTACTTGATCAACCGCATGTCATTATCCGGCATTCAAAACCAAATTCCTTTCCCTATCCTTCATCCCCAACAACCAATATACCATGTATCACCTCAAGTCTTTGGGTGTGTTTGCTTTGTTCGTATATTAAGTGGTCGTCAAGATAAGTTAAGTCCCAAGTCTACGAAATGTATATTTTTGGGCTATTTTCAAGTTCAAAAAGGGTACAAATGTTTTTTTTCCATAAGATCGTCGCTTCTTTGTCTCCTCTAAGGTCACCTTTTTAAGACACTCCATAGTTTGGTGGTTCCCAGTCTCTTGAAGAAGTCGAGGAGTCTTTGCCATTTCCAACAGTCATGACATACAATATTTTGGTGGTTCCCAGTCTCTTGAATAAGTCGAGGAGTCTTTGCCATTTCCAACAGTCATTCAATTAGGGATGTAAATGGGTCCGGGTATACCCGCATACCCGCAAATCTAGACCATGTTAAACCCGTCATGGGTCCAACTTTTTGTACCCGCAGACCCGTAGAATTGTATACTCGTGGACCCGTATTTAAATGGGTCTACTAATGGGTACAACTGTACTCGTACCTATTAGACTCGTAGAACCGCGTTACTATATTAATAACTAATAAATATATATACATGCATACAAATATTCTAAATACTTACATCACTTCTAATCCAACGGCCTGAAACTCTTCCTATAAGCATCTAATATCAAGACTTAAACCTAACAAACGAGAAACTCGTTACGAACGAGTCATGGATGAGGTTGCAACTTGCGACACCTCCGACTCGGCGACTCCTATCCCCTAGAAACCCTCATCCCCGGATCCCCGCCCAGATGTTGTTGTCATGTCTAGGTAAATAGCATTGTGCGTGCCCGGCTACCTCAACGTCCAACATCGGCTGCTTTGCCTTGCCAGCCAAATTTAGTTGCTTTTGATTCCACACTCCATGACTCCCGGATCCGCCACCTACGGGCACCACTGACTCCAGATCCCCGATCAAACATTGTTAAGGCGTCAATTCTTGCAGCTTTCCAATTCCGACCATGGTGGCTTCCAAATGTCCCAGTCTCGCAGGCTGCTCTAAAAGGTTAGGTCTTGTTGGTAGCATTGCCCGACCCAACTTCCTGATCTAGAAGCAAAATCTCAATGGCGGTTGCGTGACAAAGCTTCCATTCCTCCCCCAACTCCAGGCGGCTTGTTCATATTGCTTTTAGAAAGGTTTGTCATTTACTCCCCATACGGTTTTTATTGATTTTGTCACTGAGTACCAATTCTGTTACCTCCTCCCACTGTCAATTTTTTTTTCTTTTGTTATTTTGTTGGTTGTCGTATATTTGTACTCCAGTTCTTCTAAATTTAATCATTGACGTGATGTTGGCCTCCGTTTGTCACTGTATCATAATTTAACTATTGCGGGTTTATGCCCAATATCAAAACAAACTGGTAACTAGTTTTGCAGTAAACAAAACATCATTTACTGATGAACAATGAACTATGATTTATTTATGATTGTAGTTGAATAATGAACAATGATGATGGTTTTGTCTCCCTTTATAATCTGATAAAACAATTTATGTGTTATCTACAAATGTTGAGAGGTACTAGCGGTACTGCTTATGCATATAACCTGACATCTAAAAGTCAAATGAGCACAAAATCGTATACCCGTAGACTCGCACCGTATACCCACAAGATACGGGGGTCCGGGTACGGTGCAGGTCTGATTTTAAGTAATGCGGGTCTAGACCCGTACCCGTACCCGCTAAAATCAAATGGGTATGGTTCTGGGTATGGTCATACCCGCACCGTACCCGCACCGTTTACACCCCTACATTCAGTCACAAGTCATCGAGCCACTAGTCATTGAATCACAAGTCATCGCACCACCAACCATTCAATCAAAAGTAATCGAACCAAAGTCATATAGTCACCAATTATCACAAGTCAGTCAGTCACCAATCTCAGCAGTTAGCTTTCTTGGTCGTCCACCCATTACGCAAGTCTACACACGTCGAAAGAAGAATCTTACTTCGGGTTATGTGAAGGAATTGCATGTGTCAATCTTCAACAATCGTCACTCGGTTAGATGATCCGATGAAAACCATCAATCAGGTGGCCTTGCCTATTACCTTACACAAAGGAAAAGGGCTTTGTACCTTTGAACCCGTCTCTAGTGTTACCTCCTATGCTCATTTTTCACCATCATATTATGCCTTCCTATCCTCCGTTTGTATGTTTCAGAGGCACTAAATCACCCTAGGTGGCATGCTGGAATGATGGAAGAAATGTATGCTCTACACAGCAACAAAAATGGTCATTAGTTCATTTACTCTCTGAGAAATCAGCAGTTGATTGTAGATGGGTGGTACTCACAGTCAAGGTTGGGCCTGACGGTATTGTTGATAGGCTCAAGGCACAATTAGTGGCTAAGAGATTCACAACGATTTATGGTGAAGATTACTTAGAAACATTCTCTCTGGTGGCCAAAATGGCCTCTGTTCGTCTCTTTATGTCTCTTGCAACTAAACATTCATGGAGTTTGCATCAACTTGATATCAAGAATGCATTTTTGCATGGTGCTCTGAATGAAGAGATCTACATGGAACAATCATCGGGATTTGTTGCTCAGGGGGAGTCTAGTATGGTTTGTCGACACCAGAAGTTGCGTTATGGTCTTAATCAGTCCCCTTGTGCTTAGATTGGCATGTTTCGTTGTGTTCTTTTGGAATTTGGTCTTTACAGATGCATCATGGATCACTCAGTTCTCTACTGACGATGTGACTCGGGATGCATTTTTCTAATAGTTTATGTTGATGGTCTTGTGATCATTGGTGATGATAGATAAGGTATTAAGCAGCTTAAGCATTTTCTTCAAGATCAGGTCCAAATCCAAGACTAAGGCAATCTTAAATATTTTCTTAGAATTGAAGTTGCCAAGTCAAAGGATGGAATTGTCATTTTACAGAAGAAGTATGTTTGAGATCTTCTCAGAGAGACAAGTATGCTTGGAGCTAAGCCACCAGCTAGGAAGCATGGATACGTATCGGATACGGGTACGGGTACGGAGATATAACACTTTTCGAAAATATAGGATACGGGTACGTCACGGATACTGCAAATTTTTTATATTTATTTTAATATTTTTAAAAATAACCAATATATTTATTTTAAAAAATAGATAAAGACAATCAAATTTCATTCAAAAATCACAATATTTCTAAAGAAAATGGAAACCAATACCATAATATCAAACAATGATTTAAAAAGGGGTCTTTCATTCATATTAATGTGAGACATAAGTTACAAAAAGACATGATAATACCATATTCTAAACCTTTCACATTTCATGTATCATGTAATGTTATGTTGTAAAGTGAGTTGTGTCATCTGTGATACGAAACTATCTTCTCTCATGTATGGCTAGCTACTATGAA
The DNA here is from genome assembly GCA_963693085.1 of Alisma plantago-aquatica. Taxonomy (NCBI): domain Eukaryota; kingdom Viridiplantae; phylum Streptophyta; class Magnoliopsida; order Alismatales; family Alismataceae; genus Alisma; species Alisma plantago-aquatica. Next base: position 1,438,804,098 of record OY856409.1, on the reverse strand, counting down.
GCATGAATATAGATACTGAAATGGATACAGGTACGGGTACGGTACGGGGATACGACAATTTTCTAAAATATAAGATACGTGTAAAACATGGATACAACAATTTTTTTTAATGTTTATTTTAAAATTTTGACAGAAAATACCAATTTCATTCTCAAATCACAATACAATAGGGGAAGTCTAGAGTTGGAAGTCACATGGTTTTGGGATTTTGAGGGATCACACGAGTGGGGTGCTCTCTTGGCTGTTAAATGGGTTGGTTGTATCCTAGCTGCAATGAGGTCATATCCAGCTAATAAAAAAAGAAATACGACTTAAGAAGTATTTGGTATGTATTAGAGAGTATCTAGGGAGTATTTGTATCATATATGTATTCAGTACTGGTAGGACACCTATTTTGGAGTATTGGTGCTTCATAGGGGGGAGACAGAAGGATGTGGATGCAATGATTATCTTCAAAGGAGATGAAATAGATATTGTCTAGATAGAAATCCAGAATAAATCACAATGGATTTAGTCACCAAAACAAGAGGCATGTTAACCCCACGATACTAAATTGAAGCCTTTCGTAGAATATGGAGGACATCAACGTGCATAAAACTTGCACCTTAGTAGGGCAAGTACCATGTAAAGGTGAATGAATTGGTTTGCAATAAAGAACACATAAAAATCCAGATTACATATGCAAGTTCTTTTAAAAGTGAAATCCCAAAAAACAGAGGAGGTACAAACAATAAAGAGAAGAAGGAAGATTGAAATTTAGCAAGAGGAATGGTGACTAACCTTGAACTACTTCAAGGAAGCAACTGTGACAGGCTTGATGCAAGGTACTACTTAGCAGAGAGGGTTGAGACATGAGCTGGTGTCAAATGCTAATCAAGCAATGTCATGCCCAGAATTTTTTTCTAGTTTTTACCGATTGGATACGGAATGGATACGAATTAGGAGTATCTGATACGTATCCAAGAGTATCCATGGAGTATCGATATCCGATACATATCGGATATGGGTACGGCACCTGTTTTGGAGTGTTCGTGCTTCATAGGCCACCAGAGACTCCAATGGACCCCTAGGGTCGGATTGTCTGTGGAACATGGGGAGCCACTAATGACCCTTGGCGTTATTGAAGACTTGTTGGAAAACTGAATTATTTGACTGTCACTAGACCTGACATTGCCTTTGCTACTAGTGTTGTTAGTCAATTCATGGAGAATCTGTATACAGGTCATTGGCAGGCTATTATACGCATTATGAGATACTTGAAGAAGTCCCCAGGGAAAGGATTATTGTACCAAAATCATAACTACAAGAGGGTTCAGGGTTTTTCTGATGCAGATTCAGCAGGATCTATTATCGATAGAATGTCTATTTCTGGCTATTGCGTGTTTGTGGGAGGTAATCTTGTGTCTTGGAAAAGTAAGGAGTGGATAGTTGTTGCTAGATCTAGTGTTGAATCAGAGTATAGAGTTATGGCTTTAGCCACTGTTGTGAACTATTATGGTTCAAACATCTGTTAAAGGAGTTAGGTTTGCTCAGAGTAGTCTCAAGGAGTTTAAGTGTGATAATCAAGTTGTTGTCCACATTGCCCAAAATTTTGTCTTTCGTGAAAGAACAAAGCATATAGAAGTTGACTGCCATTTCCTCAGAGAAAAGATACAAGAAGGCCCAATTGTCACCATTCAGGTATGAAGATCAGTTGGCTGATTTATTCACCAAATCCCTGAATGGTTGTCGTGCTCAGTTCTTATGTGACAAGCTGGGAGCATATGATTTACACGCTCCAGCTCGAGGAAGAGTGTGAACAAGGGTCTTCTTGTAATATGTAGATAAGTAAGTGTCTACTTGTAAATGTGTAACCGATTACCTCTATATATACATGTCACAAGAGCGACCATCTATTCCTTCCCCCAATACCACGTTTACAACATGGTATTCCTATCTGAAGCTATTTTGTTCATGGATGAGCTAGAGGCAAGGTTCTGACTCTAAGTAGGAAATCTAATGAATGAACATTAGGGGAAATTGATAAAATCTGAACCTTCACAAAAAGATGAAAACAAAAAACGATTACTAGGAAATTCAGTAGGTATACGAAGATGAAAGGAATAGATGAACTAATATAAGACGCACACTACATTTACACAATGATGGATATTTTAATCGGGAGGAGTTGTATTCCTTAGTCATAGTGATATCTGGTTGTGAGGACCAACATATCTACTAGTATTGAACATGCCGATACCAATAATCTGCTTTCGCCCAAGAGGTAGAGCAGTGACCATGGTGTATTGCTTCTTCAAGTATACATGTGACATGATTTATACATTGTCAGATGATTCAAAAAATAGTTATTGTTCAGTATCATCTTCTGTTAATGGAGACTTTTGCAAAATGTTGGAGGAGATAGAGTAGCAAGATATCTTCTTGGAAGACAAAGTCACAAGATAATAAATATTATGATTATACTGACCAGTGGCTGTGAAAGTAGTTTCAGACGGTCAAAAGCAAATATTTTCCTTTTTATAACCCAGCTTAAACGCCTAAAGATGAGATCAATGGATCGCAATTTATATATGTAATTCGGACTACATGCACCTTGAGTACGAAAATGGTAAAAGCTAGAGGAGGGCAAAGGTTAGTCGATTTTAAAGCTAGATTGAAATAAGCATATACTGGAAATTGTTAAGCTGCAGTTGATTTATGTTGAAGAAGCAATATACTCACAGTAAAGGCCACAATAGCAGATGCAAGGGCAAGGAACCCATACTTGGCCATCCCCTCTGACAGCCCAACAAAAGTGTTCGCGATCCCGAACATGATCCTCCACAGGGTAATGCAGACAATGACGGCTCCAGCCCCTACCAGCAGCAGGTAATTCCTGCTCCAGAACGCCTCCACTTGCAGCCCCGCCGCCTGGCGATACTGCAACGCCGTGGCAGCAACTTTGGACAGTGGCTTCGCGGCGGCGGACTTAACAGCGTTGATGTCGATCTTACTGGCACTGCTCAGGTTCTTAAATGGGGAGAACCTTGCCGCCAGGCCTCCGGCGGGAGTCCCCAAGCCAAAGCGCTTAGGATTAGCGATCCCCGGCAAGGGGACGCCGCCGCAATTCGGCTTGGCACATGGTCCCATGGGTGGGTGGGGAATAGACGCGGCTCTATGAAACGGTTTGCAAAGCAAGGACCGTAGGGAGGTGGCGCTGGCGGAGGGGAGAGGAGGAAGGAGGTGGGTGTACTCATGTGAGGGGTTCAAGGAAATGTTCGTCCCATTAACGTGGAGTCTCCGGATTCCATAGAAGAGGAGCTTCTTCGAGGGGTTCGACATCTTTCCGCTTGTTCCGGCTCACCCAGCCTGCTTCAAGGCGAATTCATGGACTCGCATCAGTCAAAGGGCTTCGATGCTCCACCTAAGTTCCGCTCAACATCCGACAGGAACTCCAGGACCAACAGGCAGAACTGAGGGAGCCGGGAGGACGGAAGCAGTCCACTTGTCGGGTCGGGTCATACCCGAGCGGTTGGGCTATTTTGGAAGGGTAAATTTCATAGACCCTAAGCCACTCTTTGGTTCGGACGTGATCCAATTTAGGGCGTGTCTTTTTGCACCAACACAGCTAAATTCTGTCTGGGTTGTTTGATTTGCGATCCGAAAACACCTCAGTTTTGGGATTTTGTTAACCCCAAATCCCGACCAACTCAATCCCGATAGAGGCGGGATTGTGAATTCTGGTCCGGGTTAGGTTATTAACCCCCTCTCCCTCGTCTCGACTCTCGCCCCTCTTCGGCTCCCTCTCCCTCTCTCACCCTAGAAACTGTCGCCTCTCACCCTCCGCCGTCTTCTCCTACAGCACAGAGGACGCCACTCTTCCTCCATGATAAAGCGTGCTTCTTTCGAAGAATGGAAGCTATTCTTCTACCACCGTCTAGGTCACAAGCAAGTGAATCAATTCTCTCTACCACTGTCGGGCTACAAGCAACGGCTAGTCTTAAAAAAGTTAGGTCACAAGCAAGGTTTATATTGTTCGCCCATGACATGTCATGTCATTTCCCCTCTTCCCCAAGCCATTGACCCCCTCTTCCCCATCTGCTCCTTCTGCGTTGTGCTTTTTTGTCGACGAGCAGGCATAGCAGAAATCCTAGTTTGAGCTTGTCCCCCTTCAGTTGTCTGACGTCCTTTATATTGCTCCATTTCTTGCTTGAGCTCATCCCCCTCCAACTTTGTATCATCCACCAAGTCTTCGGCGAAGCTGCTGCAAGCAATTCCTATTACTCAGAGCTACAATCATTTCTGAAGAGGTAATCGTTGTGCTTGTTTGATTTTAATTTTTAGCCAAAGCATTTTTCCCTTTCATATGACTGTTATACTAATATTTTTCCTCTATATTGCTTTTTTTTGTCTGATATTTGTGGTGGGATCGTCAGTTGACATTCGTGGTTCGTCTCAAATTGTTGGGGCTACCTGGGCAACTACCAGGTATTTTGAATCTGCCATCCCTATTGTGATGTAAAGCATTGTGTATTTGTTCCTGGTCTTTGTGTATTTTGAATATGTCATCCCTACTGTGGTATAAACCAGTGTGTACTTCTTTCTGGTCTTCGTTGATACTGTGTATTTGTTGTATAACCTAGAGAGCAATTTGTATGATACTTGAAATTTGTGTTCCCTCTAGTATGATTTCATATCTAGAAAGCAAATGCACGCCAAGATAATTTGATAAGGATTTGACTCATAATAATTTAGTCCTCCATTTAGATATACTTGTGGTATATGTTTTTATCAATTAGTGGATATTGATCAAAATCAACCATGAACCCTTGAATTATGCTAGTAAAGTAGCAACAAAAAAATGAATAATATAGTGTTATGGAAGTAAAGTAGCAACAAAAAAATGAATAATTTCATATTTTAAATCATCCTATTTGTTAGATGTGTCTAAAATGTAGGGATAGAAAATAAATTATTTTGTGGGTATAAATGTGATTTCTTGTATAATGTATTCTACTAATGTTTATGTAAATTTAAATGTTATATCTTGTTAAAAACATAATAAATATAAACATTTTCCCTTGTTCCATTTATTTGTATATAAGTTACCTTGTTCAATCTAAAATCCAACTGTTGCAAGTGCATGGCTTGGCAGGAAAATGCTAACATGAAATGAACTGAAATGAAATCTAGTCAACTTGAACCTGATTTCCACTTGTGATATCATCTATTAATAGTATATTATAATGTAATTAATGACCATGCAATATTAGAGGGAATAAAAATATGGGGGTCCAGAACAAATTGTGTTAGAAAAATAGGGTGGATATTTACTTTGCAAAACCTAGATATAATATAAAAAAATGAGGTAATGAAAAGAAAACCTAGTAAATCCTAAAAAAATTGATGCAATGAAATGAAAATGATGAAATGGCATAAGATATCATTAAAATGTAAATATTTAAATTAAATGATAAGAATGGGAGTAGACATCAATTGAATGCATGGATTTATTCATTGGAGACCAAATTTGGGTGGGTTGAAGGAGATAGTCAAAGTAATGTCAGTACAAGAGTACATATGTTAGGTAACTCAAATGTTAACACTATTGTGGTTCACAATGAATTCAAAACATTACATTATCTATTAATTTCCTTCCAACAATGTCTTCTTGGCAAAATCATATCCATCCAGGGAAGTAATAAGAAGGTCATTTTAAATTAAAATTAGAAGCATGATGTACAAAAATAATTTTATATAAGGAAGAATACTACTTTAAGTTCAAACCTTACCCTATTATAGGCTATTAAAATGGGTAACAATAGTGTGATTGGCGTCATATCCATCTGCTAAAAAACTTGGCATTTTTCTTATAAAATGAGGTATGTTTGTTAATATCATGTCTATTAATGATGATATTATCATAAAGTATAATTAAATAGAAACCAGGTGACTATACAAGCATATAATCTTAGGAAAATGATGGTCAGTTGAATGCCATTAGGGATGCAATTGCCATAAACTATAATCGTATAAAACCATCTGAATCATATAAGCATAAGATTTTGTAGGGAGTAAACTTAAATAGATTACACTAGGAATCCACTAATCATAAACTATTTTGGATCCGAAATCATGATGAATGGTGAAATAGTGTGAAATATATTCAGACCAATTGTATACATATAATTTTTTAGTAAATTTATAATAACTAAAAGACAAATTGGCAGTGCCAACATATCAATGCAAGGTAGGAAAATTATAATAGCAGTTAGCTTGGTCATTTTCAATTCCATGTGTCTATTCATGTAAAACATAGGTCACATGAGATGTCTGATGTTATGCACACACTAAGAAAATTAAAATAAAGTCCAAAAACAACTACTGGTCTGCAAAAAACAAAGATAGTATAGCTACTAGTAACATGGAGAAACTAATTCAGTGACATCATAATCGACTAAGCGTGATATTCTAAAATTAATTACTAGTTTGGTTGGACAATGTTAACTACATTTTCTTATTATGTAATAAGCAGGGAACATAACATGTTCGAATGACATGCACAAAATATGATATTGTTTTATTCTTCAAATCTGAGAATAACCCAGTCCTAAGTCCAATTGTAGGAATTTGTATCCATTCTTTAATGTAGTTTCCTCCTGTAATGTTAAGTTGAGAAGAGGTGAGTTACGTCTTAGATTCTTGAATAGTTATAATATTGATCTGTTTCCTTTGAAAAATTTCTGATTTGCCTACTTTTATTAGCACTAGACGCGCCACAAACATTTATGCTGCAATAACCATAAATGGCAGTACATATAACTATGCACGAGCAGAAGAAAATGATAAAACAAAAAAAGTGTTATGTTATGGTGAGGTTAACGATCTTCTCAAAGTCTTTGGTTGTGTTATCCTATATTTCACTCAAGTGCATGAGTGATATGTTGGTGTCTAGTAGTGAGTCAAATTTGATACCAGAAACCCCAATGGAAGTGGTGAATTCCGTTGCATTATTCCTTGAAGCTATATGTTAGATATTATTAAGATTTGAGAATGAATTTTGTGATTCTAATTATGTATAAGGGATACTATTATTTGTTTCATCAGTGGAAAAGAAATTGCTCTTCTTTTGTCCTTTTAGTGTTCTCTCCGTGTCAATTTGTGGACGGTTTGTGTGATCATCCTTTAACTCTTGATATAATGTTTTTGTATGTGGTTATTTTGTGGAGTTGCTCTATGATTTCTGATTTGAGGACCTCCACCATCTTTCAAACTTATTTACTTTATGGTGAAATATATACGACTTGTACAGGATCATGGTGAGTATTGTTTGAGTAAGGTAGAGGGAGGTTGTATCTGAATGGGTTGTTTAGTTGTGGTTGTGGTTTTGTTGATCAAAATGGTGTTGCTTTAGATCAATCCCTCTTGTTTTCATGGTGATGTGATATGTATCTGGGGAAATCTGACATATTTTTTTAGAAAATATATGTTATTTGGGTATTTCTTATGATTTTTTGTGTTTAATTATGTTATACAAAATTATTCTTCAGTTTGAAATCCAACTCTTGCACAGAAATTATTCTTCAGTCTGAAATCCAACTTTGGCGGGATAATGCTAAAATGAAATGAACTGAAATGAAACCTAGTAAACTTGAACCTGATTTTCCAAAGAAAATATATGTTGTTTGGATATTTCTTGTGATTTTTTGTGTTTGATTATGTTATACGAAAATATTCTTTAGTCTGAAATCCAACTCTTGCACATAAAATATTCTTCAATCTGCCCACTTTATGTTAGTTGTCCAATATCTTGGCCTATTGTCTATATTCGTATCATCTAACATAGTTGTTCATGATTCTAACTATTGATTGTTCACATTTTTTTTTTGAAAATAGCTCAATCTCATTAAAAGTAAGCCATACAACATCTACAAGATAGACATCTCTCATCAAGTAACCAAGCAACAACTCCTTTTGCAGAAAGACATAACACAAGGCTCAGATTGGGATGTGATAGGTACGCTTCTGCACCGTCCACCTCTTGTAGTGGCTGTCTAAAACAACTATTCGGGATGGAATTCATCAATCTACACGAGCCTATGAGTACATCGGGCGAGGAGTTTGCATAGCCACTGGCATAGGTTACCATCTTGAAGACAACGAATGATCACCTGAAAAAGAGCTCGACCACAAAGAAACAACACAAACACAATACCACACAAACAGGACTAGATACACAACTACCAGCAAAAACAAAATAAAACAAAAAAAATAAACTGGCCAAGGAGCCACCCAACAAAACAACCTTAACACATAAAAAACGTCGAGCACTAAGGGTGCACCAACCGGGAGACCCGAAAAGGAGGCCAAACCCCAGCGTTGCAAATACAGAGGAAGGATGGCTCATGCGGATAGAACGGTGGGGAGTAGAGGGTGTCAGGAACCCCACCACCACTCCCGACCACCACTGCGAGCAGGGGGCGGAAGACCCGCATGAAGCACAGACCCAGCTTAATCCTCCTCTGCCTGAAGCACCTAGGGGCGCCCAAACTCACCGTCCGCCCAAGAAGGGACCCAAGGCACAAGACTGACCACAGGCTGACGAGCAGCAACTAAGAAGGCAGATGACATTGCCCCAAACAAATGACAAATTAAAACTAAGAGAAAACAAAGAACAGACCCAGAAGAACCAGAGGGAGAAAACTTGGCGCCATCAACAGTCAAAGAAGAAAGGGTTAGGATGAGGCTACCCCTGTGGCGGAAACTCTACCACTAGGAAGAAACTGGATCCAACCCATGCCTCACCAAGGAAGACGTCGCCCTTCCCTATTTAGCGCCAACTCCACCGATCGGATCGGACCAGCAGCCGTCGAGCATCAAAGAAGGAGGTTGTAAAGAGACGCAATGGAAGTTCCCCTGCAACAGACTGAGTAGTCGACGCCAAGGATGAATAGCCCAGGGGGAGAGGGCTGACGCTCACCGGCAGCTGAAGCCTCCCCCCCAGGTGCCGTCCAGTTGCCGGAGGGAGCCCTAGTCGCCCAAAATCGCCAGAGTGACTTCAGTCGGCACGCCACTAGATTGACCGATTTTGTCAGGTTCAGGCTCTGATTGTTCACGTAGTTGTACCCAACTTCCCCTATATTTAGCATACACACTTAGGTATAACATGGTTGACTAGATTTGAACTTATGTTATATTGATGTCATGTTCAACTACAGTAGATGTGCTAGTATGATGCACACCTATTGTAACATATCAAAACTTAGACATGTTCTCTTTTTGGCCCTTTTCTAAGCTTTTCCTTTAATTTCTATCCATTTTGTCCTTGATGTTGAATTTGTGGAAATAATGGTAGTTTGGTGAACATTTGTTCATTATTATTGCCAACATATGGGTTTATGCACAAATACCTCACTAAATATTTTTAATAAGGGTCTACTATGTAAATTTACCACATATGTGAGATAATTATAAAATAATTCATTCTAGATCTTTCATTAGCCTTATGGAGCAAGGAAGAGAAAAAGGAATGAATAACAATGTTTTAAACATGATAATGTGATGTTGAATTACTTAATATGTGAAATAGAGGTAATATTGGATAATGGACTAAAACTCATAAAAGGAAGACTAATTGGCTAAAGATAAGTTGATATTCATTTTCCTTGGGTTTGGTTTGGCTTGGAGGCCAAGTTTCATAATTTTGGGATTTTAACAACTGTATCTCCTTTATTTTGAAAAGAAAAGGTGAGTTTTCCTCAAAATATGAAATAAAATACTTAGTGACTCCAAAATTGGAAAATAACCTTAGATTCGTAATCTACACATTAAAAATAGTCTCTAGTTGAATTTTCATGTAACTTGGATAATCTTTAATATACATGTGAAGTTAGGAGAGAAAGTGTGTGGAACCTTCAAAATATTAAACAAATATACAAACAACTCCAACATATAAAATTGATGGTAAATTCATATCCAAGGAACTTAATATGACTTGTCGGTGAAGTTTCATCAAATTTGGAGAATCTTATAACCATTAATGAAGGAGGAAAGGGAAAATAAGATTCGATTTATTTAACACACAAAAGTTCTCAAAAGGTAAATATAATTGTATATTCGGATTCCTCATATCAAAAATAGGATATTTGTCAATTTTTGTTAATTTTGGGGCTCATTTGCACCCTCAAACAAGGAGAGAGGAAAAGAGAAATAATTAAATACATCACTTTAGTTTGAGTCAGATTTGGTAAGCTTTAAATGTCATACATCCTTGGTTTTTCACACAGAACTAGGACTGTTCGATCCTTGATCCGACGATAGGGAACCAATCCTACCTTGGGTAGGAGAGGCACACCAGATAACAGTAAACAACCCTGGTAATTCATGGATTACTCGCTCCATACTCGATCAATCTTCGTGATTTTTGGTGCTATAGATTCAGGAGGAGAATCTGCACATATTGGTACCACATTCAATACATGCCATTGCGTTTTTGGCAAAAGTCTTAATCTCCTCTACTAATTCTCAAACCTACCTACTCCTAGAACCAAAGCACGAACCCCCACCTATAAATACTTGTACCCAAACTTCCTCTAGGCCTATTGTAGTCATTTTCTCGCTCTGATTGCCCCTTTATCTTTGTGCACTGTCGTCGTGAGGTCAAAGAGCATGGAGCAGCACTGGAAGACTATGCACATCCTCCTCATCACCTTCAAACAAATTGGACACATGGGTGAGTTCGTAATCTTCTGCTCTTCATTTTCGTGTTCTCAAATCATCGAACAATTGCCCCATCGAGATTTGCCCAATTCCATCCATACAAGTAGCTTGTTGCTTTCCAGTAATGGCACAGACCGAGGTAGGGACAACCCCCCGGGTCTAATGAACATTTTGCCCATGTTTCTTCCTTTGACACCCTTTGCCACACAAAGTGAGATTACTCAAAACAAAACCGTGAAAGAAAGATTCAAACAGATTAATGGAAAATACTAAAAATTAAAACATTTTCATAAAACTGTCAAACAGCAAGAACCTTTACATATGAGTCCTTTCATGTCTCAAAGTACTTACTGTGTGTTCCATCAACTTGTTGCCAGAGAACTTATTTCAGAACATATATATACATATTTCCACTAAATCTGTATACAAAGGGTCACAAAAGCCAACCACACATCAAAATCACATCCACAAAACATATACAAAACATCCCCAAGACCTGAGTGTACAGGGTGACTCTAGGACTCTATCAAAAAAAGACATCCAACAACACTCCCAACCTTATCGGTTACTACCTCTCTTGGTGCTCCTAAACCTCCACTATACGATCTCTACCTCCTTGTCCACCTAAAAAGGATGTCGGAAACCCACGGGGTGAGATTCCAAATCTCAGTGGGAGATATAACTCTCCACCAACTCTATTATTATCATAGATAAGGTAATTAAAGTAACAATAAAGTTACAAATATAAGAAGCGAGTAATCATTATTAACAAGGTAAAAAATTATTGTTGAATTATGAAACATCTTAATACTTAAAAGGAATATGGAGAAAATGTATATTTCCTATCAACAATATTGTATAAGAATAAGCAAGGCTTCATCCACTATTTCATATTTGATCCTATGCAAGTATACTACACGACTGATTACATATTTTATTTTGCCCCAAGGATTTGAGTTGTTCCACCCAAATCCAACGGACCACTGCTAAGTCGAAATTGGTGCCATACTCGGTCTAGTGGAAGAGTCAGAATCCACGACCTCACCACCTCGTGGTCAATACATGAGCGAAACATGCAGTGACATAATCAGTCAGACTGCTTCCAGCGACATATAGTCCATTTGTGCAAACCTAGCCCGCCTTGGTACAGGTCACAACGCTAGTGAAACATAGCTACGGCTCACAACTGCACTCTTCCAGTGTATGGCCTGCAACCAATCATGTGTCATATATCATTGAGCTACGGTCCAAAGTCGCACTCTTTCAGGGTATGACCCACAACCAATTTTGTGTCACATATTCCTAGATGTAAGGGGATATTCGTCCTCACCCCTACATATTCAAAAATATGCCCTCCGAGTTAAACTCATTTCACCATTAAGTAAGTACTGACACTGAATGGATCTATGGCACAGGGCAAGCTACGTGATTAGGTTCCACTTGATTAGTTAGGTCATTTAAGTATCTTTTAGCATAAATCAAGTTATAACCTACAACCTCTAAACAAATTCTACATAAATAAGGGCATAACACATTACTAGAACATATTTGAGCATATAAGGTGTGATCTCATCACATTATCACTTGATGCTTGTCATTCATCATATTTTCCATCACAAAGACCACATATCTTGGGGTAACAACCCCTCCTCTCATCATTGAGGAAATCATCATCCCATATAAGGCAATAAGCCATCATTAGGTCATAAAACCATTTACCTCCTCTTTCAATGATGCCAACATCACATATGCCTCACAAGGCCCATTCACACATATCATAAGTACTATAGCTCATACCTGGCTATGCTTATTGTAACGACACTCACCATCGTTAAGAAAACAAGTGCCATTAACAATAATAAAACATGCGGAAGCAAATCATTTGCAGCGGAATTACTGAAAATCACTTAAATTTTAAAACTTTTTCAAAGAGATCCATTCACAGGAAAACTCTTTAACCAAGAACCAAAGTGTTTCCATTTCATCCTGGTTCACAAGTACACAGCCTGTACAATTCCTTTTTAAGGATTACAACATTGACTACCCTGTTACAAATATACACAGGTGGTATAAAAACTTTGAGGCACTATGCCAAAACTCCGATTGAATCATTTAAAACTCCGAGGACCTGAGAGTATAGAGACGACACATAGGACTACTATCTATATGACTTGACAGACAATATCTACACCTGAGATCTGATTGTTGTCCTTGTTGTTGTTGTTGCTGCTCTTTTTCTGATCTTAGGGATTTCCTGCCTTGCCTCCCATGCATACCTAAAAATGTTTCCCACGGGGGTGAGACAATTGAAAAATTGCCCCAGCGAGAGATATAACTCTCCGCCAAGACATTGTTATTGCAGTTTATTAAATTAAAACTAAGCATGGGTTACTTTTACCTTATCAGGCAGAATTATTCATCATAGAACAGAATAAGATAATCTCCTATTCTCAAGGAGAGTATTGCATCTACCCATGGTAGATAAGTAATTCATCTGTCTACTTTGCAGAGAATATAAAGAAACATAAATAACATTTATCCGCTAAGGAATGCACAAAGAAATGTAACATCAACCAATGAATCTCCGTATTCAATCCTTAAGCAAACATGCTATACGGCTGATTACATTTTACAATCATATTTAAGCTCTGAGGAGATGAGGTATACCGCTCATACTCCAACCGGCCATTGCGAAGTCGAAACTGGTACCATACATAGGTCTAGGGAAGAGCCGGCTTCCAAGACCTCCCACGTCTCGGTCAGTGCGAGACAAAACGCAGGACATCTCGTGTCTCTGCTAACGTAGCTTTCCAGGGTATACTGGCAACTTCGTTACAGAGTTACAACATCAACTGCACTCTCGTCGGCAATCGAGAGATTTCATGTTTATCTCCATCGACCCGACAAAATCATTGGGAGATGGGTACAACATCTGGCCCAATCATCGGGAGATTAGTGATACATCCATCCCGGCCTATTCATGAAGGATTTGAGAGGTTTCTTATTTACCTCCTCACAATCACTTCAAGAGGACGTAAGGATATTTTCGCCCATTGACCCCCGTATATTCAAAAATATACAAAATCCAGGATATGCCGCGGAGCAACCTGTTTCACCATCACCTATTCCTGACGATGATGGATCTATGGTCAGAGCACTACATGAATAGATTTCACTTGATTAATTAAGTACATTATCATATTCTTTTCGCACCAGTCAATTTCTCAAACATATTTTATTCAGACAAATGCCATAAAGAGACATGTACCACTTCCATCATATACTTATTCACATGGCTCAAAAGCCATTCACATCTTGTCACCTCTCACTAGGCAACAACTTTATTCACATGGCTCACAAGGCCATTCACATCTTGTCACCTCTCACTAGGCAACAACTTTATTCACATGGCTCACAAGGCCATTCACATCTTGTCACCTCTCACTAGGAAAAGGCTTACAAGCCCATACTAATCTTGTTACTTCTTTCTAAGTAACAAAAACATAATGGCACATATGGCCAATCAACTCTTATCAAATAGACATCATAGCTCATACCTGGCTATGATCATCACCTCATGAGACCTGCATGATTGTCACACATGGTAATAGACTTATCAAGTTCACAACACATCATGCAATACAGGGTAACACCACTATTCCCTTACCAATGTTAGGGTTTACCATCAATTAGGGCTTTTCATCCTTTTACCCAAAGCTAGGGTTAGGATTTTCCTTTCTTATCAATTAGGGTTTCATATTTGTATTATCACTCCAACCCTAATTTATTGCTACACTCCTTTGGGAGCATTCATTGATATCCTAAGTATTCATTCATACTTATTACATTCATCATGTATCATTAAATGATTATCATCACAAGGTATGAGTTTCTCTCTCATCCTTAGGTTGGAAATTAACAAAACGACCATGTTAGGTCACTTTCGAACCAACTCTAAGTCCAGCATAGAGCATTACGGCCGTTCAACCAAGAACGGTCGTGCAAAGGGAAGCCACCACGGCCGTGCTACCGTACACGGTCGTACACAATGAAGCTACCACAACCGTGCTACCTTGCACGGTCGTGCAAAGTGAATCCACCACGGCCATGCTACCTTGCACGGTCGTTCCACAAGGGTTCACTTCATAAATCATATTCAAGTATGAATTCTATTCTTTCATTAGGGATTAGGGTTTCACATACCATCTCCCTTCTTTAGAATAGAGATTGTATATAGCATCACCCTTCATTAGGGATTTCATATCACATTGCCCATAATTAGGGTTTACTAATCATTCCCAATTAGGGTTTCTCATGACATCACCCTCAATTAGGATTTCACATGGATACACCCTCAACTAGGGTTTCACTTGGATACACCCTCAACTAGGGTTTACTATTCATCCTAATTAGTGATTTCACATGTAGACAACCTCTTATTAGGGTTATACATGGAATCAACCTCAATTAGGGTTTTCATAATGTATTGGATCCATGCATTTGTTAAGCATTCTTGATTAGTACCATTAAGGTATCTCTCACCTAATTACATTAGGTTTCCAAAAAGGTTTGATCAATTGGACCTTCAATAACATGAGGTATCCAATTGAATTAGGGTTTCCAATGTTGATTCCTTCAATCATTGAATTCATGGAACCAATCATCAATTGGACCTATATTCATACTTCAATTGAGTTTGATAAGTCAACCTTCAACTAATTTGACCCTCAATTGACCCTAAATTGATCATCAATTAGGGTTTGATTCAATTGAATTAGGGTTTGGAATCGATGATTCAACAACACTAATCAATGTAAGACTAGTTGCTTTGAAACCATTGAACCATCATCCAAATTGGGTATGACCTGACCCCAAACGGTCTTGAGGTCATTTGGATGTCATACAAACGGTCTTGAGACCGTTTGCCCATCATATCACTCAAATCTAAGCATTCCAATTGGGGTTTGGTTCATTGGATTGATCACCAAATCAACATTGCATTGTATATCAGCTTAGTACCTTTAGACCTTCAAACACCTAACCATACTCAACCCTAGACCTCCAAACGGTCTTGGGTGACCACCAAACGGTCTTGAGACCGTTTGGATGAGCTCCAAACGGTCTTGAGACCGTTTGGCTCATCCAACCTTTGGACTTTAGTGAAAAATCATCATGGATAGGTCTATCGAGTTGATCAACAAATCAGCATTGAGTTGCAGTATGATTTGGTACCTTTGGACCTTCAATTGATCAACTATACTTGACCCCAGACCTCCAAACGGTCTTGGTGTGATCCCTAAACGGTCTTGAACCCGTTTGGATGATCCCCAAACGGTCTTGAACCCGTTTGGGCTAATCAACCCAAAATCTCAACTTAACTCATTGGAATTTCAGCACTGTTTTCAAATAGGGTTTGCCTAATTGAATAGCCTTCAACTCACGATCCCTTGGGAGTTAACCCCTCAAATTTGGAGAGTCATTAACCAACATAATTATGAACAGGAATCGCAAACGGTCAACGCTTGGTCAACTCACTCAAACGGCTTGAACCCGTTTGCCCAAGCAGGTCAAGTTAATCAGGTTGAAAATCAGCACTTAATCCAATTAGGTTTTCCTAATTGATTAGCCTTCAACCTATGATTCCTTTGGAGTTAACCCCTTAAATTTGGAGGGTCATTAACCAACATCATTATGAACAGGAATCCCAAACGGTCAACGATTGGTCAACCATCGCAAACGGTCTTGAACCCGTTTTCCCAAGCAGGTCAAGTTATTCAGGTTGAAAACTCAGCACTTAATTCAATTCGATTTGTCTAATTGATTGGCCTTCAACCTATGATTACTTTGGAGTTAACCCCTCAAATTTGGAGGGTCATTAGCCTACATAATTAAGAACTAGATTCCCAAACTGTCAACGCTTGGTCAACTCCTTAAAACGGGTTTGAACCCGTTTGCCACCAAACGGTTTGCAACCCGTTTGGTCACCAAACGGTTTTGGTGAAACCGTTTGGTCCCAACTTTTGAGATCGTTTGCTCCCAAGATATTTGGTGAGGTGCTTGCTTATGATGATGTCATCATCATCTTCCTTCGTGCACCCAAGAACAGCAACCGTTCTTGATGGAATTTGCAGCAAAGAAACAAAAGTGTATAAAATTGAAGAAATCAATCAACAAAGCATAGAAGATTGATGCAATAGCAATGTTTGAGGGTTTAAGTTATAAAACCCGCCTCAAATTGAGCTCCAAAGCTCCAAGATCACGCCATCAATGGTGGATGAATCTCTAGCAACTCCCCCTAGGCTCGTCCTCAAGCTTTTGATTGCAAAAGTTGGCTAGGGTTGAAGAGGAGATTGAAATAAGAAGGAATCCATAATTTATTTTCGATTTCCACCATGAAATCATGAAGAACGAGGGTCAAGAAGCTTACCAACAGGTTGGGGCTCGTCCTCCTGTTTCTCCTAAGTCCCCTTGAGCTCATCCCAAGCAAAGGAAGAAGAAAGGGCCGGAAAAGCCTTTCAATTCATTTGGAAAAGGCACTTTTATAAGGAAATTGATGAGAGAGAAAATGCCTTATAAAAATCCAATTAATCCAAAAATTATGGCCGCCTCTTCCCCCTCAATTCCATGGATAAGAGTCACCTTCCTTTGCCTTTTATTCCCCTTCATTATCTTCAATTTAAAGAAAAGCAAATTAAGCACCTTAATGCTTATTATATTAATATCCCATATGTGGGTGGAAATTACTTTTCTTTATAATAAGGTGAGTGGAATTTCACCTACTTAAGATATTTTCGTTCCTTATCTTAGCAAAGGAACGTCCATCCTTATTCAAAATCAACCCAAAACATTTTGGTTGAAAGCCCTTCAATTATTTTTATTCATTTTTGCCCTAAATCGAATTAGGGTTTCAATTAGGCATTATTCTTGATTATTTTAATGTCAAGATTCTCTCTCCTCCAACTTAGTTCAAATGAGGAGTCCCTCTCATTTTATTTTCTATACATGATGCCAAGAAACATTAAGGACCTTATTGAAGTGGTAATTTTCATATTGAACCCTAGATTTTGGGTAAATTGCACTTTACTCCAAAACTAGGTTTTAATGCACAACATTGTCCAACAAGCTCTATCTTGGTGTCCAGGCTTGTAGAAACCATACTACTACATCATATTCATCCTTATGATGTCTCAACATCAGAGGAACATCTTATCATGTGCAATTTGCAAGTTAACCCCTCAACTTGGGTAATTTGTACTTTAGTCCAAAATAAGAAATCATTGCTTCAACATTGTTCAAACAGGACCAAAATTGAAACATAAGTTCCTCATGAGCCCTAATTACTTTTCACAAGATGAGATTAAACATATAATCATCTTTCTTAATCAAAACACCTAGGGTTAAAGCATAACCCAGGTCAGGGGTGTTACAAATTATAAACCCCTAACAAGGATTTTGTCCCCGAAATCCCAGATAAAGGGATCATATAATATTCATTCATCATATCATCATGTCTCTACATAACACCTCATTGTTATGGAGACATCATAGAGCTTTGATCAACACAAAGTTCCTTCTCACAATATTCTCATAGAGTCAATTGAGATCTTATCTTAAAGACATATTTAGTTGTTATGTTTATGCAAAGCATAAACCCCTAACATATGATGTTCATATCATTTTATATGATCAGACTGATTTCATAGTTGACCACTCCAGGTAGCCAATCTAAACCATTTGATAATTCTCAGATACCAGAATCCATTACCCTGGTATCAGTCACATGTGTTGAAAACACATCATATTCTCATCTTTCTTTTATCATATTTACAACTTTATTGAACAGGGATCACCTCCCTTGTTCTCTTTCTCATCATATGAGGGTCATACTTTTACCTCCTCATATACACATAATGATCTGAATTCCTATCAGATCCTTCTTTCTTGTACTTAAGGTATGATACATTTATCCATACCATATTTCTTATTTCATGATACTCATTAGATTGTATCAGAATGATTGCTTGATCAGGGCAATCAAAAAGATATCAATCTAAGAGTTTACATACTCACTTTATCATCAATAGTTGTAAACCTGATCAGGGTTTACAAGTACTGAGATCAAGTAGTATGCACTTACATGCTATCATATTTCTTGTTTTTCATATTATCATAACATAAGATTTAACATCCCTGGATTTTATCCAGACATCTCTTCTATACCTCTTCCTCTTTCATAGAGGTAAGATCAATATAGAACATTTAAAAGAATACTTGAACAGAATTCAAATTCTAATTCTCATCATTTCTTCCCTATATGACAACTAATAGGGAAAACCAAATCAGCAGTCCTCCTTTTTATAACAAAAGGGGTTTAGTGTACTCAACATGTACACATTTATAACATACATTGTCCTCACATCATGGTCTTATTAGTCTTATTACTGATGCAAAAACTAAGCCATGGAATTTTACAGGTGAAAGGTTAAGACCTTTACACTTACTTAGGGGCTGCTGTCCTGGTACATTAGGCATTTATTGCACTATTTGTACCAAAAACCTTGGCTTTTTAGAACCATTAGGCAAATGTCTCTAAAATTATAGAGATCATCACCTACTTCTCAGCTTATTGCCCCTTCTTGGGCACTGCCATCACATATTTATTATCTGTCTAAGCTCATGGCAGAGTCTACTTTCTTTCCATAAGTTAATCTTTTCCATATTTTCCCTTGTTCCAACATGACTAAGTCATTTAGGAACTCATTTTAAGATCAAGCTTTCTGTATTAAGGACTGATTACCTAGGTTATAAGCCTAGCATCTAGTCCACTCATATGCATTACTGTTGCCCTAATCTACCCAACAAGAGCATGATCATAGGATTCTCTATCCTGATCAGGTCTTAATGGGGATTCTCATGCACTCATTCTATTCTTGCATGATCCCTTTCACCTATTCTTGGTGCAACAACATTGCCCTTAGCAATGTGTTCCTTGTGCTCTCCAGTCATTTTAAACTTTACCCTTTCTCTGTACAAGCAGAAATCATTATAGGGTATACTGGAGGACACTAACACAGACTCAACAACTTAGTCCTATGTCTCTGTAGACTCAGTGAACCTAGAGCTCTGATACCACTAAATTGTAACGACACTCGCCATCGTTAAGATAACAAGTGCCATTAACAATAATAAAACATGCGGAAGCAAATCATTTGCAGCGGAATTACTGAAAATCACTAAAAATTTAAAACTTATTCAAAGAGATCCATTCACAGGAAAACTCTTTAACCAAGAACCAAAGTGTTTCCATTTCATCCTGGTTCACAAGTACACAACCTGTACAATTCCTTTTTAAGGATTATAACATTGACTGCCCTATTACAAATATACACAGGCGGTATAAAAACTTTGAGGCACTATGCCAAAACTCCGATTGAATCATTTAAAACTCTGAGGACCTGAGAGTACAGAGACGACACATAGGACTACTATCTATATGACTTGACAGACAATATCTCCACCTGAGATCTGATTGCTGTCCTTGTTGTTGTTGTTGCTGCTCTTAGTCTGATCTTAGGGATTTCCTGCCTTGCCTCCCATGCATACCTAAAAATGTTTCCCACGGGGGTGAGACAATTGAAAAATTGCCCCAGTGAGAGATATAACTCTCCGCCAAGACATTGTTATTGCAGTTTATTAAATTAAAATTGAGCAGGGGTTACTTTTACCTTATCAGGCAGAATTATTCATCATAGAAAAGAATAAGATAATCTCCTATTCTCAAGGAGAATATTGCATCTACCCATGGTAGATAAGTAATTCATCTGTCTACTTTGCAGAGAATATAAAGAAACATAAATAACATTTATCTGCTAAGGAATGCACAAAGAAATGCAACATCAGCCAATGAATCTCCATATTCAATCCTTAAGCAAACATGCTAAATGGCTGATTACATTTTACAATCATATTTAAGCTCTGAGGAGATGAGGAATACCGCTCATACTCCAACCGGCCATTGCGAAGTCGAAACCGGTACCATACATAGGTCTAGGGAAGAGCCGGCTTCCAAGACCTCCCACGTCTCGGTCAGTGCGAGACAAAATGCAGGACATCTCGTATCTCTGCTAACGTAGCTTTCCAGGGTATACTGGCAACTTCGCTACAGAGTTACAACATCAACTGCACTCTCGTAGGCAATCGAGAGATTTCATGTTTATCTCCATCGACCCGATAAAATCATTGGGAGATGGGTACAACATCTGGCCCAATCATCGGGAGATTAGTGATACATCTATCCCGACCTATTCATGAAGGATTTGAGAGGTTTCTTGTTTACCTCCTCACAATCACTTCAAGAGGACGTAAGGATATTTTCGCCCATTGACCCCCGTATATTCAAAAATATACGAAATCCAGGATATGCCACGGAGCAACCTGTTTCACCATCACCTATTCCTGACGATGATGGATCTATGGTCAGAGCACTACATGAATAGATTTCACTTGATTAATTAAGTACATTATCATATTCTTTTAGCACCAGTCAATTTCTCAAACATATTTTATTCAGACAAATGCCATAAAGAGACATGTACCACTTCCATCATATACTTATTCACATGGCTCAAAAGCCATTCACATCTTGTCACCTCTCACTAGGCAACAACTTTATTCACATGGCTCACAAGGCCATTCACATCTTGTCACCTCTCACTAGGCAACAACTTTATTCATATGGCTCACAAGGCCATTCACATCTTGTCACCTCTCACTAGGAAAAGGCTTACAAGCCCATACTAATCTTGTTACTTCTTTCTAAGTAACAAAAACATAATGGCACATATGGCCAATAAACTCTTATCAAATAGACATCATAGCTCATACCTAGCTATGATCATCACCTCATGATACCTGCATGATTGTCACACATGATAATAGACTTATCAAGTTCACAACACATCATGCAATACATGGTAACACCACTATTCCCTTACCAAGGTTAGGGTTTACCATCAATTAGGGCTTTTCATCCTTTTACCCAAAGCTAGGGTTAGGATTTTCCTTTCTTATCAATTAGGGTTTCATATTTGTATTATCACTCCAACCCTAATTTATTGCTACACTCCACTGGGAGCATTCATTGATATCCTAAGTATTCATTCATACTTATTACATTCATCATGTATCATTAAATGATTATCATCACAATGTATGAGTTTCTCTCTCATCCTTAGGTTGGAAATTAACAAAACGACCATGTTAGGTCACTTTCGAATCAACTCTAAGTCCAGCATAGAGCACTACGGCCGTGCAACCAAGAACGGCTGTGCAAAGGGAAGCCACCACGGTCGTGCTACCGTACACGGTCGTGCACAATGAAGCTACCACGGCCGTGCTACCTTGCACGGTCGTGCAAAGTGAATCCACCACGGCCGTGCTACCTTGCACGGTCGTGCCACAGGGGTTCACTTCATAAATCATATTCAAGTATGAATTCTATTCTTTCATTAGGGATTAGGGTTTCACATACCATCTCCCTTCTTTAGAATAGAGATTGTATATAGCATCACCCTTCATTAGGGATTTCATATCACATTGCCCATAATTAGGGTTTACTAATCATTCCCAATTAGGGTTTCTCATGAAATCACCCTCAATTAGGATTTCACATGGATACACCCTCAACTAGGGTTTCACTTGGATACACCCTCAACTAGGGTTTACTATTCATCCTAATTAGTGATTTCACATGTAGACAACCTCTTATTAGGGTTATACATGGAATCAACCTCAATTAGGGTTTTCATCATGTATTGGATCCATGCATTTGTTAAGCAATCTTAATTAGTACCATTAAGGTATCTCTCACCTAATTACATTAGGTTTCCAAAAAGGTTTGATCAATTGGACCTTCAATAACATGAGGTATCCAATTGAATTAGGGTTTCCAATGTTGATTCCTTCAATCATTGAATTTATGGAACCAATCATCAATTGGACCTATATTCATACTTCAATTGAGTTTGATAAGTCAACCTTCAACTAATTTGACCCTCAATTGACCCTAAATTGATCATCAATTAGGGTTTGATTCAATTGAATTAGGGTTTGGAATCGATGATTCAACAACACTAATCAATGTAAGACTAGTTGCTTTGAAACCATTGAACCATCATCCAAATTGGGTATGACCTGACCCCAAACGGTCTTGAGGTCATTTGGATGACCTCCAAACGGTATTGAGACCGTTTCCCATCATATCACTCAAATCTAAGCATTCCAATTGGGGTTTGGTTCATTGGATTGATCACCAAATCAACATTGCATTGTATATCAGCTTAGTACCTTTAGACCTTCAAACACCTAACCATACTCAACCCTAGACCTCCAAACGGTCTTGGGTGACCACCAAACGGTCTTGAGACCGTTTGGATGAGCTCCAAACGGTCTTGAGACCGTTTGGCTCATCCAACCTTTGGACTTTAGTGAAAAATCATCATGGATAGGTCTATCGAGTTGATCAACAAATCAGCATTGAGTTGCAGTATGATTTGGTACCTTTGGACCTTCAATTGATCAACTATACTTGACCCCAGACCTCCAAACGGTCTTGGTGTGATCCCTAAACGGTCTTGAACCCGTTTGGATGATCCCCAAACGGTCTTGAACCCGTTTGGGCTAATCAACCCAAAATCTCAACTTAACTCATTGGAATTTCAGCACTGTTTTCAATTAGGGTTTGCCTAATTGAATAGCCTTAAACTCACGATTCCTTGGGAGTTAACCCCTCAAATTTGGAGAGTCATTAACCAACATAATTATGAACAGGAATCCCAAACGGGAACGCTTGGTCAACTCACTCAAACGGTCTTGAACCCGTTTTCCCAAGCAGGTCAAGTTAATCAGGTTGAAAATCAGCACTTAATCCAATTAGGTTTTCCTAATTGATTAGCCTTAAACCTATGATTCCTTTGGAGTTAACCCCTAAAATTTGGAGGGTCATTAACCAAAATCATTATTAACAGGAATCCAAAACGGTCAATGCTTGTTCAACCATCTCAAACGGTCTTGAACCCGTGTTCCCAAGCAGGTCAAGTTATTCAGGTTGAAAACTCAGCACTTAATTCAATTCGATTTGTCTAATTGATTGGCTTTCAACCTATGATTCCTTTGGAGTTAACCCCTCAAATTTGGAGGGTAATTAGCCTACATAATTAGGAACGAGATTCCCAAACGGTAAACGCTTGGTCAACTCTTTCAAACGGGTTTGAACCCGTTTGCCACCAAACGGTTTGCAACCCGTTTGGTCACCAAACGGTTTTGGTGAAACCGTTTGGTCCCAACTTTTGAGATCGTTTGCTCCCAAGATATTTGGTGAGGTGCTTTCTTATGATGATGTCATCATCATCTTCCTTCGTGCACCCAAGAACAGCAACCGTTCTTGATGGAATTTGCAGCAAAGAAACAAAAGTGTATAAAATTGAAGAAATCAATCAACAAAGCATAGAAGATTGATGCAATAGCAATGTTTGAGGGTTTAAGTTATAAAACCCGCCTCAAATTGAGCTCCAAAGCTCCAAGATCACTCCATAAATGGTGGATGAAGCTCTAGCAACTCCCCCTAGGCTCGTCCTCAAGCTTTTGATTGCAAAAGTTGGCTAGGGTTGAAGAGGAGATCGAAATAAGAAGGAATCCATAATTTATTTTCGATTTCCACCATGAAATCATGAAGAACGAGGGTAAAGAAGCTTACCAACAGGTTGGGGCTCGTCCTCCTGTTGCTCCTAAGTCCCCTTGAGCTCATCCCAAGCAAAGGAAGAAGAAAGGGCCGAAAAAGCCTTTCAATTCATTTGGAAAAGGCACTTTTATAAGGAAATTGATGAGAGAGAAAATGCCTTATAAAAATCCAATTAATCCAAAAATTATGGCCGCCTATTCCCCCTCAATTCCATGGATACGAGTCACCTTCCTTTTCCTTTTATTCCCCTTCATTATCCTCAATTTAAAGAAAAGCAAATTAAGCACCTTAATGCTTATTATATTAATATCCCATATGTGAGTGGAAATTACTTTTCTTTATAATAAGGTGAGTGGAATTTCACCTACTTAAGATATTTTCGTTCCTTATCTTAGCAAAGGAACGTCCATCCTTATTCAAAATCAACCCAAAACATTTTGGTTGAAAGCCCTTCAATTATTTTTATTCATTTTTGCCCTAAATCGAATTAGGGTTTCAATTAGGCATTATTCTTGATTATTTTAATGTCAAGATTCTCTCTCCTCCAACTTAGTTCAAATGAGGAGTCCCTCTCATTTTATTTGCTATACATGATGCCAAGAAACATTAAGGACCTTATTGAAGTGGTAATTTGCATATTGAACCCTAGATTTTGGGTAAATTGCACTTTACTCCAAAACTAGGTTTTAATGCACAACATTGTCCAACAAGCTCTATCTTGGTGTCCAGGCTTGTAGAAACCATACTACTACATCATATTCATCCTTATGATGTCTCAACATCAGAGGAACATCTTATCATGTGCAATTTGCAAGTTAACCCCTCAACTTGGGTAATTTGCACTTTAGTCCAAAATAAGAAATCATTGCTTCAACATTGTTCAAACAGGACCAAAATTGAAACATAAGTTCCTCATGAGCCCTAATTACTTTTCACAAGATGAGATTAAACATATAATCATCTTTCTTAATCAAAACACCTAGGGTTAAAGCATAACCAGGTCAGGGGTGTTACACTTATCTACTGGTGTTACTTGCATGGTTAGAGGCTTGTAATAAGAATAACAATACATCATCAATACTACCTTCTCATAAGATTCATGAAATTCACATTACATCATTAGGGTTAGGGTTTTTACTAATCAATTAGGTTCTACAAGGTTGGATCAACAACCACCCTCAGATCATCGCTTTAATCATCACTATTAGGTATATTATGAGTTAAAGATTATAGAAAATAGCACTCCTTTGTCATTCACACAACCACGCTGTAGGGTATCACATCATATCATGTAACTCATAATCAACATAAGATAACATAACCACCATCACAAGGCATCGGTTGAGGCTATCATGCAGTTTATCAGTTAGTACTTGACATAGGGTATTGACTTGTCATCCTCACAACATGTCGAATACCACCATGCAAGGTACAAGGGATATCCTTACTATTGGTATATCGGTTTATCCTTCTCTTAAGAGTGTGACGGTCAACACCAACTAAGGCTGTGACAGGCAACAACACCCTAAGGGTGTCGGGCAACACTACCCTAAAGGTGTGAGTGCCAGCACTACCTAAAGGTGTCGGGCAACCAAAGCATGTCAGACAACCCTTTGTGTATCGGTTGTTAGGGTTAGGGTTTAGCTAGGCATCATGGGTCAAGGTGTATCAGGCAACTCTAACACCAAAGCATGTTGGCCCCTACTCAACCAGGGCATCATAGTTAGTCCTTAAAACAAACCAACTCACACAAGGGACCCCATGGTCATGATGGGCTAACTCCTCCCAAGCATATCAATTTAAGCAACTCCTTATCCATTAAGGTACTTTAAGAGCATGACGGCTAACACCTTTCATGCATATTGGTTTATCCATTACATATCAGTTTTGGTACTTCTATGGCATGATAGGCTGACTTCTTCAATATCTATCAACCATATCGGTTTAACAACCATAAACCATGACGAGCTAAACTTTTCAACACATGTTGGACTAAGCATCCACAAAGCACGTCGACCTAAGCATCTCCAAGTCATGACGACTTGCCCCATGGTGTGTTGGTTTGTTTCATTACAAGTTGTGACGACCTACCCTCAACATAGGGCATGTGTGGACTCATTGTCTTCAACCTTAGAAAGGTCAGCCACTAGTCCATCCACTAACATAGCAAGAAGGTACACGACATGAATAGCAAAACAAACAAGATTCCATCATCAAAACAATTCCAAAACCACTGAAAACTACTATCATATAAGAGATGAATGATCTAGAGAGGAAGAACAAACATAGGCATATGAAGAGTGAAAATAACAAAGGAAGTTAAGAGTTATATAACCCGCCTCAAAGATCACCACCAAGATCCAAGATCTAAGGTCAAGCTTCAAGCTCACGAGATCAAGGTAAAAGATGATCCAACAAACTTGATCACCACTACACCTCCAAGGAAGAAGATGATACCAAGGTTAAGATGGTTCAATGTGTAAAGAAGGTATCAAGATCCAAGGTGGAGAAGAAGAAGAAGAAGAAGAAGAAGAAGAAAAGAGAGCTAGGAAACATAACTTACCAAGGTAGAAGATGATGGATGATCAAGGAACTCCACGACTTGGAACTCGTCCACCAAGATCTAAGAGAGACTCTCTATCTCCTTAAGCTTCTCAAGGTCAACCGCCAAGAAGGAGAGAAAGAAAAGATGGCCAAAAGGAGCCTCTTGCATAGGGAGAAAGAAGATTATATACAAGGGGGATGAGAGAGAGATCATGGAAGATGTGTCATCACCTTAGGAGCTTAGGTTACACTTGTCCACGAGAAAAGAGAAACATGCAACCACATCATGCAAGACATGGTGATAAGGTCTAGGCAAGGTCTCACCCACTTGGTCTCCTACCAAGGTTATGCCTGATATCATATCTCCATACATTCATAAACCGATAGGACACAACTCTACACACTCACAAATCGATAGGGCTCAACCCTACACACTCACAAACTGATAAGGCTCGACCCTACACACTCACAAACCAATAGGGCTCAACCCTACACAATCACAAACTGATACACTACCATCTCTAGGGCTCTCTAGCCCGAGACAACACATCTAGTGCAAGACACACCTCACACATGTGTTCCAAGAATCACTAAGGATTCCACCACACAACCAAGACCCAAACAAGGTGCTCATCTCTCTCTCACTTCTAGATGATGGTAAGAGAGAGAAGGAACACTCAAGAGGTGACAAAGTTGCACATCAACCCCTAGCATGGGTGAATTGCAACTTGCACCAAAACCTCACCACAAAACACAAGCACTAAACAAACAAGCTCGAACAAGGAACTTAAACTTTCTACAAGACCTAATTACATCTCAGATGATTAGAGAAAGGTGATAAGAAACATACTTAGGCAAAACAAATAGGGTTATCCCAAAATGTGGGTCAGGGTCTTTACAAGCCATAAACCCCTAACAGAAATTTCGCTCCCAAAATCCTAAGAGAAAAGGGAGGGGTACTTCCTCCTCATCTCTTCTTCGAGCTCCCACGTGGCTTACTCAACACCACGATGATGCCAAAGAACCTTCATAAATACAAAGATGGAACTTCCTCAACATACTCACATGAAACACTGGATGCAAACTGTATAGCTCGGGTGGCAACTCCAACTTGTAGGCCACCTTCCCAAATCGTGCCACCACTGGGTAAGGCCCCATAAACCTGGGAGTTACCCTTCTTCCCAAACCTTAGGACACCTTTCCAAGGAGAGACTTTCAAATATACCTTGTCTCCCACTTAAAACTCCAAGGGTCTACGACGGTTATATGCATACAACTTCTGTCTATCCTATGTTACCTTCAAATGTTACTGTATTACTTTAATCTTCTCTGTTGTCTACTACACAAGCTTAGGACCAAGAAGTTGATACTCACCTATTTCGTACCAACACAACAGAGATCCGCAACGCCTCCCATACAATGCCTCATAAGGTGCCATGTCAATGCTACTCTAATAGCAGTTGTTGTAGGCGAACTCTATCAAACTTAGGTGTATATCCCAACTTCCTAAAAACTAAAGAACATAGGCTCTCAACAGATACTCCAAGGTCTGAATGGTCCTCTCAGATTGACCATCTGTCTACGGGTGGAAATCAGTGCTAAACTTTAACTGCGTACCCAAAGTTGTGTGCAGTCGTTGCCAAAAGCAACTTGTGAATCGGGGACCTCTATCAGACACGATAGTTGCTAGAACACCGTGCAAACACAATATTTCTTCCATATAGATTGGGGCAAGATTCTCTATTGTAAACATCGTCTTCACGGGAAGGAAATGCACTGACTTGGTCAGTCTGTCAACAATCACCCATATGGATTCATGACCTTTCATTGTCCCAGGCAGACCAACCACAAAGTCCACAATCACATGATCCCATTTCCACCATGCTATAGGTAATGGTTGCAATGTCCCTACAAGCTTCTGATGCTAAACTTTAACCATTTGACATACAACACATCTTGCAATGATTTCAGCCACATCCTTCTTCAAGCCTGACCACCAATACATATCTTTTAGATTATGATACATCTTGGTGCTACCTGGGTGCATAATGTACATGGATGAATGAGACTCTTCCAACACCATCTTCCTTAGGTTGTTAGCATCAGGAACCACTATCCTACCATGGTAGAAAACTATCCCATCATCTGACGTGTGAATGTCATCACGCTTCTTGCTACCAAACTCTAATCTAATCTATTGTATCACAATATCAATCTGTGGCACTTCTTTGATCTACTGTCTTAGCGTAGGCTTCACCTGTAGATGTGCCAACAAACCCGCTAGCAAGGAAAGTTCCAACTTAACATTCATCTAACACAATGAGACCAACATGTCTCACTTGTGGCACATCAAAGAACTCAACTAGGTTCTATCCATAGGCAAAGATGAAAACTTCCTGCTCAACACATCTACCACAACATTCACCTTCCCAAGATGATAATCAATCATGCAGTCGTAGTCTTTGATTAACTCCATCCAGTGACACTATCTCATATTCAACTTCTGTTGTGAGAAGATGTACTTCAGGTTCTTGTGATCCATAAAGATATGACACTTCTCCCCATATAGGTAGTGCCTCCAAATCTTCAAAGCATGAACTACTGTAGCTAACTCTTGATCGTGGGTTGGGCAATTCTCCTCATGTTTCTTAAACTTCTAGGAAGCAAAAGAAACCACATGTTTGTCTTGCATCAACACACATCCCAAACCATTCATGGATGCATCACAGAAGACTATGTATCCTTTTCCTTGCTTAGGCAAAACCAGAACTGGTGCACTTGTCAACTTCTCCTTTAACATCTAAAAGGAATGTTGGCATATGTCATCCCATACGCACGACACATCCTTCTTTATTAATTGAGTTAGGGGTAAAGTGATATTGCTAAAGTCCTTGATGAGCCTCATGTAATAGCATGCCAAACCTAGAAAATGGTGCACTTCTATCAGCATCTTAGGTTGTTCCCACTCTGTCAAAGACTCCACTTTCTTAGGATCCACACGTACTCCCTCGGTAGATATGACATGCCCCAAGAAAGCTACCTCCTTCAATCAGAAATCGCACTTGCCAAACTTCGCATAAAGCTGATGCTATCTCAACACAGTTAATTCCTGACGAAGATGCTATTCATGTTGTTGTCTATCAGGACTATAGATAAAGATGTCATCTATGAAGACCACCACAAACTGATCAAGAAATGGCTGAAACACTCTATTCATCAAATCCATGAATGTTTTCGGTGCATTGGTTAGCCCAAACGGTATAACCACAAACTCATAGTGAGTGTACCTCATCCTAAATGTTAACTTATGTATGTCATCCTCCTTGATCCTCAACTGGTGATATCCTGACTGCATGTTTATATTTGAGAATATTGTCACGCCAGACAACTGATCAAACAGACAAACATGTTATCTATCCACAGTAAGGGATACTCATTCTTTATCATCACCTTATTCAACTACCTATAGTCTATACACAACCTCATAGACCCATCCTTCTTCTTTATGAATAGCACTGGAGCACCCCAGAATGATGTACTCAGTTTGATGAAACCTTTATCAACTAGTTCTTGCAACAGTCTCTTCAACTCTGTCATCTCTGTCGGAGCCATCATGTATAGTGTTTGAGCTATCAATTACATGACGGGGACCAGATTGATCTCAAAATCAATCTCTCGGGGTGGGGGAACACCTGGAAACTCCTTAGGAAACACATCCTAAAACTCTCTAACAACCAACACCTCATGAATACTAGGACTCCTTGACTTAGTATCCATCACATGTGCCAAGAAAGCCTCACAACCCTGTCTCAAAATATTCCTCACCACCATGGCCGATACCAGACACGTTAGAAGAATCTTCATGTCTCCTTAGAAGATCCACATCTCACCATAATCTATAAACGTCGCATGCTTGGACCTACAATCCAAGACCACCCTATACTTCTCCAAGGTATCCATTACAAGGATTACATTGATTCCATGCATATCAAGTGGTATAAGATCCACTTGAATGTTGTGTCCTGAAAAGGAGAGGACACAGGGAGGACACACATCCTGCAACACTACAGAACTGACTAATGGGGTTTCTAACAGCAAGATATTCTTCTTATGACTAACAGGAAAAAGACAACTATGAAGCACTTCACGAGAAATAAAAGAGTGCATTGCACCCGGGTCAACTAAAATAGATACAAATTAAGAATATAACAAATCAGAATGAAATAACTCCATCTGACCTGTCACCACTCGCGAGTTGATCACCGCCTTTGACTGACTCATGGCGTAGAATCTAACCATTGCATGTTGTCGTCCATGTCTTCTACTTCCCCGAGCATACAGTCTAACTTGCGACACTTGGCCACATCCTCATCCTCATGCACCACTGTTCTACTATCTCTACGAACCCTATTAGATCTGCCTTGGTTGTTGGGTCACTTCATCATCTCATACTGGACATTCTCGCCTTAGATGTCCCATCTGCCCATACTTGTGGCAAGCCCAGTTCCCATACTATGGCCTAGATGGCCATGTTACTGATATTAATGCAGCACTATATATAGGCTCCTACAGGCAGAAAACTACATCCTCTTCCCTTACTTGATGACCATTGTATCGGTGCACTGAAGCTTTGCTATACTGGGGGTGCAAAATACCTCGATTTTTTAAAGTCTCCCACCGACTGCCCCTGCGACTGTGCAGACCTTTTCTTGGCACTTACCTCTCGTTTCTCCTTCACAGATGTTCTATCCTCCAAACAGACTCCACAAACACGACAAACCTCTCTCGGTTCTCCAAAGCAGCTATCGAGGTAGACAACTCAACATTCTCAAAATGACAAATTTGCTCATCCTCTGTGGCATCCATATGAGGACAGAGCCTCAACAACTCCATAAACCTTACTTCATACTAATTGATCATCGTGGATCCCTATCAGATCCTCTCAAACTGCCTGATCTTCTCATCAAGGTGCGTCCGAGGAAAGTACCGACTAACAAACTCACGTCGGAATTCCTCCCATTCTATCATAATACTTGTCCTATTTTCCTCCTCTATGGCCCACCAATGGCCAACACTCCCATGCTTCACCTTATCCTCTTCAGGGATACTAAAGATCTTAAATTCTTTCTCAAGCTTAGTAAGCCACATATCCACATCCGACGAATCAGCCGTCCCAACATACTCCACCACCCCAACACGAAGCCGCTCAAAAGTCTTCCTAGTACCCAAAGATTCACTATGGAGAACCAATTCCCTCGACTAATGTGCAGGCATCCTGTCTGCCATATGAGTCATAGTAGCCATAAACTATCCAAAAAGGGATTGAAAGATATGATTTTCAATCATGGCTGGGTCAAACTGGGGGACTTATGGCACCCGATCTTCTCATTCTTGGTTCCTTGCACCACCACCTGGTGCAGCAACACTGCTCTCAACAACATGTTCTGTGTGTTCTCCAAACATCTTTAAGCTTTCTCTCTTTCTTCTGCATAAGTAGAAATCACTATAAGACATACTGGAGGATAGTAGAATAGACACCAACCCTAGTCCTAGGTCCCTGTAAACTCAACGAACCTAAAGCTCTGATGCCACCAAATGTGACACCTTTTGCCACACAAAGCGAGATTACTAAAAAAAACTGCAGAAGAAAGATTAAAAATATAGATTACTAGAAAATACTAAAAATTAAACTATTTTTATAAAACTATCAAATAGTAAGAAGCTTTACATATGTGTCCTTTCATGCCTTAAAGCACTTATTATGTGTGCCATCAACCTTCTCCCAGAGAACTTGTTTTAGAATATATTTATATATACATATTTCCACTACATTTGTATACAAAGGGTAACACAAGCCAACCACATATCGAAAG
The DNA here is from genome assembly GCA_963693085.1 of Alisma plantago-aquatica. Lineage (NCBI taxonomy): Eukaryota > Viridiplantae > Streptophyta > Magnoliopsida > Alismatales > Alismataceae > Alisma > Alisma plantago-aquatica. The sequence continues at coordinate 1,438,771,245 of OY856409.1, read as the reverse complement.
CACATCCACAAAACATATACAAAACATCCCCAAGACCTGAGTGTACATCGACAACTCTATGACTCTATCAACAAAAGACATCCAGCAACACTCCCAACCTAGTTGGCTACTGCCTCTCATGCTGCTCCTCAACCTCCGTTGCACGATCTCTACCTCCTCATGCATGTCCACCTAAAAAGGATGTGGGAAACCCACATGGTGAGATTCTGAATCTAAACAAGAGATATAACTCTCCACCAATTCTATTATTATCATAGTTAAGGTAATTAAAGCAACAATAAAGTTACAACTATTAGAAGTAGGTAATCATTATTAAAATGATGAGCAATTACCGTTGAATTATGAAACATCTTAATACTTTAAAAGGAATATGGAGAACATGTATATTTCTTATCAACAATATTGTACAAGAACAAGAAAGTCCTCATCCAATGTTTTGTATTTGATCCTATGCAAGTATACTACATAGGTGATTACATATTTTATTTTGCCCCGATGATTTGACTTGTACCACCCAAATCCAACCGACCACTACTAAGTCAAAATCGGTGCCATACCAGGTCTAATGGAAGAGCCAAAATCCATGATCTCACCACCTCATGGTCACTACACAAGTGAAACATGCAGTGACATCATTAGTTAGACTACTTCCAATGACATATAGTCAAGTTGTGCAAACCTAACCCGCCTTGGTACAAGTCACGACGCTAGTGAAACTGAGCTACGGCTCATAGCCGCACTCTTCCAGGGTATGGCCCGCAACCAATCCTATGTCACATATCATTGAGATACGGTCCAAAGCTGCACTCTTCCAGGGTATGGCCCACAACCAATCCTGTGTCACATATTCCTGGACGTAAGGGGATATTCATCCTTACCCCCACATATTCAAAAATATGTGCTCCGAATGAAACTCATTTCACCATTCAGCAAGTACTGACACTGAATGGATCTATGGCACATGGCAAGCTATGTGATTATGTTCCACTTGATTAGTTAGGTCATTTAAGTATCTTTTAGCATCAATCAAGTTACAACGTACAACCTCTAAACAAATTCTACATAAGTAAGGGCATAACACATTACCAGAACATATTTGAGCATATAAGGTGTGATCTCATCACATTATCACTAAGCATCCTTTGGTGCAACTCATTCATCTTCATATTATTGTAGATGTTTTCAAACATTCATATACATTGAGTCAGTTTTCTAACATACTACCTCCAAATAACCTAATTTGGATTAGAGTTATAATGTCAACATGGAATTGATTGTTATTGACATTGAGATGAGGTTTAACTACACTGTGTAGTAGAGCATTTACCCTGGGTGCATGATAGTCCTTAAATGAGATACCTATCAAAGTGTCATCATTTACAAAAGCATCATCTCCTCCTAGTGGTTTACATCATGTTCTCATCTTAATCAACATTAATATTAATTCATTTAACCATTTTGTGTCAATTTAGTAAAGTTTGGAGATTGATGACCCATCACGTGGATTTTGAATCTATTATTGTATCACACATGTCTATTGTGTGGCTATATTTGTGTCTATCTAATGTAACGGTGTTGCCACCATATTCAACCTCCCCTTATTTCCTTTTTTATGCAAGGCAAATCAAATCTATGTGCACTTGTTTCTCCCTCTCAGATGGTCTCTCATAAAGACTTATTAGCAAATCACTTGATTATAAGTTTGCACATAGTTTGAAACTTCATTCAGGGTTTTTGTAGAAATAAAGATACCCTTAAAATATCCTAAAGCACTTATCCTTTTTTATTTGTAGAAGCATCAAGACATACCCAAACCCTAATTTATACCCATTTATTGTAGGAAAACATGGTGGAAAAATAGGCAACTAGAAATAAAAATTTAACTACCATACTCCTTTATAATAGTAGATCACTTCAACAACTTTATAATGGGAATGATGGTTTAGAGGATATACCTGGTCCTGGAGCAAGTCTAGCGACAATCTTTTTGCTCGTGTGTGTCTTTCTACAAGTTGCACTCAAACATCATATGTAGTAGCTCCCGGTTGATCACCATGGACAACAACTTGACCTTGTCCTCCTAGCATGAAAATCTCCCCGCCTCTAGAGTAGTCCAAACAGAACACCTAGAACTCTTGTCATTATAGAAGAACAGACAAGGAGTTGTCTCTTATCATTGATGTACTAACACCAACTTACTCTCCCATAATTGTTATCCCTTGCTATCCCTCCCTTTATCAGGTAGGACTTGCTCAGGTTCTTTCAGTTACCACAATCAGAAAAGACAACAATTGTCAGAGTTAATTGATGTGTATGAGAAGCCCCCAATACCCCTCTATTTATAGGAGGGTTAGGGTCAGGGCTCCCGGTCTAAATGGGAGTGGAAGGGACTAGAATTTCACAATTTTTCACACCCTAAGAGCAAAAAAACAATTAGTTCCACAGGTGAACCGATCAATTGGCATGTGAGCCGATCAATTCAACTCTTGAACTGGTCATTTCATCATGTTTCCCAATTGAAATTGTATGGATAATTATAATTCAATTAATGCACAACATGATGTAAATGCTTGCAATCAAATTGATCCATGAATTAGGCAGTTCATCACCAGTCGTTTGATGATCTTGAGATGATCAATTCACTAAGTGAACTGGTTGGTTCATGCCCTAGTTCATCCAGAATTCAACCACTGCCATTTCTAATCAACCTGACACTTCAACCGATCAGTTCAACACTTGAACCACTCAATTCATGTGTTCTGTCAGTCAGTTGTTGTTTAAATCAAATACCTAAACTCTTCAGTAATCAAGTTAAACTTCATTTATCAATAAACTCCTATTTCAAGTGTTTCCTATGTGTGTGACCCTATAGGTTCCAAGTTACATTGGCAGTGAATGTCCATAACTAGTTTGTGACATCACAAGCAATGAGCGGTATCTAGCAACACATAATTGTTATCCAAGTAAATGGAAAGTTCCATCACAAGGACCACATATCTTGGGGTAACAACCCCTCCTCTTATCACTGAGGAAATCATCATCTCATATAACGCAATAAGCCATCATTAGGTCATAATACCATTTACCTCCTATTTCAATGATGCCAACATCGCATATGCATCACAAGGCCCATTCACACATATCATAAGTACCATAGCTCATACCTGACTATGCTTATCAACTGGTGTTACATGTATGATTAGAGGTTTGTAATAATAAGAACTATACATCATCAATACTACCATCTCATAAGATTCATTCCATTCACATTACACCATTAGGGTTAGGGTTTCTACTAATCAATTAGGGTTTACAAGGTTAAATCAACAACCACCCTTAGATCATCGCTTTCATCATCACTATAAGGTATGTTATGAGATAAAGATTATAGAAAACAACACTCCTTTGTCATTCACACAACCACCCCATAGGGTATCACATCATATCATGTAACCCTATCATCAACGTAAGATAAAATAACATCCATCACAAGGCATCAGTTGAGGCTATCATGCACTGTATCAGTTAGTACTTGCCATAGGGTATCGACTTGCCATCCTTACAACATGTTGACTACCACCATGCAAGGTACAAGGGATATCCTTACTATTGGTATATCGGTTTATCCTTCTCTTAAGAGTGTGATAGTCAACACCAACTAAGGGTGTGATGGACAACTCCACCCTAAGGGTGTCGGGCAACACCACCCTAAAGGTGTGACTGTCAGCACTACTTAATGGTGTCGGGCAACCAAAGCATGTCAGACAACCCTTTGTGTATAGGTTGTTAGGGTTAGGGTTTAACCAGGCATCACATGTCAAGGTGTATTGGGCAACTCTAACACCAAATCATGTTGGCCTCTACTCAACCAGGGCGTCATGGTTAGTCCTTAAAATAGACCAACTCACACAAGGGACCCCCATGGTCATGACGGGATAACTCCCCCCAAGCATATCGATTTAAGCAACTCCTTATCCATTTAGGCACTTCAAGAGCATGATGGATAACACCTTTCATGCATACTGGTTTAGCCAACACATATCAGTTTAGGTACTTCTAGGGCATGACAGGCTAGCTTCTCAACCATGACGACCTAAGCATCCACAAGGCATGTCGACCTATGCATCTCCAAGTCATGAAAGCTTGCCTCATGGTGTGTTGGTTTGTTGCATTACATGTCGTGATGACCTACCCTCAACATAGGACATGTGTGGACTTGTTGTCTTCAACCATAGAAAGTCCAGCCACTAGTTCATCCACTAACATAGCAAGAAGGTGCAAGATATAAATAGCAGACAAAACAAGATTCCATCATCAAAACAATTCTAAAACCACTAACAACCACTAACATACAAGAGATGAACGATCTAGAGATGAAGAAAAAACATAAGCATATGAATAGTGAAAATAAAAAAGGAGGTAAAGAGTTATAGAACTCATCTCAAAGATCACCACCAAGATCCAAGCTCCAAGGTCCAGCTGCAAGATCACGAGCTCAAGGTAGAGCATGATCCACCAAGCTTGATCACCACCACACCTCCAAGGGAGAAGATGATACCAAGCTTAATATGGTTCAAGGTGGAAAGAAGGTATCAAGATCCATGGCTGAGAAGAAGAAGAAAAGAGAGCTAGGAAACATAGCTTACTAAGGTAGAAGATGAAGGATGATCAATGAACTCCACAACTTGGAACTCGTCCACTAAGCTCCAAGAGAGACTCTCTAGCTCCTTAATCTTCTCAAGGTCGTCCACCAAGAAGGAGAGAAAGCAACAATGGCCAAAAGGATCCTCTTACATGGGGAGAAAGGAGACTATATATAAGGGGGATGAGAGAGAGATCATAGAAGAGGTGTCATCACATTAGGAGCTTAGGTGCCACTTGTCCACGAGAAAAGATCCACATGAAACCACATCATGCAAGACATGGTGATAAGGTATAGGCAAGGTCTCACCCACTTGGTCTTCTACCAAGGTTATGCCTGATATCATATCTCCATACATCCATAAACCAATAGGACAAAACTCTACACACTCACAAACTGATAGGGCTCAACCCTACACACTCACAAATAGATAGGGCTCAACCCTACACACTCACAAACCAATAGGGCTCAACCCTGCACACTTACAAACTGATACATAATCCTCTCTAGGACTCTCTAGCCTGAGACAACACAACTAGGTGCAAGACATACCTCACACATGTGTTCCAAGCATCAGTAAGGATGCCACCACACAACCAAGACCCAAACAAGGTGCTCGCCTCTCTCTCTCTCCTCTAGATGATGCCAAGAGAGAGAAGGAACACTTTCTTCGGACGTGTCTTCTTTGAGCAGTAGCTACCCGTCGTCCTCCTTGCAGCACCGCCGCCATGTTCTCCTCCAAGCTCAGAGCAGCGAACACCTTGCTCATGCCACCACTAAACGAGGTGCATCTCCGATCCGCATCATCGTTCTCCACCATTCAAGATGCCTCCAAGTCATCTCTTGCAAGCTGCAGCCGCATCTTCATTGTCTACATCGAGCCATGTCGTGTAGCTCAACCTCCATCTTCATCTTCTCCAAAAGTCGCCATCCCCAACTTTAGTCTGCAGAATTTCTCCAGGTACACAATGTGTCTAGAAAATCACACGCCGTGTGTTTCACTGATTCGGTTAGAGTTCGTGTCCCTTTCTGAACACATCGTGTCTTAGCCCAACAACAGCAATGGCACCTGTTAAGCAAACCTCCAATCGCAAGCATGGTGCTAGCTCCTCCTCCGTACCAACATACATCTCCACGACCCGATTTCGGGTCACTCCTGAGGAAGACCCGACGTACCAGTTTCTCATAACAAGGAGGGTGCTTCCTACACGATTTGCTTGTGAGCAGACTCTCACAACCCTCAACTTCAAGGATGAGGTTTTCATGTGCCTACAAGATTTGGGGCTAAGCTACATATGTTGCACGGTATCAAACACTTACCCCCGTTTAGTTTATGAGTTTTTGACGATGCTCACTACATAGCAAGACCCACAAAAGAAGGTAGAACCTTATGGTATCATCTGTTTCTGGCTTTTGGGTTGTAGTTTTAAGCTTACCTTTAGGCATTTCTATGAGATTTTGGATTGCCACTACGATGGGGAAATTAGTTATCCGCCAGCTTTTCACAATCATGAATTCTGGTTTGAGATATCAGATGAGGAACACCATAACGCTAAGCAATCTAGGGCGTCTGCTATTCACAACCCTATTTTTTGATACATGCACCACCTTCTTAGTACCAGAGTGTTTGTTAAGAAAGAAACTCAAGGGGTTGTTGGAAAACAAGATCTTTTCTTTTTAGGGGGAATGATGTATGACTATCAGATAAATGGTGCTTACTATATCCTTACATGTTTCCTAGACATTAAGAAAGTGAAGAAGAGGGACGCCGACGACATAATGTGAGGTGGTTTGAGCACTTTGATAGCACATAAGTTAGATGTTGATCTGACAGGTCTTGAGGCTGCACCAGGTAGAAACCTGATAGACATTCAGTACCTTCTTTCTACAGGGTTGATCTCAAAGGTTGCCAATAGTGATACCGAATTTTGGCAATTCTTTGATGATGATCAATGCATTGACATTTCAGATCCTGAGTGTATCACATTAGAGAACAAAGATAACTGGAAAGTCATATTGAATAGTGAAGAAGAAGTTGATGCAACTAGAGCTGTTGATGAAATGAGGCACCCCCTACTACTCCACCACCTCCCTCCACCAGCACATAGACATAGTACTCCTGGGCTATGCCTGATGTCAGGCATCTATATGGCTATGTGCAGAAGTGGTTTGACCACATAGACAACCGCATGGACCTAATGGGTCAACAATTTTATTCTATGAATGATATGGTTCATCGCATGGATAGTTGGCACATTTCTCAAGGCCACTACTCCATGCCACAGTAGCACCAACCTACTCCGCCATCGTAGCCCGAGTTTGTTCCACACCCCATGCGGGTTGATATTCCAGATGACGATGATCCCGTCAGCCAATTCTTCCCTTCTGATCACATGGGCCCTGGCCCATCCCATTGATGCCCCACCCCATGACAGGTGCCCAGTTGTTTCCTTCCTAGGTTTGATTGATGTAGTGAGGACACTGCAAATTTCAAGCTTAGGGGGATGCAACCGGCTGGTAATGTAGTTTACTTTTATTGTTTTTCATGTTGTCATGTCTTTTCTGTTTTTATGTGTTCTTAATTTTTCTTTTGTGGCAAAAATCATGTATGATGTGAGGCTATCTTGATGTAATGAACTGATTTTTCTACCAAATTTGAACCATATTGTCCTTTTGCACCTTAATTTGTCATTGAAAGAATCCTAAAGAACATGCATAGATTGGTTGAAATTATTTGGCCTCCAATACGTGCTTATTTCTAGTTTATACTTGTATCTTGAACACTCAACTTTTTCATCATTGATTGCCTAAAACATGTAATGGTTCCTTTTTGGTGAGTAAATTAACATCAAAACATCATTTGGAATACGGGATACCCTTGCCAAACTCTTAGTACATTTTTCAACCTTTCTTTCAATGAATTTTTTTTCAAAACAAATGGATGAAATCTAGCTAATGTTGCTATTTAGTTGACTCTCCCATGTTGTGGAAAACAATTAAAATCTATTTTATCTCATTTCACCCTCATGCCCCATAAAGGATGGCTAAACTGCCCACATATCATGCTAGCCTAGTGTAAGTCCAATCTGGCCACGATGGTTAGGTGGTATGTCTTAAAAAGAGGGTAAATACCCCAACCGACACTCCACGTGAGCATAAGCGTACATTAGCAGCCAAGTGTCAGAACCCATAATCCATTTTCCATATCATTTCTAAAGGAGAGTACACCTAATTACATTAATGTTAGCTAAGACTTCATCATTTGTATCCTTCATAGCTGAGAAATAGTGTTGTGCATCCACTAATTGTTTGGCTTGGTTATCCAAATTCTGTTTAATGTTGTTGAGTTGATTGATTCATTAAATTGAAACCAGCCTTGTTGAACTTAAGAATCTTTTTCATTTATGTTTAAGTTGATTTGATGGCTATCAGTATAAACCATTGATCATTGTTGGCTGAGCATTGCATATCTTTCTTTCAACTTATCTATACATGAGCTTGAAAATTCTTTCATATGCATTTCTATGTTCTTTTTGCTTGAGGGCAAGCTACAGTTCAAGCTTAGGGGGGTTTGTTGTTTGCTTTTCACATCAATTTCTTACACACTTCCACACACAAATTCAGTTCATTTTATTCCATTTAGCCTCTATTGATATTCTTCTTGCCATTTTTTGTTATTTTGCTTATCGCATGATGTGTATTGCAGATATGCTTAAAAAGGGTCAAATTAGAGATAGACCATCTCAACTCTGACATCATTGGAGTCTCTCCATGCTTTGTAGACAACTCAGAGTTTTATTTCTACTGAAACAACATCACACACGGTGTGCGCGATCCTAGTTAGCCATGCATCCAGCCGAAAGGGAAAAAGACACACTGTATCTCCTTTTAGAACACGACGTGTGTGATCCCAGAAAGTGTCAAAAAGAGGAAAACAATGTGTGTTCACCATAGACACGGTGTGTATCTGGGATGTCAAAGTTGACTGGATCAACTATCAGAGACCAGAACATGCATATCCGAAGGAAGACACATCGTGTCTATGTCAGTTTCAACAAATCTGAAAAATGACGTCTCTCGTTTTTAAAGGGAGAACCAACTAAGGGAGCAGTTATCACTGGTCATTTTTTCAAAGGTTTTTCATCCAAGAGGAGGTCTAGAGAAAAGGAGGGCGATTTTGAGTGGAAGAAGGTAGTTTCTTGCCAAAGAACCTCTATTCTTTTTCTCTTCTTCTCCATTTTCTTCTCTGAAGGTGTAACCGAACTTTTTCTCTCCACCAAGCTTCTCGAGAGGGAAGTTTTTCATGTTTGGAGTAGCTTTAGGAGTGGGATTTTGTCCCCAAGCTGGAATTCTACTCTTCTTGGGTTACACCTTTAGTTCTCTTAGCTTTTCCTTCTCTAAACAATGTTAAAATATGAAAATTCTATATCATTTCTACTGTACATCATCATGGATGAGTAGGCTATTTTTCTTGGACATGGGAGAGTAACTCCCATGTCATAACATGTATGGAACATGATAATTTCGTACTAAATTCTAAATGCTTGCTTTTCTACCTTTTGAGTATCGGTTTCTTACTTCTTGCATGTATGGTTGGCCACTATGTATGCATGTTTTATGCTTTCTTGCTTGATCTGAGAAGATAAGTAGGAGAGTAAGGAGGTACTTTCTTGGCAACTCCTCCTTTACCATGAGAGTGGAAATTATAGAGTTGAGGAGTAGGTTTGTGATCCAAAATGAAATACATACATGAGAGTGTTGTATTGAGTTAGGATCATTGTATTTGCACTGAGAGGTGAAGTATAACATACAACTCTCCTTTAGCAAGTATTTCATATGTTTAAATTTCGTGTTTTTGCTTCATGTTGTGATGTGCTAGTGAAATCCTAAGTCCAAGACTGTTTTAAATATGAAATCAAACCCTTTTAAGTAATCCTTTTACTGTCTAGTCTAATTCTGAAATTTTAGTTTAATTAACCAAATCTTTCTTTGAAAAAGGGTCTAGATTGTTGAAACTTAGCTTTCTTGAGTTTAATTGATTGCTAAAGCTCCTTGTGTTCAAACTCGGCTATAACTACTCCTGTATACTTGAGAATTGGCTAGTTGAGTAAAAGATCATTTATATGATTGAAACTCGTTAGTTTAATAATCAAATAGTATTAAATTCATTTTTAGAAACACCTTTCGACAAAACTAAAAAACAAACCTTGAAAGTATTTTTATTGGAAAGATCACATTTTTCAATTCAAAAACATATTTTTTGTTAAATTTGGATAAGTGAATCAAAAGTTATGAAATATATAATTCTAATAAATATGAGAGCGACACATCAGCAAATTAGGTGAGAGAGACAAAGAGAGAGAGGGAGAGGGGCAGGCCGCATTGAGTTGGCCCAATAGCCACTGACCAACTCATTCGGTCCCATGCCCAGTCATGGCGCATCAAAGCAAAACTAAAACAAACCAAATGATGCAAGGTGCGTTAAGGCACATGGTGGCTGGGGAGCAAGGGGGCAAGGGCACTAGGGCACACAGTGGCTGCTTGAATCTCACACGGCTCGAAAGAGAGGTGTGAGAAAGAGAGGTGGATCATGTTTAGGTTAAAAACTCGTATTCTTGTCAAAAGACACTGCGTGTCTTTTAAAAGACACGACATGTTTCTTGACAGAACTTCCTTTGTGCATTACAAGATACGTCGTATTCCACTAAGTACACGGTGTGTCCGAATCCAGAAATTTAGATTGTGCCCCTTTCACTGATAACTACATGACATGTTCAAATAAAGACACGTCGTGTTATTTTCCAGATAACTAATGCTTCCCGTTGCTGCTGAAGTGCATGCCGTGTCTAAATGAGGGCACACCATGTTCTTTTCCAGATCGAGTAATACCTTGACTCTGCTAAACAATGACACAACATGTCTTTTTCTGACATGTCATGAACCTGGAGATATGGCTCGGCTGCTGTGTTTATGGGAGCAGTGACACACCGTGTCAAATAAAGACACGTCACGTCTTCTGGGTTTCTACAGAAAACAACTTCTCATCAGCACAGTAATAGTGATAGATATTGTCTAAGTTATTACATTCATCCATGACAAGCTTATTTATGAAACTAAAAAGTGTTCTTGACTCAAATAACAGATGGGAAATCTATCCTAATATGGGTTCAACTCCCATGAGGTCCTCCATTTAGAGTTTAGAGTGAGACTCTTCATTCTTTTATTGATATGTCAAGTTTGGGGGCAGCTGTCCTGTGGCAAGAAAATTTGCAATATCTGCAAACCACAGTGCTTGTGTGGATGATAAAGCATAGAGTTTCTCAATCGGTAATTGGTCCTCAATAGGCAATAAGTCTCCAGCATTTGTAGTCAACCTAGATAGATGATCAACAACATTGTTCTCTGTCCCCTTCTTATCCCGGATCTCAAGATCAAACTCTTGAAGAAGAAATATCCATCAGATGAGATGAGGTTTGGCATCTTTCTTGTTAAGCAAATACTTAATGGAGGCATGATATGTATACACAATTACCTTGGATCCTACCAAATACCGTCTTAATTGTCAAAGGCATACACTATAGCAAGCATCTCCTTCTCGGTGGTTGTATAATTAATTTGTGCCTCATCTAAAGTCTTGCTTGCATAGTATATGGCATGAAGCTTCTTATCTTTCTGTTGTCCAAGAACTGCCCCTACTGCATGGTCACTCACATCACACATTCATTCGAAAGGAGCATTCCAGTCTGGTGGTTGGATGATTGGGGCTGAAAAACAAGAGATTCTTTGAGCTTGTTGAAAGTTATATGGCAGTCATCATTGAATATAAATTCAGCATCTTTTGCAAGCAAGGAACATAATGGTTTTGCAATCTTGGAGAAGTCTTTAATGAATCTCATACAGAACCCCGCAAGTCCAAGGAAACTATGGATGCCCTTGAATGAAGAAGGAGTAGACATCTTTTCAATAACTTCCATCTTAGCCATGTCTACTTCAATACCCTTATTAGATACAATATGGCCTAGTACTACACCGGATTGTACCATGAAATGACACTTTTCTCAGTTTAGTACTAGGTTAACCTTTTTGCAATGGGCTAAGACTAGTGACAAATTTCATAAACATTGATCAAATGAATCTCTATAAATGCTAAAATCATCCATGAATATTTCCATTATATTTTCAATAAAATTGGAGAAAATAGCCATCTAGCAGTGCTGAAACTTAGTTGGGGCATTACAAAGACCAAAGGGCATGCGACGGTAAGCATAGGTTCCATAGGTGCATGTAAAAGTGGTTTTCTCTTGGTCGAGAGGGTAGATAGGAATATGAAAAAACTCAGAATACCCGTCCAAGTAGAAGAAGTAAGAATGTTTTGCAAATTGTTCAAGCATCAAATCAATAAATGGCAAAGGAAAATGATCTTTGCGAGTTGCTTTATTCAAACACTGGTAGTCAATGCACATGCACCGACCTGTGACCACACATGTTTGTGTTAACTCATCATTATCTCTCTTAATGATAGTTGCACCCCCCTTCTTAGGTACCACATGAATGTTACTAACCCAGGGGCTATCACTTATAGGATAAATGATATCGACATCTACCAATTTAAAATTTTCCTTTTTAATCACTTCAAACATGTTTTGCTTTAAACGTCTAGGTGGTTCAACAGTAGGTTTAGCTTCATACTCCATGTTTATTCTATGCATGCAAATGGAAGGATGGATGCCCTTTAAATCATCAATACCACTTACCTCCTCAACCGTATTACATCGTCTGTTATTGAGAATTAGGTTCCTTTTCAACTCCTTCATCCACATGCCCTTTTCTCTACCACTGGAGGTGTTTGGTTGCCTGTGTTTTTTGCATGACATGCATCTTGGTCTTGATAAGCTGTCTCCTCGATCTATCCTGTGCATCTTTCTTGGTCCCTCTCTTAATCAATGACATCTTTATACAAACGCAATTTAGCAAGCAATTTATTTTCTTGTTCATTAGTTAACTCATCATTGATTATGACAGGAGAAGTAGAATCAGAGTCAAGAAATGCATACCTCAGCCCTGGGGGAAGGGATTTGAGCTCTACCTTTCTCCCAGCTGTATTCTCTTTGGATTTTTCATCAACAAGTGAAATGTCTTCATTAATAGCATCCGATTGAGCAATAGAAAGTACTCTTGAATTTTTAGATTCATTGTTTGTAACTTCATCATCATTACAGTAATTTAATAGCAAATTAGCAACATCATGATTTTCCTCCACAATAGAATCAATAGAGTCTATAAAATAGAGCTCTTCTACCCGTGAAGGTGCTTTCATGGCATCATACATTGAAAACTCCATGGCTTCTTCACCAACATGGAGTGTAAGTTTGCCTTCTCAAACATCAACAAGGCATCTGACAGTTCTCAAGAAGGGTCTCCCAAAGAGAATGGGATTGGAAGTAGCTTCTACCATGTCTAACACAACAAAATCACAAGGAATGTAGAATTTACCTATTTGCACTAACACATCCTCCATAATACCTTCGGGATATTTGATGGAATGATCAACTAGTTCAATGGCCATCTTTATAGGTTTTAAATCTCCAAGATCTAGCTCCTGCCACAAGGTAGATGGAATGAGACTAATGTTAGCTCCAAGGTCTACAAGACCTTTGTCAAATGTGGTGTTGCTAATCTTACAAGTTAGAGTGAAAGCTCCCAAGTCATCTAGCTTCTCAAGAAGTCTATTTTGAATAATTGAACTTATTCTTTCAGAAAGCATGATGGTTTCAACCTGGTCCACCTTCCTCCTCTTGGTGAGGATGTCTTTCAAAAACTTGGCGTACGATGGTATCTCAGCTATAACTTCAGCCAGTAGAAGGTTGACATGGAGTTTGTTTAGGATATCCATGAATTTCCTAAACTTTAAATCCTCCTTCTTCTTTGCAACTCTTTGTGAGAATAGTGCATTTGCTTTATAAGAAGGTGGTACCTCAACGGTACCTTTTCCTTTGTTACCAATAAGGGTGTCAAACTTATCTTCATCAGTGACCTCAACAGTCTTCTCCTTTGGTGGAGAAGGTCTTTGGATTTCAGCTCCACTCCTCAAGGTGATAGCATCTGCCTGCCGTCTTGGATTCACCTCCGATTGGCTTGGAAGAGAACCAGATTGATTGTTCTTTTGCTCTACTAAGGCATGCTGGGTAATTTGGTTCTCTAACATCCTTGTATGAGTGGAAATGCCATCCACTTTTATGGAGAGTTGAGAAATTGCATCCTTCAATAATTTGTCATTGCCCCTAAATTCTTCATTTTTCTACGCTTGAGTAGAAATAAATTTCTCCATCATAGTTTCCAAGGAAGAACTTTGAGGTTGGTGTTGATGTTGGTAACACTTGTTGTTGTTGTTGAGACCTGGCAGATTCCCATTTATTTTCCAGTTGAAGTGTTGTTGCTGCTGTGGTTGCTTCTGTCCTTGTTGAAAGTTTTGGGCATTGCTTGTATTCTGATAAGAGAAATTAGGATGATCTCTCCATCCCGGGTTATATGTGTTGGAGTAGGGGTTTTATTGCTTGTTTCCCTGTATCCCAACTGCATTCACTTTCTCTTGGTTATCTTGATTCATATTAGGAGAAAAACAAGTAGAAGAAGTATGTCTGACAAATCCACAAACTTCACAAATTACCTCAGCTGCTTGGATCTGCATGGTAGTCATCTTCTCAAACTTTTGTGTAAGGACATCAAGCTTGGCTACAATCCAATCAACTACATCAACACTGTGCTTTCCTCCTTGCTTTCTGGTTGAAGAACCCTGTGTAGAAGATGATTGTGCTTTTCTATCCGACCCCCATTAGCATTGGTTGAGTGCTATATCTTCAATGATATCATAAACCTCCCTGTAAGACTTATTTATTAAAGATCCATTAGCTGTAGCATCCAATGTCATACAAGTATTATAGAGCAATCCATTGTAAAATGTTTGAAGTAGCAACCAATTTGTCAATCCATGGTGAGGGCAAAGGCATTGCAGGTCCTTGAACCACTCCCATGTATCATACAAAGTTTCTCCATCTGATTGAGAAAAGTTTGTGAGTTGGTTCCTCAATTGGGTTGTTTTGCTTGGCTTCAAATACTTTGCAAGGAAAGCATTTAATAATTGATCCCATCTTTTGATGGACTTCTTAGGAAGAGACAAAAGCCACACCTTGGCTCTATCTCTCAAGGTGAAAGGGAACATCAGTAGCCATATTCCATCAGTAGATACACCATTGATTTTGAAAGTGTTCATGTACTCTAAGAATTCAGCTACATGAAGATTTGGATCTTCATTAACGGTACTCCCAAAATGGTTTTGCTGGATCATCTGCATCATTGAAGGGGCAATA
Organism: Alisma plantago-aquatica; assembly: GCA_963693085.1. Classification (NCBI taxonomy): domain Eukaryota; kingdom Viridiplantae; phylum Streptophyta; class Magnoliopsida; order Alismatales; family Alismataceae; genus Alisma; species Alisma plantago-aquatica. Next base: position 1,438,756,236 of record OY856409.1, on the reverse strand, counting down.
GAGAAGTTGTTTGCTTCCATTGCAGGTAGATCAATGGCTACACAAATGTTTGTGGCAACCGGCATGGCAAAGTTTTTTAAAGGACGATCATCCTCCATGGTTGGATCTTCTTATGTGGCTTCTTCAAAGGATGAAGAAGATGGTGATGGTGCTAATGGAACACCCTCTAGCAGTGATTGCTCTCCTCTTCTTGCTCTTCTTAAACTTGAAAGAGTGCGCACAATTTCAGGATCTAGAAACGCAGATGGTTGAAGACCCCTCTGTGAATGACTCATACAACCTGAAAAGAAGTAAGAGGTATTGAGAACACAACTAAAAGGTATATGAAAATTTGAAAATGGAAGTGGTGATCTAGTCTCAAATACTAGTTAACACTTTTTACTCTAATTAGATTAATCGTAGCTCCCCGGCAACGGTGCCAAAAACTTGTTTGATTATTACACTAACGAGTTTCAATCATATAAATGATCTTTTACTCAACTAGCCAATTCCCGCAAGAATACGGGAGTAGTTGTAGTTAAGATCAAACACAAGGAGCTTTAGCAATCAATTAAATGCAAGAGTTCTAAGTTTCAACAATCTAGACTCTTTTTCAAAGAAAGATTTGGTTAATTAAACTAAAATGTTACAATTAGACTAGACAGTAATAGGATTACTTAAAAGGGTTTGATTTCAGATTTAAACAGTCTTGGACTTAGGATTTCACTAGCACATCAATATGAAGCAGAAACACAAAATTTAAACATACTAAACACTTGCTAAAGGAGAGTTGTATGTTATATTTCACCTCTCAGTGTAAATACAACGATCCTAACTCAATACAACACTCTCGTGTATGCATTTCATTTTGGATCACAAACCTACTCCTCAACTCCATAATTTCCACTCTCATGGTAAAGGAGGAGTTGCCAAGAAAGTACCTCCTTACTCTCCTACTTATCTTCTCAAATCAAGCAAGAAAGCATAAAACATGCATACATAGTGGCCATCCATACATGCAAGAAGTAAGAAACCGATACTCAAAAGGTAGAAAAGCAAGCATTTAGTATTTAGTACTAAATTATCATATTTCATACATGTTATGACATGGGAGTTACTCTCCCATGTCCAAGAAAAGGAGCCTACTCATCCATGATGATATACAGTAGAAATGATACATAATTTTCAGAGTTTAATATGGTTTAGAGAAGGAAAAACTAAGAGAACTAAAGGTGTAACTCAAGAAGAGTAGAATTCCGGATTGGGGAAGAAATTCCACTCCTAAAGATTCTCTAAACCAGACAAACTTACCTCTCGAGAAGCTTGATGGAGAGAAAACGTTCTGCTGCACCTTCGGAGAAGAAGATAAAGAAGAAGAGAAAAAGAATGGAGGTTCTTTGGCAAGAAACCACCTTATTCCACCCAAAACCCTCCTCCTTTTCTCTAGACCTCCTCTTGGATGAAAAAACCTTTGAAAAAATGACTAGTGATAACGGCTCCCTTAGTTGGTTCTCCCTTTAAAAATGAGAGACGTCATTTTTCAGATTTGCTAAAACTGACAGAGACACAATGTGTCTTCCTTCGGACATGTCGTGTTTCGGTCTCTGATAATTGATCCAGTCGACTTTGACATCCTAGATACATGCCGTGTCTGTGGTGAACACACCATGTTTTCCTCTTTTCAACACTTTCTAGGATCGCACACGTCGTGTTCCAAAAAGAGATACGACGTGTCTTTTTCCCTTTCGGCTGGATGCATGGCTAACTAGGATTGCGCACGCCGTGTCTTAATTTAGATACGCCGTGTGTGATGCTATTTCAGTAGAAATAAGACTCTGAGTTGTCTGTAAAGCATGGAGAGACTCCAATGATGTCGGAGTTGAGTTGGGCTATCTCTAATTGTATCCTTTTAAGCATATCTACAATACACATCATGCGATAAGAAAAATAACAAAAAATGGCAAGAAGAATATCAATAAAGGCTAAATGGAAACAAAATGAACTGAATTTGTGTGTGGAAATGTGTAAGAATTGATGTGAAAAGCACACAACAAATACATAAAAATAACAAAAAATACACTTTAATCATCATAACTCCAAACTTTATAAAATTATATGTTTTGCTAATCAGGAGAACCTAATAAGATCAATGGTCAAAATCTAAATCTAAGTTTTATTTGAAAAGTCCAAAACTAGGGTTTTCTTCACCTTTATACATATGTAAAACCCTAATACATGATTATACTTTTAAAAATAGGAAAAGTGGGCCTTGGACTCAAGCGAAGTGGTGAAAGTGAATAATTGAATTCATTAAGAGAGGTATGCACTTTCCTTACACCTAAGTTGGGAATAATTGCAAACCCTAACCTAGTTTCTCTAATGAATCTTTTATGAAACCCTAATTTCTCTTTTGATAATTCATTTTCTATATTTGCCTCAAAATCAGTTTTGATACTTATTTCTTGGGTCTTGTACCCCATTGCCATGTTGCTATTATTTGATGCTTATACTTGCCATAGTTCTTAGCATGTTTATTTTATTAGACTATTTAACTAGTGTAGTGGAATTTTTGTACAACCACCCACAGATAGGGAATGTGTAGATTTTGCCCAGGGAAATGTGTTACTCTCCCCAATATAACATATTTGTAGATGATTGGAATGTGTTACTCTCCCTCACCTATTGGTTGAGGTTAGGTAGGTGCCTCAACCTTACATAGTTTAGGTAGTCAATATTAATCATGCATGTAACTTTACTATTTTGTTATGGCAAACATCTATTTATTTATGCCTCATACTTTTGACCATCTTCATCTTATGATGAAATCTTAGCCTTTATTTCCATGATGTTTCTTAACTTTTGTCCTTCTTCATTATCTATGACACATACCTTACTTCTGTCTTTTGTTGGGTACTTTCCCAACCACCCAAGGTTTGATCAAGGAGTTGAGGCCTAGGATCAGAGTTGTACAATAGGAGTGTGGAGGACCATCTTAGGAATAGGATAAGGAGTACATGGCTTTAAGCATGGACCTATCTCATGAAGTTGTTTCTTGGAGACAAAGTTGGTGTAGTTTAGATTTCCCTATGTCTAGATCCTTTTGTTGTTGTAACCCCTATATGGGAGAATGATCATGTGCACTTTATAAAATTGATTATAATCATGAAATTATATTCCACTGCAATACTCTTTGGTCTTTTGTATACCATATATATAAAGATTTGAAAATTTTACACCTGTTTCAACATACCTTTTGAGTATGTTGGGATGGATGTTTTATTTTTTAAATTTTTAGTTAAGGGGTGATTTCACTCTTTTACAACATGGTATCAGAGCCCATAGTAGTTGAAATCCGACTGTTTCAATTTTGTCTCCCTATTTAAAATCCTTTCCTTACATAGTTTCCCCTTTTAGTGACATGTTTGCCCTAGAGTTGATCTATAGAGGATAAAAGGTTGATTTAGGATCCTATGAGTTTCCCATTAGAATCATGTTGATTGAACCCCCTAAAATATTTACAATTAAAATATGTAAGTAACCATAGTAACTTGAGGTTGTTTAGGTTTGCCTTTAAGCAACTACTAGGACATGAAGTTGAAAGCAAAGGTGTCTAGAAAGGATCAGGGTTTGGGGGTTGGCAAGATTTTCCTCCGCACCACTAGCTTGGTTTACGAGGACTCCTGGATCCATATGATACCTGCCTGGCTTGAGCTGATATGGATTGTCCAAAATATAATTCTTTTAGGCAATAGTAACCTTAGACATCTATGTTGGTTATCTTTGGGAACCTTATGTGATGACCCAGTCTTCCAGGTGTTGTGACTTGTTTGAGGATGGATACCTGATATAGTTCCCTTATGTCCCTTAGGACCATATGTTTGGTCATCCTAACCCTAGAAGCTAGACTTTGAAGTTGGTGTTTAGTAAGCTATCAGTGTGTGCAGTGGAAGAATTATAGATCTTATACATGGTTTAGTTAGACTCACCTTTTTACATATAGTTTAGTTTGGCTTGGTAGGTCAAACAATTTAAGGGGTGAAGAGTAGTTGGTTGTTGATGCTTGACTAGTTACATTTCGAGGACGAAATCCTTTTTAAGGGGATGGAGCCCAATGACATTATGAAATCTAGCTACTTTAACCCTAGAAGCCCTAACTCCATGACTAGGAGGCTAGTATGCTTGGATCCTTAGTATTGACCAAACAAAGCTATAGTTGTGAATCTAACATGTTTGTTTATATATAAATGAACATAATGGTCATCTAATGAATAGTTCATATCTTTGAACCCTAATGAATACTTTATGCCCATAATAAGAGTAACTCACATATTAATCCTAATGGTGGATACACATGATGCTAACCATGTCATGATCCAGTAAACCCTAATGATATGGTGAGTAAGATCATTGTAACCCAATCTTGGACTTAATGCATGCTAAGAAGGTATAAGTGATATATAAGGATCATGTTGACCTAAACCCTAAGTTGTAATCATATAACCTTAACCTATGCATCATTAATGTTATTAATGATACATTAGTGACATTAGGTATCATAATCAGATAATATAATTTGATACACATAAATGATATATAATCACCTAATCATAAAAATTATCAAACTATCAATATGATATATAATCACCTAATCAGATAATATACTTTGTTCTCTAATAAACACCTAAATAATCACTTAATCATGACTTGGGATGTAAACCAATTCATTAATATGTAATATGTTCCACCTTGTTCACTAAAATACAAATAATGACTTCATTATGGATAAGAAGTAACTGAATTTACATAAATGTGCATAATCAATAATAAGAAGTGAATATATATGAGAAAATGATTAGTGATAACATTAATGTGAGCAAGATAGGTAATGTGATAATGTATAGATGTTTAATATAGATATAAGTAATTAATGTGACATTAATTGGATTAATTGTAGAGTTAATAACAAATTGGATAAAATGTCTTTTTTCATGCAAAAAGAATCTATTGTAATTATATATGATGATAATATGAGGACGATGAAGTCTAAACCCAAATTATTAAGGATAATGGTCAAAGATAATTGAGTAACCTCTAATTGTGCTAAAATTCTCAATAAGATAAATGAGTAATATATGAGGTTTGATGCATTAATCGACCCTTCTACCATTACTATGACATCAAGTTAATGAGGGGAAGGAACACTGCTAGAGGTTACCATGCAATGTATTCAGTAGATAGACAACTACTGTCTGACGTTGCCTCTGAGGATGATGTTGTTGTCAACTTGGATGCTTCTGATACTCCTGTCAATATAGATACCACCAGAGCTGCAGCAGACACAACCTATTTTGGCACCTAGAATGAGGGAGACAACGTCAAAACGGATAACCAAGGCGTTAATGCAAGGACTCCTCCTAGCCATAGGCGCAGGAAGCAAGCATCAATGACACATGAGTGAGGTATGCTAACCAGTAATGTGGTATCAGAATTCACAAAGGTGTATGCAAAGGTGCACGAGTTAGGCACCGGTGTAGCCACCTGAGCCATTGAAAAGGAAGAGTTTGTAATGGTTTTACAGCATCTCCATGAAATTTTCCCAGATGCCCCTACCATGTTTTTACTACTCTTGTTAATTCCATGAAGGATTCAACCAACTATAGTATCTACCTCAGCCTCTGACATACCCCACAGAAAGTTATGATCTAGTTGCAAGATCTATGCGAAAGGTCCTGCGCTGCTAATGCAACACTACCACCTTCCATGCCCCCCTCTTTTGGGTTGTCTCCATAGGATTTTCTTCATAGTATCCTCCTTGGACTTTTAGAAACACATCAAGTATGCCATCCATGTGTCATACTTCCAGTGATGATGTTGGCACAAGCGGGACTAGCAGAGGTCACACACCATAGTTAGACTCCGCACCTCAGTCAAACTCCATAGCAAACACTTTAATAATTAGTAGTATCCATTAACTGTTTCTTGTATATTTGATAAGTTTGAGAACGTTGGCTGCATTGGGTTATTGTTGTAATATTTAATTCCTTAGCAAAAAAATTCTTTGATATTCATATCTAATTTAGTTGCAGTTTTGTTTATGCACACCTTTCATGTTATCTTATTCTTATTATAGAAATCATATCTTAGTTTTGTCATTGTTATAATTGTAGGCATCATGGATGGTACTGACCACACATGTACATGAGACCTAGTGACAAATTTTGAATATCATGTATGAGCTAGCAAATTGTATTGCTAAAGAAATATGTGACTCAATAACAACCACCATCCTGGACAATCCCACTTATGATGACATAACACATCCATTACCTAGGTCAGTTACTATTAGGAGTGGTCACCAAAAGGTTTTAGAAATCATAAATGGACATGAACAGAGGGCATATGACATGTACTAAATGCATCCAGATATTGCTTTAGCCCTCATGGACTAGCTTGAGAGTCGTGACTTATTAAGTTGTAGTAGAGGTGTCTCATCAGTCAAGGTTGTATGCTACTTCATTCAGATGGTTGGCCATGGCCATAACGATCATGTTTAGTGGAGGACTACATTCACTATAGTGAGACCATAAGCAAAAAGTTCAACAGAGTATTGGACATGGTGTGTGGTTTGTGTTAGGAATATATTGTAATGCAAATCACAACCACAAAATCGCATCATCGCATCTTAGAGACCTAAGGTTCTACCCTTACTTCAAGGTAATAGTTTTTTACAAAAAATGGTGAGTCATGGTAACATTAAAATGTAAGTTGAACCCTTTATTATCTTGTTTTAGTATGCCATTGGGGTAATTGATGGGAAACACATCCCAATTTTGGTTAGACTTGATAAGCACAATTGTTATAAAAAAATAAAGGGTATGTCTCACTGAATATCATGGGTGCAGAGACTTCTCAATGGATTTTACTTATGTCATGATAGGGTGGGAGGGCTCTACAACAGACCAAGGGATCCTACAATCTACAACGACCACATGTGGTTTCAAAGTACCCACTAGAAAGTATTACTTGGTTGATGCAGGCTATGCCAACGCATGACAGTTCCTTGCACCATATCGCAATAAAACTTACCATATAGATGAGTACCGGGGAAACAGACACACTCACAACAACAAGAAGGAGATGTTTAGCCACCGACACACACAATTACACAATATTGTTGAAAGAGCTTTCAGTGTGTTGAAGATGAGGTTTTCTTGCCTAAGAAAAGACGCGACATATTCTGTGCATTCACAAAGTCACCTAATATTGGTGTGTCATATTCTACCAATTTCATACAAAGCCAAAATGATGGCGATGTTTTATGGATGAATTTGTAGAAGACAGTTTGCTAACTGACCTCCCAGGAACTGGGGTCGCCTTGAGTTCCCTCCAACAAACAACTCAAGTCGATGCTCGGGAGGGTGACATATTGCATGAAAACATTTCTAGTTTAATTTGGGAAATTCAATGACCTTCCTTTGTACTTGTCATCATTTTTGTAGTACTTTCAAACTCATACCTCACATAACATGTGCTATATTCTTCTTCCGATACTGTCCTTAGTTTTTTCATGTACAATTTGTACATGCCTCCTAATTAAAAGTGTCATTATATGCTTCATTAAGTTTTCTTACAATTGAGAATGGAATGTCCTCATGTCCATGTGGCCTCGAATGCACTGTACGAGTCTACACGGATGCCACAAATTCTACTAATGGACGGTTCCAAGACAATTACCTGTACATGTCGTATTTTACATGTTGTAGGGGTCTTGTTCAAACCATATGTGGTATGATGTTGCCCACACAATGAGTAGAACATAATGTGACCACCTGACGCAAATTTACCGTGCACAGAAACACAAGTAAACGCGTCGAAGTAGTACAGGCCTTTGTGAGGCCCGAGTCGAACTCAGGGATACGTGAAATCGTCGGGGACTCCTACTAACTACTCGCGATCAGCTAAGCCGATTAAATAGTTGATAGTTGTTGTTGAAATTAAAAGAAAATAAAAACAAAACAAAACAATCAATCGATTAAATGTTGGTTTAATCAATTCAACAGAAGATATTTAGGGTTGCGGTTTCACCGCGGGTTTTCATTGTATTAAATTCTATATAGCTACTCAATTTTATCTCTCTATCCGGATAGTGGCCTGAAATCAGAATTGCCCACTGTCGTGGTACAACTCACTACCTATGTCTAGGTCGGTTCCACCGTCGTAGTAACCTATACCCTAAACTAGGTGCATTAGGAACGACCTCTCGGTATCCACCATTAATCTTACACCACCTTGTTCAAGGGATTTGTCAATTAATGTAAATTCCGTCTCTTTTCAACCGTTAATTCTTCTTTCAAAGCAATTAAGGGCATTAGGTTATTATTATGGTGATCAAGCATAACAATATATTGGAGAAAATGAAATTATACCACGGATTTAAGAGATAATACATGAGTTACTATTATAAAATCATCATACAATGAATCCCCGGGCTACTCCCGGTCCTAAAGACAAAGGGGATTAGCCCTGCATGTTCATCTCAGAGTACAATGTGGATAAAAAAAGGGAAACATGTAGGAAAATGTGATTGAGTGATAAAACCCCTGAACGGAGAAGGTCCAATCGATACTTGGCGTGGAATCCACGTTCACCCGCCTTTCGGTGGTGGAATTCATCTTCTTCAGCGTCTGGATCGGCTGGGGCGTGCTCTCGTGCTCCGTTCTTCTCTCCTTGCTCTCCGGGATGTGTGCAACAACTAATGACGTCCTCCCCGAGTCAAGGGCGCCGTCATTAGGTATATCTCCCTAATTAGGTTGCCAATTAACCACGGCCGTCCGATTAAGATTAATCTGAAACAAACTCATATCTGACGGTGTCGATACCATCGATGCGGGTCGATGGTATCGACCTAGCATGATAGCGGCAATCCTTCTTTTCTTCGGTCTGTGCGCCTGATGTCATCTCGATACCATCGACGCGTGTCGATGGTATCGACAAACCTGTAGTGATAGTTTTGTCGTGTTGTGTCACTGTAGCTCCACCAGTCGATAGTATCGACATTTTGGTCGATAGTATCGATGCACTTCTCGCCAGCAACCTGATGGTATCTCGATACCATCGACATCCCTGTCAATAGTATCGACTTTCTTCTGGTCCTTGCGGCTGGCAACCTGTGGTCCGGTCGATGGTATCGACGGCAGCAGATACTTGTTTTTCCTGAAATTAACACACAGAACCACATAAATCCACACAAATTATATTCTTTCGATAATTAATACTAAAAATGCTTAAATAAAGGGAATTTGACATAAAGAAGTAGCATAGACCAAAATGAATGAATTATGCAACATTAACCATGAAAATGACTAATAAATGCATAAAACACATATCAAACAAGGCTATAAATGCGACTCAAAATCATCGCATCAAACTCCCCTAAGCTTGAACATTGCTCGCCCTCGAGCAACTAAACCTCAGAATAGAATTGCCAGAGTCAACTAAAGAACAAAGCATCACAACAGACATCCCACATGACTCCCACCGGACATTCACATACCGGCCCTCACTAACCACATAATGATAATTACCCTAAAGGTGACAGTAATCATCCATAAAAGATATTAACCTCAAACTGATGAACACTATCACATAAGGCAGTTAACATAATAAAATTCGCCGGTCCAGACTTAGTGCATCTTGTGATCTTCTAAACTACGTTGCTCGCCCTAGCTACCATCTACATGGAAGCAGTTCTCCTGATATTCACTAGTGAGGAGAAATTCAAGGTGGCCTACCAATCCGAGCAACAGGTGGATGAAATAGGTGGCTCATGGAAGAAGTGGAAGCATTATACATTTTCAACATGCATACAACAAAAATGCCCTAAATGATGCAAATGCACATGAAAAAAATGCCCTAATGCCTAATTAGGTGGAATGATGCATGCACTAACCATCCGTCTCAAAATGAGATGGATATCTAATTAAACTACATCATGTACTCACTTATCTTGAAATACAGGTGAGATTATGTTCCTTTCTCCTTCTTATTCTTGTTGCTTCTGAATAACTTTTTTTTTCACTTTCAGATTTTTTTTTCATTACAAACCCTTATATCCATGATTGACAATGAATACCGATTGGGCTTATATTTTCTGCATAGCTCGAATATTTGCACTATTTGGAAGGTATGGAACAAATTAACTCACCATTAAAGAATAAATGAGGTACATGACATACTTTATGCATAAAAGTTATGAATGAAACTACATGACATGCACCTAAGGGTAATGTGCATGTATACTTATTCTAATTTTTTTTCTTATTTTTTCATGCAAACATATGAAGGTGGCTGCAATGCAAGTCCTATCTACATGCCATGCAATCAACAAGAGTTAAAACCGTACTTTACTTCCAAATCTTGGGTGGACTGTGAAAACAATGAGGTGGACAGATCACAAGACTAGTTGACTGAACCTTTGAAAGATATTATATGTCCCTCCTTACTGACCTGTGTAGTAGCTAAGAGGTTTTTTCTCTCTTACTTCAAATTAAAGTCTCACTATCATTTGGTCAATTTAGGCTCAAACAACCAATTCCGTCCACTTTCATGAATCATTAGGAATATACAATTGTGATTTTCTATTTAAAAGTTGACAAAACCAATCATTTTCGAAGTTAAGTGATCAAGGTTAAACAACACTCAAGCTTGTGAACACTCAAAAATAAATTTAGTTTCCCTCAATTCCCCATGCACATGCAACTGAGATGACTCAACATTAAATATATCCACGATTACACTAGATAGATTGTGGAACCTAAAACAAACTAAGATTGCAGAAAACAAATGACAAGAAACAAAAACAATAAAACTAAAAATATAGAAAATGAAAGATAGAACTGTTCCAATACCCCCCCAAGCTCGAATTCGACTATGGCCTCATAGTTAAAAACAATCTTAAAGGTTGGAACAGAGATACCGCTTTTACCCTTCAGGTGGAGGCGGGTACTGCGGAGCCGTAGGGTCCCAGGACAGATACTCCCCCTGGAAGCTTGGATCAAACTGGGCCCTAGGTGGAGGTTGTGGATAGCCTCCAAAGTAATCTTGGCTCCAATAGTGGTCATAGAAGGACTGTTGTTGCATCTCCATCCGTTGCAACCGATCATGAATTTTTTGTTGGTTGTCAAGGAGAAGACGCTCATTCTCGAACATTGGCCGTTGGTTGTCTAGTAACCGGTGTGTAGTGTCTTGAATACCGGCATATATCGTCATGTGATGCTGCTGCGTTTGCTATATCTCCTGCAACATAGTATACATACCCTGCATAGAATAGGCTTCCTCGCTTGGCTACGAGGGCGGTGGTGGTGGTGGCGTAGGCTGTGATGATGAAGATGCACCCGGATGCATCCGAGGATGCTTCCGTGGTGCCACTCATGCTCGAAGAGGTGTAAATGCCTCCTCTTCCTCCTCAGCCTCGTCGTCATTTCCGTCATCTCCGCCTTCTTCATCGGAGTCGGCGATGGCTATGATTGGCCATCGTAAGTGTTGCACCCCTTCAATGTTGAAGATCGGATCAGGTAGCGAACATTCCTGATAGGTGTGGTTGATGTGGCAGTGCGCATACGCCAAACCATCTCGAAGAAGAATGAGATTGGACCGGCACAAATGTTGCAAGTTCACCTTGCTCCTTGTGGATATAAGAGTAAGCATCTGGAAATTAAGCCCAAGGTAGAAGGCCATCTTGGTGATGAGCCCGCCAAAGTGAATTGGCGCTTTCCGTGTACTCCTCTTCACCGCCAAAACTCTCTGCAGAAAGAAGGCACCCCAATTGCATTCTTGACGCTTCAGGAGCTTATACAAAAAGAATAAGTCCGTCTCCTGAAACTTGCTGAGGGCCAAATCACCCCGAGCAAACAATGTCGAACTGAGCATCCGGTGCAGAATCCGGACGAAAGGGTGCTCAAAATCAGCTACCGCATCATTATAGTAGCTTACTGACTTCCCCGGCGGCACCGTAACTAGCTCGGCAAAGATGGCGTCGTAGTCGGTGCGGTTGTCCAGGCGCCGGTAGTCGGACTGCGAGTGGTTCCAGTTGAAGATCACGTTGAACTGCCGGAGTGTAAGGGTGTAGTCGTTGTTGTACAATCGGAACGACACCCGACCCTTAATCCACTCACAGTCGGTGGCTATGATGTCGTTGGGCACGACGCAGACGTCCAGTGACGCCATGAACTCAACCACCAATTCCTTGTACGTGGGCCACTCGCCGAAGAATGGCTGGCCATCAGCATGATACTCTAGCTCATCAGGCCGTCTTTCCGTGTGTCGGGCCTGTCCTTTAAGCACATAGGCAAGGTTCACTTCAAACCCGAGGTTGCGGATGGTGTCCCGTTCAACATAACGGGTAGGCTCAATCTTCCTCTTCATAATCTCTTCGTATATCTTCTTCACCTCCGCAGATGGATGAATCAGCCGCGGGCATGCAACTGACGCAGTCGGAGGTGGCACGAACTCGGGGATGTCCATCGGGTTCGTGCGTGAAGATGATGCACCAGCTACGTGCACCATGATGTCGAAAGAAAGGAGAATAGGAAGGAAGCTCGGTGAAGATCGGAGAATTGAATCTCCGCTAGATGAAGAACTAGCATGGTGTTGCTCGTCGTCGGGCTTGGACAGCTCTGGAACACGCTCGGCACAAGTGAAGGAGAGTTGCACTGAAGGTGTGATGTCATCTGATGCAAACACTCCTCATATATAGCCGTGGAAGGCGCTACTGTCCGCCCGTCAATACCATTGACGCGAGTCGATGGTATCGACTCGGGTAACACGATCTGTACCTCCGCGAGTATCGACGGTTGTCGATGGCTGGATCTGTGGGGCCCGGATTGCTGACGTGCCGATACTATCGACGCTGGTCGATAGTATCGACCCATCTCCCGGATCGACTTCTTGGCTGCTGCGATCGCCGTTGATCTTTCCTCGCGGATCGTTGATGTGGCGCGTCGATACCATCGACGCGAGTCGATAGTATCAACCCTATGATTAGGACAAACCCTCACGAGGCCCGACCACTGCCTTCTTTGCATGAATGTGTCGATACCATCGACACGCCCGTCGATGGTATCGACTTTCCTGAGACGATTTGTTCTGAAAATCTTTAGAGATCTCGATAGTATCGACACCCATGTCGATACCATCGACTTCTGCTTGCGATCTGCCTGTTGGTATGTCGATACCATCGACGAGGCCGTCCATGGTATCGATGCAGTTCGATTCTTGCAGTCGCCAACCTGTACCATGGTCGATACCATCGACGCGAGGGTCGATGGTATCGACTCTGCCTCAGCCCTGCACATGTAGCAAATGATCACGGTATCTTTTGTACACTAAAAACTAAGTAAAAACAAAGTAAACTATGAATGTAAATGAACTAAGCTAAGGTACCAATGGTTGGGTTGCCTCCCAACAAGTGCCCTTATTTAACATCTTAGGCTAGACGACTTCAAGCTTCTCATCAACTCGGTACCTTGGAGAAGGTGCTCAGAGGATCGTGCGGTAGCTTGAACTCCACCCGATCTTGACCTATCCCCAATGTCAACGTACCTCTCCCGATTACAGTTACTACATCGGCCGTTGCTTGAAACGGCCTACTCAGTAGCATCTCACAACTATGAAGCTGCGGCATATCCATGATGACGAAATCTATAGGAAAAATGAACTTGTCTACTTTGATGAGTACATCCTCGCAAACTCCGTATGGCCGTACTATGGATCCATCAGCCAATTCAATGGTTGCCGCTGACTTCTTCATGTCCTTCAACCCCAACTTTTTAAATGTGGACAACGGCATGAGATTTATGCTCGCGCCCGAATCACATTGAGCTCGTGGAAAGTATCTATCGCCTATCGAGCATGGAATATAAAAACTCCCTGGATCTTTCTTCTTCTGTGGCAAACTCCCATGGATGATCGAGCCCACCTTGGCATTCATCCGACATACATCCGTGTCTTTAATCCGCCTCTTCTTATTGATGATTTCTTTAATAAACCTCCCATAGGCGGGAATCTTCTCAATCATCTCCACTAATGGAATGTTGATATGAAGTTTTTTGAACATCTCCAAGAATTTTCTATAATGCCGGCGCTCTTTCTTAGGCTTCGGGCTGTCCAGACTTGACACAACTGCCGCATTAACCTGCTTGTGAGGTGGCACATATGAGCTTTTCGGAGCCAGCTCCCCTAAGCTTGCTTCAAAGACTCCCTCTGGCGTGGAATTTGTCGAAACATCATCAACATGTATAACGGGCTGTGGCTCCTCTCTCGCAAAAGATGTATCCGCACCTTGATAGACAGCCTTCACTTGCTCTTCTTGCCTAGGCGGGGACGCAACCATCATGGGCTCTTGGCGGGATTTCCTGAAAGGAGTGTATCCGCCTGGCAGTCCATAATGACTGCGAGGATATAGTATTGCTGGTGTAGCCTCCATATCAAACATCAATTTGCTTTGATCTTATATCTCTACCACCTGGGGTTCTGCCTCATTGATCACAGCCATGTATTTAACTTGATGATGTGCTTGGACCACATCTGCATTCTCGGCCTGTCTCTGCTGATTGGCGTGCTTGATGGCCGCCACTTCATTTGAGATCTGGGTCACGGTGGTTTCTAACGCCCGCATTTGTGCTCCATGGCTTTGCATCGTCTGCCCAAATTTGGTCAAGATGTCACCCTGAGACTGCAGTTGTTTACCAAACATAGTCATCATTTCCTAATTCTGCTGCACCATTTGACTAAGCAATTCGGTGCTCTTATCGTCAGCCCTTGGTTGTGGCATTGCCTTCGGATCTTGTAGGAAGTTTTTAGGATCCTTCCATGAGAACTTTTTGTCTTTTCTCCATGAATAGTCATTATTTATGTAGCCCTGTTGTTGCATGAATTTTACTTGGGCTTCCTCATCCTCGGATGCATCTTCCTTAGCTAGCAATTTCTTGGCTAAAAGATCTAACTTGTCATTCAGCTCTTTTATTGCTTTAGATTCACCTGCCACTCGAACCTGTTCCACAATGCCTCTTTCACCCCATGATTGTTTCTTAGCCATATTCTTAAGGATCTCCCAACATCTAGTGTCCGTGTTATTCAGGAAGAATCTAGAACCGGCTGAATCGAGGTTACTTCTATCATGCTCGGAGAGAGAAAAATAGAAGATCTTTACTTGTGTCTCCTTATCAAGCCCGTGATGCGGGCATCGCCTGAGCATGATCTGAAATCTCTCCCAGGTCTCAGAATACGTCTCTCCTGCTTGTTGCGTGAAGTTATGGATCTTTCTGATCATGTCATTGGTCTTCTCGGGCGGAAAGAACCTCTCGAAGAAAACCTCAACCATGTGGTCCCAAGACTCCACATATTCATCATCTAAGTTGTTCAACCACTCCCGCACGATTCCCGCAAGAGAACTCGGGAATAGCTTCAAGTAGAGCACATTTTGTGGAAATCTGTCGATTTTTATCATATCGCAATTCTCCACAAATTGACTAATGTGCGCGACGGGGTCTTCATTTTTGAGCCCATGGAAAGCATTGGACTTCACCAAGTTGATTAGAGCCGGATCGATCTTGTATGTCCGAATATTCACTGCTTGCTTCTTGATCGGCCCCTTGGAAGCGGATGAGGAAGAAGCCTTGATCTTCGCCCATATTGTCTGTGGCTCGTCCATCTCTTCTTGTTTAGGATCAGAAACTATATCCTCAAGCTGGTCTTGATTATACTCGTCCTCGTCTTCCGATCCCGACAGCGGAACCTCTGGTGCTTGTGTTATGACCCGTTCCAAAGTTTATTGGTAAAGCATTATGATTTGAGCCTAATTAAAGTTATTTGAGTTAACATATGTGCTTATGATGTGGTTAGTGATCATTAACTTGATTTAGTTGAATCAAGCACATAAAATTAATTAGTGCTTAATTAAGATGATTAAATTGAGTAAAGTGATAATTGGATGCAATTGGAATTTTGAATCAGCAAAACAGTGTAATTAGTTTGTTTTCATGCCTTGGGATTGTAGTGGGCATTTTTTTTGAAAATATGCAATTAAAATCACCTGAATTGGACTTTCGAGTCAAAAGTTATGAACTTTTCCGATTTCAGGGTTTATATTACAAAAATTCCAATTATTTTCTTTATAAACCTTCCCTTATTTCCCTGTTAGTTATCCGTTCATTTTGTTTCCTGTTGGAGGCGGCGCAGAGGGTGCAGCCCCGCATGACGATCGTAGAGGCGATCAGCTGGCCTACCTCCAGCGATTCTCTTCTTCTTCCTCTCTTCCATCTTCCTTTCTCCCTCCTCTTTTCTTCTTCTCTTCCTTCCCTACCCGCCTAGCTTGTTGCCTACCTTTGCTACTTGGGCGACCAGCAGCTGTAGCAAGCTGCTACAGAAGCAGCAAGCTGCTTACAGCAGCAAGGAAGCTCCATGGGCGCTTGGTGGCAGCAATAGGAACCATCTTGAGCTCCGATTCAGAGCTAGAGCTCGAAGCTGCAGTCCCTAGACCAATTCTAGCCTTGGATTCAAGTCTCCCTTCCGCCAATCTGCTGTAGGTGAAGCAACAGCCGTGAACAGTGAAAATACCAAGGTTGAAGACGATCCGAAATCGCCCGGAATTAGACCCTGAACGCATCTCCGGACGAATCCGGACAGACCAAATCACTGTGAGTAGGATTTCATTTATTTATCATTAATAAACTCAGGCGTTTGAATACTTTCTGTTTTGTGCGCGAATTACGCTGATAACAGGTGTTATCAGGCGTCGGGCAGCGTTTGGCGTCGCCCGACTTTTATTTCATAAAATACTTCTAGACACTGTTATATGATTAAATTTAGCATTTGAACAGTATGGATTGAATCAGTAGATTTATATGGTTCATTGGAACCTAAATTGCTCATTTGAATGTTGAAATTAGAAATTCATGTCTGAAAATGGTATAATTTGGGTATGAACCCAGACAATGAAGATTTCTGATAAATTATCAGATGTACGATTTCAAAGTTGATATGAATAAATAAAATATGCATGAAAACCCTAATTACATATATCTTTTGACGTTAATATGTGTAAATTGATATTTACATGAAATGGCACATTTCTCTGCAGAAATTCTCAAGTATTGTTATTAAATTGTATTGTGATATGTAGTTAACTCTTAATTGAGATAAGTGATGCACAAACCAGGATTTGGGTTAATGTGCACGTTTTTCGAGAATTTTAGAGAATTAATAATTGTTGAGTATGATTCTCATATGTGAAGTAAATTTCTTTAATTTGTGCAAAATTGCGTAAATTCGCTATGTATGTGCCAAATTGAAATAAGTTGGGTTATTTATGCATTTCTAATTTACCTGAATGCATGGTATGAGAATTTCTCAGAAATTACAATGATTTGAAATATATTGCTCTGTCGGTTTAGAATGGCAGTGTATAGTGATCTGATATGAAATCAGTAAATGTGATATTCCTGTTTAAATGTTTATATGTTAATCAGTTAATAGACTTAGGTGCCCTAACACCGTAGAACCCCTTTGACAGATCTTCTTCTTAGGGGTGAAACTCGTGTTGCAACATTATCCGTGCGGAGTCATGGAGACACGAGGACAGAGAGCCAGTGTCCAACAACAACGCGTGCGATGTCACGGTGGCACTGGAGAAAATTGGGGGTTATTGCAACAAGATCCGTGCGGAGTCATGGAGGTAACCCCGTGAGACTCTCCGCCTGTGTACTCAGGTTAGAGGAGGAGTCTAGAGCACTCAATGTAGTGCAGTGAAGGCCGATGAGCCTGAAGGCCGATGAGCCTAGGGTCATGTGGCAGAGCAGGGCTGGCGTCAGACTTAGCATTTCCCGGGTGTGTCGCTAAGTCTTGTACGGTGGGATCGTAGTTCGCTACGGATCTTTATATGCAGGGTACACTGCATATGATTAGGGCATAATAATAATAATAATAATAATAATAATAATAATAATATAAATTGGTACCCATATAGGATCACAGTAAATTAAAGTATTCGAACTTTGTGCTATTTCTTTATATCTGTTATTCTGTTCAAATCATCTGTTATTGCATGGAAATGTGATTATATCCTGCAAATCTGTTATGTTATTAGAACTGCCGTGCTTAGTACTGTACTTATGTTTTATTTCAATTTATAAACCTGATGAGTTGTTTAGTGATAGCTAAGTGAAATTCTATTCACTGAGCGAGTAGGCTCATACCTCTACTCAAAACATTTTCAGGTCATCAACATCACAGGAATCTGGAGGATCCTTTCATCCTAACGCTCAGTCTGTAGAAGGTTTATGTAGTTAGTAGTTAGAGGTCTCTTAGTCCTTTCCCCTCGGTCCTTGGGACATGGTGTGGGTGTGAGAGAGAGTATGTTTGTGGAATGTGTATAAAGATGTAAATTAACTGTTATGTTTAATTTATGTTGAACAATGTAATATGCTGTAGACTTTCTGTATATTGTTAGTCAGTTTAATAAAAATGCTTCCGCAGTTTGTTTAGTTTCATTTTACAGCATAAATCAGATTATCCTATTAATGTCTTTAAAATGTTTTAAAAGTCATGAGTGGTTGGCTAGTGTGTAATCCCTCCGTCGCGCCCTAATCTCGTGATTACTGGGTAATGCGAGATCGGGGTGTGACATCTTTGGTATCAGAGCATAGGTTGAGTATATGAATACTCTAAGTCAAGGTCAGGGGACGATAAGAGACCAATAGGATTAGGACTTAAGTGTCTTCCTTCTAACTGCGATTTTCTAACAGGAAGTGTTCTGTTATACTATTGAAGATAGCAGGAAGAGGATGTGGTCACGAGAACCAAGTAAAGAGTTTAAGCTGAGTTATCAGGGATCATTAGGATCAAAAGATAGAATTATAATTAAGATGGATAAGAAATGATGTGTCTTTAGCTCTGGGAGATCTGAGTGTTTGGATACCCTGGCCAGGTGTCTAAGTACTTAGATTAACCAGTATCAAGCTACTCTGTCTATTCTTCTCTGGATGCCCTGGCCAGGTATGCAGAGGAAGGATAGGCTAGAGAGAAACCCTAGAAATCTTAGGGTTATGAGATAAGAAATTAATGTAGAAATAAGAGATAACATAGAAGATGCGATTCAACTCTTGTCTATTATTGCTTATTTGATTTAAAGATCACTAGAAATGCTTTTATATGCATAAAATTAGAATTTTCAGTTTGTAAAGCAAATATGGTTCTTTTATATTGTTGTGTCATGAAGTGAAAAGTTTAATGTTTGTTTTCTTTGTATTAATGTAGACCCGAATTTATGTTTAAATCAGTTTTCCCTAAGTGGATATTCTTTCCACATGTTTAAGATTAATAGGGGTTGATTAATCTCGAGTAGCTCTTGGCTTCAGGACTACAGGTTCGGCCTGGTCCGGCTGGCAGGATGCGTTACTGGGATCTAATGACTCCTATTAACAATAAAATAAGAATAGACTCTGGATGATTTAGACCTGTAACTTAGTGAGAATGTATATACACTAGGATGTTTTAACTATGGTAAGAAGTCTAAATGTTCTTTGTGTTAAGAATTAGGGTTTTAATGACATATGAATACAGAATTTGATGAATAGAATGTCTCACTAAATGATTTTTTAGTATTTTATGTGTCACTCTGATTTAGCTCAAATTTGGATATGATTTGGATATATAAAATGTAAACAACATTGGAAAATATCAGAATTTTTGAAGAATGTTCTGACATGTTTATCGGCCGAGTTTACAACTCGACCGAATCTACTGCAGACTGCAATATAGCAGTGCACTATTTGATTTTTAATTATTTATTTGTAATTATAAATGATCTCAAATTTTTATTGGAGGTCTAAAACTTGATTAGGTATAACATATAAAATTTCCAGAATTTTTGGAGCTTCTGTTAGCTGTTTAATAAACGAATTACAGAAACTATTGTGAAAACTGAATTTTCAGCCAATATAATTAAAGTTGAGTATTGGATTAATATGCTATTGACCCAAGCAACACAAATTGATCTATATGATCGACCAAACACACACACAATAATGCTATGTTACTGATAAGGACCAAACCCTAGAATGATTAGAGTTGTAGTAGTTCAAGGGATATCACTAGTGATTTAACCTTGAATACTAGTATCTATGTAAAATAAGACCTTGAGATTTGTTCTATGTAAAGTAATCTGGTAGTGATAGTGATCTAGGGTTTATAGGTAGCTAATCTGAACGGTACATGAACAACATGAAATGACTTAGAGAAAAGAGTAAGACATAAACTTGAAATGTAACAATAAGAGAGTAGCATAGAAATCGGAGTATTACCCGATATGTGATCTGCAGATAGCTGATGTAGTTCATGTTTTTAAGACATGGTGTCACTATCTTTATGATGTGACAATAGATTATCACCCTGGTAAAGAGAATGTGGTGGCTGATGCTTTCAACAGAAAGTCAAGTTCAACAGCTAATGCATTCTCTATGACATGTTTCAATAGAGACCTGTTAGTAGAAATGTGGAAGTTGAACTTAGGCTTAGGGGTGACAACACAGAGTGGTTTGATTGTACAGATGCAGGTTCAAGCCTACTTCTTATGATCAGATCAAGGAACTACAAGAGGGTGATAGTGAATTAAACCAGACCATGCATGACATGATAGGAGGAAAAGAGACCAGAGTTTAAGTTTTAAGATGATAAGGTGTTGTATTAGCATGGCATGTTGTGTGTACCTCGAGATAGTGAGTTGAAAGAAAAGATTCTTATGGAAGTGCATGTATCAATGTATGCTATGCATTCAGGTAACACTAAGATGTACATGGATCTCAAGGAGTTGCATTGGTGGCCTAGTATGAAAAGGATGTAGATGAGTACATGACTAGGTGCAGTGTGTGTCAGCAGGTTAAGGCTGAGCACCAGAAACCTAAAGGTACCTTACAATCTCTTCCTATACCAGAATGGAAATGGGAACATATCACAATGAATTTTGTGATAGGGTTGCCCTTGACACCTAGAGGTTGTGACTCGATATGAATGATTGTGGATAGACTGACTAAGTCTGCTCACTTTCTTCATATTAAGTCAACCTTTGATTTCCCAAAGTTGGCTAAGATATATGTGGATGAGATAGTCAGGTTGCATGGTATTCCGGTTTCAACTATATCAGATAGAGATCCTAAGTTCACATCCAGGTTGTGAAATTAGTTGCATCGAGCTTTGGGTACAAAGTTGAGGTGCAGTACAACCTTTCACCCGCTGACAGATGGTCCATTTGAGAGGACCATTCAGACTTTTGAGGACATGCTGAGAGCATGTGTCTTGCATTTCAGTGGAAGTTGGGAAGAACACTTGAGCCTTATAGAGTTTGCATACAATAATAGTCACCATTCTAGTCTTGCTATGGCTCAGTATGAAGCTCTGTTTGGCAGAAAGTGTAGATCATCCATATGTTGATATGAGGTAGGTGAAAGGCAGATTCATGGATTAGAGATAGTGGATTTGACCACTGAAAAGATTACTGTGATCAAAGTACAATTGAAAGTTGCATAGGATAGACATAAGAGTCATGCCGAGTAGAGGCGTTGACCACTTGAGATTCAGGTTGGTGATGAAGTGTATCTGAGGGTTTCACCGTGGAAAGGAGTGTTGAGGTTTGGTAAGAGAGACAAACTGACTCCTAGGTTTATGGGCCCATATCCTATCATTGAGAGGATTGGACCTGTAGCCTATAAGTTGGAATTGCCATCTGAGTTGTCTAATTTACTTGATGTGTTTCATGTATCGATGTTGAAGAAATGTTACCCTTGTACAGAGGAGATAGTTGACCCAGAACCTGCACAGCTCAGATCAGATGTGTCCTATGTTGAGGGACCAGTTCTGATAGTTGATCGGTGGATCAAGAAGCTCAAGAATCGAGATACCGTTAGTGAAGGTTTTGTGGAGAAACCACAACTTAGAAGAAGCCACGTGGGAGTTTTTGGGTCAGATATGTGTAACAAGTTTCCTTTTCTCTTTTAGGAATTTCGGGACGAAATTCTTATAAGGGAGGGAGATTGTTATGACCCGTTCCAAAGTTTATTGGTAAAGCATTATGATTTGAGCCTAATTAAAGTTATTTGAGTTAACATATGTGCTTATGATGTGGTTAGTGATCATTAACTTGATTTAGTTGAATCAAGCACATAAAGTTAATTAGTGCTTAATTAAGATGATTAAATTGAGTAAAGTGATAATTGGATGCAATTGGAATTTTGAATCAGCAAAACAGTGTAATTAGTTTGTTTTCATGCCTTGGGATTGTAGTGGGCATTTTTCTTGAAAATATGCAATTAAAATCACCTGAATTGGACTTTCGAGTCAAAAGTTATGAACTTTTCCGATTTCAGGGTTTATATTACAAAAATTCCAATTATTTTCTTTATAAACCTTCCCTTATTTCCCTGTTAGTTATCCGTTCATTTTGTTTCCTGTTGGAGGCGGCACAGAGGGTGCAGCCCCGCATGACGATCGTAGAGGCGATCATCTGGCCTACCTCCAGCGATTCTCTTCTTCTTCCTCTCTTCCTTCTTCCTTTCTCCCTCCTCTTTTCTTCTTCTCTTCCTTCCCTACCCGCCTAGCTTGTTGCCTACCTTTGCTACTTGGGCGACCAGCAGCTGTAGCAAGCTGCTACGGAAGCAGCAAGCTGCGTACAGCAGCAAGGAAGCTCCATGGGCGCTTGGTGGCAGCAATAGGAACCATCTTGAGCTCCGATTCAGAGCTAGAGCTCGAAGCTGCAGTCCCTAGACCAATTCTAGCCTTGGATTCAAGTCTCCCTTCCGCCAATCTGCTCTAGGTGAAGCAACAACCGTGAACAGTGAAAATACCAAGGTTGAAGACGATCCGAAATCGCCCGGAATTAGACCCTGAACGCATCTCCGGACGAATCCGGACAGACCAAATCACTGTGAGTAGGATTTCATTTATTTATCATTAATAAACTCAGGCGTTTGAATACTTTCTGTTTTGTGCACGAATTACGCTGATAACAGGTGTTATCAGGCGTCGGGCAGCGTTTGGCGTCGCCCGACTTTTTATTTCATAAAATACTTCTAGACACTGTTATATGATTAAATTTAGCATTTGAACAGTATGGATTGAATCAGTTTATTTATATGGTTCATTGGAACCTAAATTGCTCATTTGAATGTTGAAATTAGAAATTCATGTCTGAAAATGGTATAATTTGGGTATGAACCCAGACAATGAAGATTTCTGATAAATTATCAGATGTACGATTTCAAAGTTGATATGAATAAATAAAATATGCATGAAAACCCTAATTGCATATATCTTTTGACGTTAATATGTGTAAATTGATATTTACATGAAATGGCACATTTCTCTGCAGAAATTCTCAAGTATTGTTATTAAATTGTATTGTGATATGTAGTTAACTCTTAATTGAGATAAGTGATGCACAAACCAGGATTTGGGTTAATGTGCACATTTTTCGAGAATTTTAGAGAATTGATAATTGTTGAGTATGATTCTCATATGTGAAGTAAATTTCTTTAATTTGTGCAAAATTGCGTAAATTCGCTATGTTTGTGCCAAATTGAAATAAGTTGGGTTATTTATGCATTTCTAATTTACCTGAATGCATGGTATGAGAATTTCTCAGAAATTACAATGATTTGAAATATATTGCTCTGTCGGTTTAGAATGGCAGTGTATTGTGATCTGATATGAAATCAGTAAATGTGATATTCCTGTTTAAATGTTTATATGTTAATCAGTTAATAGACTTAGGTGCCCTAACACCGTAGAACCCCTTTGACAGATCTGCTTCTTAGGGGTGAAACTCGTGTTGCAACATTATCCGTGCGGAGTCATGGAGACACGAGGACAGAGAAGCAGTGTCCAACAACAACACGTGCGATGTCACGGTGGCACTGGAGAAAATTGGGGGTTATTGCAACAAGATCCGTGCAGAGTCATGGAGGTAACCCCGTGAGACTCTCTACCTGTGTACTCAGGTTAGAGGAGGAGTCTAGAGCACTCGATGTAGTGCAGTGAAGGCCGATGAGCCTGAAGGCCGATGATCCTGGGGTCCTGTGGCAGAGCAGGGCTGGCGCCAGACTTAGCATTTCCCGGGTGTGTCGCTAAGTCTTGTACGGTGGGATCGTAGTTCGCTACAGATCTTTATATGCAGGGTACACTGCATATGATTAGGGCATAATAATAATAATAATAATATAAATTGGTACCCATATAGGATCACAGTAAATTAAAGTATTCGAACTTTGTGCTATTTCTTTATATCTGTTATTCTGTTCAAATCATCTGTTATTGCATGGAAATGTGATTATATCCTGCAAATCTGTTATGTTATTAGAACTGCCCTGCTTAGTACTGTACTTATGTTTTATTTCAATTTATAAACCTGATGAGTTGTTTAGTGATAGCTAAGTGAAATGCTATTCACGAGCGAGTAGGCTCATACCTCTACTCAAAACATTTTCAGGTCATCAACATCACAGGAATCTGGAGGATCCTTTCATCCTAACGCTCAGTCAGTAGAAGGTTTATGTAGTTAGTAGTTAGAGGTCTCTTAGTCCTTTCCCCTCGGTCCTTGGGACATGGTGTGGGTGAGAGAGAGAGTATGTTTGTGGAATGTGTATAAAGATGTAAATTAACTGTTATGTTTAATTTATGTTGAACAATGTAATATGCTGTAGACTTTCTGTATATTGCTAGTCAGTTTAATAAAAATGCTTCCACAGTTTGTTTAGTTTCATTTTACAGCATAAATCAGATTATCCTATTAATGTCTTTAAAATGTTTTAAAAGTCATGAGTGGTTGGCTAGTGTGTAATCCCTCCGTCGCGCCCTAATCTCGTGATTAGTGGGTAATGCGAGATCGGGGTGTGACAGCTTGCCTCATGTAGTCTGTACTACGAGTCTGCACCATGCACAGTACCTATAATTAGAAAAATTAAATTTAGTACAGTGCTTGACGATTGCAAATATTTAGAAAACAGATTATGAATTTTTGAAATAAATAAAAAAAATGGCCTAGAGTGGCCGCTTGTAGCACTCGTAGTGCCGACTAATTGCCGTATCCCCGACAACGGCGCCAAAAACTTGACGCAAATTTACCGTGCGCAGAAACGCAAGTGAACGTGTCGAAGTAGTACATGCCTTTGTGAGGCCCGAGTCGAACTCAGGGATACGTGAAATCGTCGGGGACTCCTACTAACTACTCGCGATTATCTAAGCCGATTAAATAGTTGAGAGTTGTTGTTGAAATTAAAAGAAAATAAAAATAAAACAAAACAATCAATCGATTAAATGTTGGTTTAATCAATTCAACAGAAGATCTTTAGGGTTGCGGTTTCACTGTGGGTTTTCATTGTATTAAATTCTATACAGCTACTCAATTTTATCTCTCTATCCGGGTAGTGGCCTGAAATCAGAATTTCCCACTGTCGTGATACAACTCACTACCTATGTCTAGGTCGGTTCCACCGTCGTAGTAACCTATACCCTAAACTAGGTGCATTAGGAACGACCTCTCAGTATCCACCATTAATCTTACACCACCTTGTTCAAAGGATTTGTCAATTAATGTAAATTCTGTCTCTTTTCAACCGTTAATTCTTCTTTCAAAGCAATTAAGGGCATTAGGTTATTATTATGGTGATCAAGCATAACAATATATTGGAGAAAACAAAATTATACCACGGATTTAAGAGATAAGATATGAGTTACTATTATAAAATCATCATACAATGAATCCCCGGGCTACTCCCGATCCTAAAGACAAAGGGGATTAGCCCCGCATGTTCATCTCAGAGTACAATGTGGATAAGAAAAAGGGAAACATGAAGGAAAACGTGATTGAGTGATGAAACCCCTGAACGGAGAAGGTCCAATCGATCCTTGGCGTGGAATCCGCGTTCTCCCGCCTTTTGGTAGTGGAATTCGTCTTCTTTAGTGTCCGGATCGGCTGGGGCGTGCTCTCGTGCTCCGTTCTTTTCTCCTTGCTCTCCGGGATGTGTGCAACAACTAATGACGTCCTCCCCGAGTCAAGGGCGCCGTCATTAGGTATATCTCCCAAATTAGGTCGCCAATTAACCACGACCGTCCGATTAAGATTAATCTGAAACAAACTCATATCTGACGGTGTCGATACCATCGACGCGGGTGGATGGTATCGACCTAGCATGATAGCGGCAATCCTTCTTTTCTTCAGTCTGTGCGCCTGATGTCATCTCGATACCATCAACGCGTGTCGATGGTATCGACGAACCTGTAGCGATGGTTTTGTCATGTTGTGTCGCTGTAGCTCCACCAGTCGATAGTATCGACATTTTGGTCGATAGTATCGACGCACTTCTCGCCAGCAACCTGATGGGATCTCGATACCATCGACATCCCTGTCGATAGTATCGACTTTCTTCTGGTCCTTGAGGCTGGCAACTTGTGGTCCGGTCGATGGTATCGACCACCGTCGATGGTATCGATGACAGCAGATACTTGTTTTTCCTGAAATTAACACACAGAACCACATAAATCCACACAAATTATATTCTTTCGATAATTAATACTAAAAAATGCTTAAATAAAGGGAATTTGACATAAAGAAGTAGCATAGACCAAAATGAATGAATTATGCAACATTAACCATGAAAATGACTAATAAATGCATAAAACACCTATCAAACAAGTCTATAAATGCGACTCAAAATCATCACATCACCACCCTTACTACAATTAGGGGTGAAATGGTAACACAACTTACTTATGCACACAGCGAATGCAAGAATTGGTCTGGACAGTGTGACTTTGTATGTTCCTCGAGAGCAGACATCGATAGGTTAGTAATTGCAATTACGACTCTTAGGAGGAGGCACCAATATCTTCATGAACAACTTAACCTATCAACATATAGTGGCCCTTCAATAGAGGATGAGGGGTATAATACATTATAGTTGTAATATACTATGTCCTATCCAAATAAGCTTTAGTTGTATGTTAGAACAATCATTTGTCCTATCGAAATAGACTTCAGTTGTATCTCAGATATGTCCTTTTTCCTATCAAAATAGACTTCACTTTTGATTTTAAATCTATGGTGTGAACTCAAAACTATGTTAGTAATGCACAATTAAATTGTAGATGTCAATGGATGTATCTAAAGTTTGGAGGTGTCTCTGTGGCCTAGATGCAACATTGCAGATTAACACAGAAGATGCGAGGTTATATGACTTTGGCATTCTCAATGAAAGTCTAGGAGAAATATATTACATATAATCTACCAGACAGGTGCGATAGTAAAACCCTAAATAATATGTTGTAACACTAAGTATATTACACATTTGTTGTCATTCACCCATAATCAGGATACATTTTAGGGAAAAGATCGGTGCAAATACTTCCACTGGACAGTTGATCTCCCCCCAACGACTACTTCTTTACATGTTGATATTAGGTTACTGACTGATGAGAGCTAAAGTGTGGGGCTAGGCAATGAACTTGAAAGACTTTGTTGAAATCAATCACAACTCTGAAGATGTTTACATCTCCAAAAAGTACGAGCATGAAGTTATAGAAACCACTATTAACAAGTTGGAGGAAACTTGTAGTCTTCTTTTGGAAATTCCTTCACCTTTGATGACTCCATAAGTTGGAGGAAACTTGTAGTCTTCTTTTATGTAATGTTATTTGAGTTACATTATAAGCTTGCTGATTTTTATCATAATATTGCTGAATGTTTTATGTCTAGACTAGATAGGAGGGTGTATGTTATCTAAATTTGAATAATCATATTATATCCACATACTTGTGATATACACCCTTGCATTTGAAATATATTACATATAGAATTTGTAATATGGCTATATGGTGTGTGGAGCACGATCACATCCTATTTGATGCGATGAGAAACCAATATGACATGGGGAGATGTATCAATGGAGTATATACTCGAGAGGCTTGGATGGAGACATGATGTGACTTTTGAAACATAACGGGAGTGCCTTACATATCTTTGAACGAGGTGAAACCCCGTTGGAAGAACCTATGGAGAGAGTTTATCAGACAAAATTGTTTGCTTTTGTCATTTTTATTTCTATTCATCCATTAGCACAATAGGTGATTCCACATTTGTGTAATGTTGAAAACAACAACAATGGAGTTGCAGGAGTAGGTCGTGAAGGCAACAAATGAAGTTGTAAGAAATTGCTCGCCAATGATTATGAACACTACATATTGAAGTTGATGTCAAATACACTAGATATGTATTACGTGAAACAATTTCCAATTTCATTTGGGAAACTCATTGACCTGCCTTTATAATTAGAGTTTATTATGTATAACTTTTAAACACATCCCTCATTTAGACATGATCTACAATGTTTTGAACTTAATGTATTGTTATGCATCCTAATTAAAACTGTGACATTATGCTTCACTAGGTTTTCTTAAAATGGGAAATGGAATGTTGTTGTGTCCATGTGGAATCCAATGCACCGTATGAGTCTACATTGATGCTACAGATGCAACTAATGGACGATTCAGAGACAACAACCCCACATGCCATATTTTACATGTGGTAGGGGTCTTGTTCAAACTAGGTGTCATATGAGGTTGCCCTCACTACGAGTACAACATAATGTAACCACCCTTACTACGATTTGAGATGCACTCGTAACACAACTTACTTATGCACATAATGAATGAAAGCATTGGTCTGAATGTTGTGGCTTTGTGTGTTCTATGAGAGCAGACACTGATAGGTTAGTAGCCGAAATTTTGACTCTCAGGAGGAGGAAGCAATACCTTCGTGAAATACTTAACCTACCGACATATAGTGGTTCTTAAATAGCATATGAGGGGTGCAATACATCATAGTTATAATATATTATGTCCTAACCAAATAAACTTCATTTGTGTTTTTGAACAATGATTTATCCTATCGAAATACCCTTCAATTTTGAATTGAAATTTATGATTTGAACCTCACATTATGTTACTAATGAATAGGCATATTTTAGATGTCAATGGATCCATCTCAAGTTTGAAGGTGTCTTTGTGGTCTAGTTGCAACATTACAGATTAATACAGAGGATGCAGGGTTATATGACTTTGGCATTCTTAGTGAAAGGCCAGGTAAAATGTATTGCATATGTCCTACTAGTTAGGTGAGATAGTAAAACCATAAATAATAGGTTTCACTTCCTAAGTAAATTGTGCATTCTTTGTCATTAACTCAAACTTGGGAATAAATTTTAGGGAAAAGACTGGTGCAGTTACTTCCATTTGGCAGTCGATCTCCCCCCAACAACTGATACTTTGCAGGCTGAGATTAAGTTACTAACTAGTGAGTGCAAGTCAATGTGGGTCCAGGCAATGAACATGAAAGACTTTGTTGAAATCCATCACAAATGAAGATGTTTACACTTCCAAAAAGTACTAGTTTAAGTTCGACAAACCTCTGTTAACAAGCTGGAGGAAACTTGTAGTCTTCTTTTGGACATTCCTTCATCTCTGATGACTCCATAAGGTTGAATTATAGAGTTAGATTTATATGTATGCTCTTTTTACTTCTTGCAATTAGATCCCTAAGTTTGCTTGTTGTTAAAGTTACATCATAAGCTTGCTACTTAATGTATGCTTTTTTTAATTGTAATGTTGTTTGTTTATGGATTCACTAGATAGGAGGCCCTATGTTATATGCACATTAAATATTTATATTTGAATTATCATATTATGTTTGCACCATTTTGAAAGGAACCCTTACTATTGCGATATATTACATACATAATTTGTAATATGGTTGGACAAGGCACAACGTCGTATGTGATATGGTGTACAGATCATGATATGATCCTCAAAGGTTTCATGAGAAACCAATATGATATGGGGAGATGTGTGAATGGAGTATATACTACAAATGCTTGGAGAGAGGCATGCCGTGACTTTCAAAACATAATGGGGGCGTCTTACATACTTGTGATCGAGGTGCAAATTCGATGGCAGTACCTCAGGAGAGAGTTCATTAGAGAAAATTGTTTCCTTTTGGGAGATTTAATGCGTCCTCAGCCATTGGCCATGCAACACGTCCGTCCATGCTACTTTGCAATGATTTGTCTCACTTGCCCCCTAGGAGTTATAGAATACCTAAACAATGTTGAAAACAACAATGATGCATTTGCATGATTAGGTGGTGAAGGCAATGAATGAAGTTTCAAGAAATTGTTCACCACCTTTGGGGCATACTTTTTTTATTAGGTGGTGAAAGCAGCGTACTTGATCCGATTATTATGAATACTACATATTAATTATTATGATCGTTGGTTCGTTACTATTAGTATTTGCTCAGACGGGTATTTATTTATGTTTGCTCGCCAACTTAAATTTTTGTAATGCATATCAAAACGTACTTGGTCCAATGATTATGAACTAGTACACGTTGAAGTTTATGTCAAATACACAAACTATTTATTTCAATTTCTCTAAACCATTTTTCTAGTTTGTGTAACTTATTGTCATCCTTACTTTCTTGTTATCATAATTTTCTCAAACTTCTACTTATTTATTATGTTTAGATGTCGAAGTCACTTTCAAAGTTGTGTTTAAAGTTTGAAAAGATGTTGATGTCACTTTCAAAGATTGAAAAATATGTAAATGAAAAACTTTTGTGCAAGTGTTGTGATCCTTCCTAGTCTCATTCTCCACATTCACATGAGGAGGCTACATATGCGATCCTGGAACAAAGCAATGATGGTGTCACTCACCCTGTTCGTCATCTGCTATTGTTGTTTGATTGGTCGAAAGATGACATCAAACAACAAGACAAGCCAACGTTGTAGGAAGAGTGTCACGTGTCATGAGATGAGTATGATGAGGCCCTAAATTGGGCCAACTGGGACGGTCCTACCTGGGATCAACAGAAACCTTCCTCTGTATTGAAGAACAGGAAGCACAGTGGTTGGTCGCCATTTTAGACTATTTGTGCATGTCTAGATCTAGGCAACCACCATGACCTGTTGCCTAGGGCACACTACTTTTTTGTCTACTCTCCCTTGGACCATGCCACATTTGCCCAGTATCTAGACATGATATTATTGTTTTTTTTTGCAGTTTAAGTTGTGAGCTAAACTATGTCATCACTGTTTGCATGGAACAATTACTTGTATGCCTATTTGAATACAATATGAATCTTATAATGTTTGATTTATTCTAGTACCGTTGGTTGAACAAAGTTTCTTGTACCTTAGATCTAATTAAAATTTATTATTGTCTCTGGTTGGACATGTATTGTTAAATTTTGTTGTATTCTTTGTTGCACATGTATCAAGTATCTATATTTTGTTAAGGCCATTTCTGTAACCTACTTTTTTGTTATTGAATACATTAACTCCACTTATGTCACCTATTTTGTTATGGAATACATTGGCCTGATGGTTATTAAACTATGTTACAGACGCTCTCGCACATGATGAATCATTTTCAATGGGATGACAAGTCAGATGCTGCACTCGGCACAGTGTTGGGTCATGAATACTACTTGTGTTGTTTGTGTGGTCCTCATGTACTTCAAGGTTGGCATGATGCCCTTACATATTTCTATACATTAACGAGGATGACTGATATAAACATGGCTATCTTTAAGGTAAGGTGGAAAGTGCTAAAAATTATAGATGCATTTCCACGCACATTCTGGACGAGTCCTTGTACTTAGCCACTAGCAATACATCAACAACTTGATCAAGTGGGAAGCTATCAACCATATGCAACAATTGATAATCAGAGAGACAAACAAACAAAATAATATTGTTAGAGCCAATAATGATACAAACAACGAGTGTAGGGAATGCATATTAGTTCCTTTTCTTAAAGTTTTTTATTGAAGCTTTCAGTTTGTAGTCGCCAAATTTAAGTTGTATGTGAGTTCTAGAATATTATGTAATAATACCTAATGTCATATGAACTTTTTATATTTCAAATTGTGATGGTACTTGTGCGTAATTTATGTTGTATTAGGACAGTTTTAATTATTTTGTTACTTACCAATTTATACAAAAATGTATAAGTATACATACATACAACAAGACATATGCCATGCATTCTCATAGTAGTGGGTGAAAGTAATATTTATTTTAAATATACATGTAACAGTAATCATACTTAACTCATATTCATAATAGAAAAACAACAAATAGAATCACCCAAATTCTATATAAAACTATATATTTATTGCAAATTTTAATCATGTACTGCAATATCATCACATTTATGTGGTCACAATTTTTTATTTTTAAAACTGTTGTAAGAACATGACAAGATAGCCAGATCCTGATTAGGTTGCCAAACAAGATCAGACGGGATCATGACTGGTAGCCAAATAGAATCAAACTGAATCTTGACTCAATCCTGACTAACGGACCAGAATCAGACTGGGTTGTCAAATAGAATCAGACTGGATCCAGACTAACCCTATCCAAATCCACTAACTAACCCTAACTAACACAGTCCAGACCAAAGAATCCCAGTCACGAACCAAACAGAGGCTAAGGTTTTGTTTCATCAGGTATGGTTGGAGTAAGCATGTGTTTTTTATATATTTTTTAATTGTATAGGCTATGCTACCATTCACCGTTTCCTTTGTGAGTAATCTGTGATGAATGGACAAATAAATGGTATATGTTTGGCAAAATGATGGATGGTGTAATGTAATTTCCTTTGTGGACAATCTACGATGAATGGACAACTAAATGTTATATGTTTTGTGAAATGATGGACAACTAGACGTTGAATGATTTAGTGTTTGAGCATTATAATAGCTGACTCTATGGTACTACCAGTGTGTAATATATAAAATATAAGAACATATTTAGTATAGAAATAAAATTGTCTTCGACGCCTACCACTAAAATTGAAATGTCTCAATGATGTCTAGTAAAGTCCTCAAACATTCTTCAATTATGTATGATTATTGTCGAAGTTGGAGACTATTGTAGTTTTTGTAGTATGGGAATGGAGATTAAATGATGCATCTTCTGTTATAAAGATGGAGATGTTGTGCTAATATAATTGGTGAGAGACATCTAAACTAGCACTCATAGTGATTGGGAGTGCGATCATCAGACTCCCGATCATGAAAATTGAAGATAGGTGATTGCGTCATGCCGATCCCAAACTCATAGGAATAATCAAACTCCCATCCAAACCGTTTTATCTCTAGTTTGTTCGGCCAAACAAATATTTCATCATACACCCAACGTTCAAACATTTAATATCCGCATACCGATAGATGAGAGCATTATTGGAGCCATACATTCTGATCATTAAATCAATGGTACCAAATATGTCAATGATGCACAGATAAGTTAAGAAAAGTTCTAAATGGCAAATACTTAATTGTAACTAGATGTCAAAGAGGGAGGCAACCCAAACATTAAGCCTATGAAAAAAATGATTGCAATTCTTCACTATCTCCATCCATGTTCGGCTTATAAGTGTAAGTCATGTGCACCATAGTTGTCTCCCTGATGTCCACTTATTTGTTTTTACTAGTTTCCTCATGATAGCCTCTATGCCCATATCATATGCATTTAAAATATATGATACATCATGGATGGTTAGAATAAATTTTTCAATATCGTGACTTTTGATATTGAACTTCTTGTTGTTTTTCTCAATCCATATAATCTAAAAATAGTAGCAATTGATGCCTCTTCTATGTATGTGTCTTGTGCTCTGGGTTCAATTGTGTCAAAAGAGTGTAGCATATTATCATGACACTTTATTTCGGTAGCTCTATGAGTGATGTGACTCGAACCCATTGATTAGGATTTAAGCTTGTCAAAGAGGATTAGACTAACCATCCACTTTCAATAATTGAAATAAATCTTAAAATTTTCAAATTTTAAATTAATAAAACTAATGGAACATCATGTTCACTTAACAAATAACATCTAATTTAAGCATAAACATCACAAATTCACAGTTGAGTTTTACTCTTACATCATAATCAACTGAAAGAAACAAATTCTGGCTTTAATGTACATCAATTGTAACTTATTACAAAACTGCTCTCAATCCTCGGTCTCACATTTCCAAGACCAGAGGAAGGATAGGAAACCAACTAATTAAACTTGTTATTCCTCTTAAGACCTCAGTCGATCAAATCCCAGTGGAAACTTGCTTTTGAATCCTCCTGTTGAATTGAACTCATACCTAAAAAATGTTTCAATAGAGTGTTTGAGTTATTGGATCATTGTGTGGAAAGTCATCAAGAAACCATAATAATTCATATATGAATCAGCAGTTGAATTAATTATAAAATAACGTAAGCATGGAAATTGAAATCTATAAACCATTCAACATGGTAGAGTTCTAATAATACTAAACTAAGTAAATAAACTAATCCATCCACCAATATTTTATTCTTTTTATTATGCCTTGGACCTACTTAAAGTGCACAACAACATGTGGAAGTATCGCTACAATCATCATATAAAATTTAGGGTAGACTTGGGACTCTAAATGTACTAATCTAGCTTCATGGTCTACAACAGGGCTTGCATGTCTGGCCTCAACGGCTAAAAAACTGATCAGATAAGCTGGAGTGCTCCTCTAAACTTGGATATTCTAACAGAAACCAAAGCACTTGGCTTAACTTAGTGCATCAACAATTACTCTAGGGTTGACCTACGAGTAGTATTTGAACTATCCAAAGTGTACTGGTTACCATCAGAATCTCAGGATAATGTTGATAACTTATTAATTTCAGGAGACCGTCTTCACTGAGCTTAGTCCCCCGTACCTCTCTAATATGCTCCGACTACCTCATTCTGGACTATGTTAGTCGGTAGGCATGTTTCCTCCTTCACAGTCCAGACCTCTATGATGAACTCTATAGTGTTCAAGACATTTAATGTCTAGTTGATTCTTTAGTTTTACTGTTAGATTTACAAATGTGTCTTTCTTAGCTTAACTATGTACTTAAGGCTTCTATTTTCATTTTATGAACATTGGATTTAATCTAAACCCCTGTCATCGATAAGGCAAATTACTTGAACTAATAAACTAATCTTATTGATAATTAACATAATGAACCTCTCATTTAACTATTTAGGTAACTAGATAGCAACAAATATCAGCTATATCACCTAGATTCATTATTGTAGAGATTAGGGCAAACTCGGGGCTCTGGTGCCTCTAATCCTAGCATTAAGGTTCACCGTTATTTTATAGATAAAATTTATAAAGTCAAATACATCTATAAGACATCAAAAATGTTAAAAATATTCAATAAATCAACTGAAGCATCGTGTTTTAGCTCGATAAGTCGAAACAAATAATCATCATACAAGATAGTAGATGTTCATTATAATTTTTGGCATAATTTCTAAAAAGCAAGGTCAGAGGATGATTTTCCACTCACCTAGTTCTGATTCTAGCTTATTGTTCTCAAATCTAAGGTTGGTATGCCCCGACTTTGACCTACTCAGCTTGGTTTTGAGCTACAAGCTTTAAGACCACCTTAAAACAGTTTAACATTAGGTCTGTAGCTCCAAACAATTCCTACTATAGGAAGAAGATTGAGAGGGGAGGTAAAAGAGAACCTCTGGTGAGTCTTACAATAGAATCCAAGTAAGAGAAAGAGCTAGACAGAAGAAATCTATGGGAAAAGTGAACTTACCATGTTTAATCTATGACCAGGTCTTCAGTTTACCCTATTCTTTACATTCTTTCCCATGAACCACCTTAAAAGCTACCTTCCCATTTGTCTTTCTATGTCTTAAGTCTATGCTTGTATATAAGATTAAAATATCAATCCAATAAAACAAATTTCATCAAATTCTGATAAGTATAATATATATTATGATTATTTTGTGATTAGCTGTGTTGGGCGACATACATTTCCATCTATTTACAGAACCGACGGAAGGAGGCCCATTGGTTTGTGCCATCGGCAGGTGGACTGTTGGTTGATTTCCCATCGATTTTCAACCGATGGTAATTTTGTGTCAAAGAATGTTCAAGATGATATTCCTTGATATTTGTTATTTGCTGATGATATTATTTTGATTGAAAAAACTAAAGATGGATTAAATGATAAAGTTGAACAGTGGAGAGAGGCATTGGAATCAAATCGACTGATGATTAACATGAGCAAAACTGAGTATATGCATTGCAATTCCATCCAATCCCGCAATGTGAATGACGGAGCCAAGCTGGACGGAGTAGATGTACCAAAATGTGATAAGTTTCATTATTTGGATTCTATTATTCAAATAGATGGGGATGTCCAAAATGACATTTGTCACAAGATCATTGCAGGATGGTTGAAATGGAGGAGTACAATTGGGGTATTATGTGATTGGAAGATCCCTCTTAGGTTAAAAAGTAAGTTTTATAGAACATCTATAGGCCAACCATGCTCTATGGGAGTGAATGTTGGGCGGTGAAGAAACAAGGTCTCAACAACATGAATGTGGCTGAAATGCGTATGCTGAGATGGATGTGTGGGAAGACAAGAAAAGACAGCTTGAGAAATGATTATATCAAGAATAAAGTGGGGGTGGTGAGCATTGAAGACAAGTTGCACGAGGGTCGACTCAGATGCTACGGACATGTGCAACACAGACCGACTAATGCGCCTATACGAAGCAATGCTATTGAGTCAAGCACAATCAATAGAAGAAGAGGAAGACCTATTTTAACATGGGATGAGCTTATAAAGAGAGATTTTGAATCTCTACATCTCAACCAGAATATGGCTCATGATAGAGCTGAATGGAAATGAAGGATCCATGTAGCCAACCCCAACATAGTTGGGATTGAGGCTTAGATGATGACGATGACGATGACTAGAAATGTCATAACATTCTCATTTTAACTCTAATTTGGTTACTTATGTTTGTATTGGATTCATAATTGAATTCTCTAAAATTTAACTATAAAAGTTCTACAACTTCTTAAATAATAATTTCTCTAATAATTAATTCCTTAATACTCTTTCGACATAATATTACTAAATCGGCTAAGGGTCAAATTAATGATATGATCAAATCATGATCTTAACTAACCAAAGGATAAATTTGAATTAAAATATAACACAAATCAACTAGTTAATAGTGCAAAATATTGATAAATTTGTAAACTAAAATTATCTTAGACTCTTAAATTTTCTAGCAAAGTAAGGTTGAGTTGTAACAATCTCTCCCTCTGATAAAAATTCCATATCAAAATTTTTAGAAGAAAAAAGGATACTTGTTGCACATTTCTAACTCTAACTCCCGTGTAGATTCATCACAAATATATTATTAAAACAAGGTCAATAATGCTGACAACAAATAACATACATGTTGGTTATATAAACAAAAGGAAGTTTGCTAGTGTTGATGGCATAAAAGATAATGATACACGAACAGGTTGAAAAATATAGGAGATTTAAATGTGATCTTAAAGTTCGATGAAAATAGTATCACAAACTTCTAGAATATCGTTTATCCACATTCAATTTTAATGATTTTTTGTTAGAAACTAAATGGTTATATTAAAACCGTCATTGAGAAACCATGTTCCTACAGAAGAAGAGTACCCTTTTGTAGTTAAACCCATACGCATAAACCAGATTCTTATTTCCCGAACACCTCATTAGGAAAGAGAAGCAATGGAAAACTACAATCCAGGCAATTATTCAATAGAGGTCTATAAAAATGGTTTGCGATTCATATATAGAGTCCTTACTTTATTTTTCCCTATTGGAAATGCACAAAAGTCGTGAGCTGATTAAACATGATTGGAATCAAGGTTATGCATATTCTACTGCATTTATATGATGTCTTTATCTTGGCTTCAGGTAGGGTTAATTAGGAGAGAATACAATATCTAAATAATCAAATTTGAAATTGTAATACCTTCATAGGACATAGTCCAATAATCATGATTGGCTTTATTGACGTTGGTACTTGGTATTTGTCTTCAAGGTTGACAACTTACGTTATGGGCAGTTAAGCTTTATGATCTAATCGCAATGACATCTAGCTCTGTATCTTGTGATCCTAGTTCGTATCAAAAGAGGAGTGTCCATAACAGCCCAACCATATTGAAGCCAAGTTCTACAGTTGTGGGTTAAGTCTTTACCGTGGTTTGATATCATGGGAATAATTTGCTAAGCCATCATGAATTGTAACAAAATATAACACTTGTCTACAGTATTAACAACACAACTTGTTCTTTATGCTCAAGAGCTTCGTCATAGCCTTGAAATTCATCTATAGCAGGTTGTATAAAGACATGGTTCCTCAATTGGACTACATATCTAAGCAGTGCTGTCATCCAAACTGCCACGAATAGGCATCAAATCAAATAAACAAATCGCCAAACCCTAGCAAAACACCATAAATTGGGCATAAAACTAAACATATCAAAAGTTTGACATACAGAAATTACCCACATAAGTATAATACCATGGTAGAAGAGATTACCTCTATCGTATAGCACATACAATTGCTACGGCATAAAGTGTTCATATGATTTTCAGCAAATGAAACGCTATAATGATCAGTTATTTCCGTAACAAGTAACAACGATATTTAAAGATACTGAGCTACAAACATAGTCTGATATTGTGTTTTACAAATTAAATGCGCCCCAAAATATCATTACAGTTCCAAGCTGATCGATTTGATTTTGCAAAAGGTACACATTTTAGCTAAAAGGCACACATTTCGTAAGGTCGTTTGCTGTGGTAAATTTCCTTCAATCCGACTTCCCTCTTGTAGAACCGCCGCCAGAGCTTCCAATTTCCAAATGATCGCTTCTGCATCTCGCCACCGCATCAGACTTCCTTGGAACCATCCTTTCTGCTTTCCGAATGGTCATCTACGGTGAACAACTCCAGAAGAAGCGGCGCCGTCTCAACGTTGCGGTTGTTTCGTCCAGCTATGGTGGTTTGCATATGCCTGCTTGCACTGCTGGTGGATGTTACTACACTCTGGTTCTGGTGAGTCGGCGTAGCGCCGCCACCACCGATCTTCACATTAGACAGTGGGGATAGAGCCTGGGGGGAACTGGTAATGAGAAGGCTGTCGACCCAGTCAAGAATGGGGCCCTGTTCAGACATCGGTGTCCCCAAAGCCTCGAACAAAGAAGATGAACTGGGATGCGCCAGAGGTGGAAGAGACTGGTGCGATGCTTGCGGCAGTTCTTGAGGGCGTTGCAGAGGTTGAGACGGCGCAGTAACTGGTTGACGTTGTCTCCATTCCGCCTGCTGTTGATATCCATGAGGCGCAGTAATTGGTTTTACATGTTGCATCTGTGTATCTCGTCGCAGCTTGGACAGTAGAAGGCCACCGGAATCAAGAATAGGGCCTTGATGAGACCTCAGCGCAGCGCCGCCACCGATTGTAATATTGGATTGATGAGAGGACAGGGGCAGCAGCTGTAGGGTACCGGAGTTACCCGATCGAGTTACAATCAGGCCTTGTTCAGACCTCGGTGCCCCGTAAAAAGAAGAATGATTGGGATGCGCCGGTGGCA
This sequence comes from Alisma plantago-aquatica, assembly GCA_963693085.1. Lineage (NCBI taxonomy): Eukaryota > Viridiplantae > Streptophyta > Magnoliopsida > Alismatales > Alismataceae > Alisma > Alisma plantago-aquatica. The sequence goes on along the minus strand of OY856409.1, from coordinate 1,438,716,687 downwards.
GGAAATTCGGTTGCGAGACTTGCAGCTGTTCTTGAGGTCGTTGCACTGGTTGACGTCCGTACGCCAATGTATATCGTGCTTGGTGTTGAGGCTGTAGTGGTTGACGTTGTCCTTCCTGTTGATATCCCTGAGGCGCAGCGAGTGGTTGTGCATATTGCTGCCGCCGTGCACCCTGTCGCAGCTCGGACCGCACGACGTGACCGGAAGTGAGCGGGAGAAGACGGTTGGCGGAGTCAAGAATGGGGCGTTGATGAGGCCTCGGTGTCCCGTACACCAAGGTAAAAGTAGAAGAACTGGGAGGCGACGGAGGCAGAAAAAATGGGAGAGAGTTTTGCAGCTGCTCTTGTTGATGTTGACGTTTTTGCCAATCTTTCCGCGAAGTGCGGCGGCGACTTTGCGCGGTGACGTCGTCGCCATTCCGCCGTGTCTCTTGTCGTGGCCGCTTAGTTCCGGCGCCCGTGGAAGAAGAAGAAGAAAGACTATCTTGCAGTTGACGCCGCTGTCTGTCCGCTTTCCTGGCTGGTTTTAGCTGAACGGCACCTTGCAGAGGCTGTGTGACACCGTGTTCTTCTTGCATTTGCGCCCGATGTTGTGCTAGCGACGTCGGGGCGGGTTGGTGGTTGCGGCTGCGTGGATTGTTGGGCAGCGCCTGTACCACGGTGCCCCCCGAAGAAGATGAAGCAGGACATAGAGACGGCTGAGGACGATCAGAGGGATGCAATACGTGAGGCTGTCTTTCTCTCCGACGAGCTGGTTGCGCTGCCGTGGCTGGTAGTTGCGGCTGCGGACTGCCACGCCGCGGCTGCTCTTCGCCACCGTCCATTTTGGCACATACAGAGTCTGAACGACGCAACCACGCTGGTGTACTCGCTTTTTATTAGCAGTTCCATGATTAGTTGCTTGTCATTCTCGACACCGGGTTCTAAAAAGAGTTTTTCTTCCAAAAAGCCTCCTCACCTTCCCGACTTTTTAGCAGATTCTAAATAAACCCCCATTACTATCACCAAATTCGAAATAACCCCTACGCCGCCTTTTTTAACTACCTTAGATCGCTTGCCGTTAAACAACGAAGTGTTATTTTTCCTACTAATTCATTTTTGGCCCGCAAGGTGATGATCCACCGAAGATTTATGATTTGCGTTAAAACTAATGGGTTGCACATTTGATTTACCTTACTCCTACTATGTTGGGCCTCCACAGGCAAATGAGGCGTGGGGGGAAATAGAAGTCTCTTTTATGACTCATTCTTTTTACTAATTCCTTTTTGCACTACAACTCGTGTATGATATAATATATTAATATTATAAGTTAGTTATTGAAAATTATTAGCTAAACAATACTTAATATTTTAAACTTCATCCCTAATAAAATATTTTTTTTGGATTATAAGGGACAACCTTGGTCGTGAGTCCGGCCAAATTAGCTCATGTCAAGTCGGGTTTTGTCATATTCAATTTTAAACTTAGTCACGTCAAGTTGTGTGCCGTTAAGATCTCGCCATGTTTTGTAATGTCATATTTCTCATTAATGTTTATAATATAAAAAAATTTAGAATATCAGGGTTAACTTAGGTCGTCTGGTTGATACAAGATTTTTAAATTTCCAGTTAAACGTCTTACAACTCTTTTTGGGTCAGGTTCAACAATTATATGCATTATTTGTATATTATTGTATACCAAGTTTACTAAAATATTAAATATACTTATGAAATATTTCTATGTTTAATATTGGACATGGCAGTGGGTTGAGTTTTGTTGAACCTGAATAGAACCCAACCCAACTAAAAACATGTTCAAGTGAACCCAGTCCAACCCGAATATGTTCAACCAAAACATGAATCTAACCTAAAAAGAGTTGTAAGAAGTCTGATCTAAATTGGAACCCTTATATAGACCTGGACCAAACCTAGCTTGACTTGACCCAAGCATCATAAAATATTCTATAAACATTAATAAATATATATAATGGTATATATAATGGTAAACATGAAACCTGACATGAGTCATACTAGACACAATCTGATTGATATATCCAAATTGGATCTGACACAACTCTAATTAACTTGAAATAAATTCAGTCAAACCCGAGACCAAGATTTACCCAGATAACCCATAATTTGTGTCTTAGCTGGAAATGAAATTCTATATACAAACTACTATTTTATCTAATATTTATAAATAGTTGATTTATAATATAAATATATAGTGCCATACATGAGTTGTAGAACAACAAAGAATGAATCTAAAAAAGACTCGTTACTTAACGGTAGGCAAACGACGGTAGATGGAAACTGTTGTTAGGCGAGTACTTGGAATTTGGTGATAATATTGAGATTTTATTTTAGATTTGCTAAAAGATAGGGGGTATTTAGGAATATTAGGAAAGGCGAGGGGGATTTTGGGGAAAAACTATTTTAAAAATAAAAATAAGTGTGTAACTAGCTCCTTCCCCTCACAATGCATTTCAAGCACAGGTCATAGTGGTTTCCCAACTAATGGCTATTTTGACGCTGACGTGTAACAGGTCTTGTAGAAAGAGAGTAGGGGTTTTGCAGCCGTTTGCAGTAGAAAATAGGTCGTGATTAATTGATTTTGAGGATGACGGGACATAGATAGGAAGTGGGTGACATGTGGATTATTTGAGTGGGTTGTGGAGAGAGAATGAGTGGGAAAGGGAGAAAAAATTTATTTTTCTTTTTAACTTTTGTTTTGTAATAATTTTTTTGACTAAATAAAAACCATTTGATTGGTTATAAAAATAGAATCTAACAAGACCAATGTCGACATACTTTTGAAAAAATAATACAATGATTATGAGGAGGGAAGGAGAGGAAAGAAGTGAGTAGAGAGATGAGAATTAAAAGAGAAGGGATCAAAAGGAGGAGAGAAAAGAAGTGAGTGCATGTGAGGGAAGTGAGGAGGGAAGTAAAGAGAGGAGATGAGGAGAGCGATGAGGGAAGTAAAGTGAGGAGAGTCAAAAAGCAATGAGAGGGAAGTGAAGGTAAGAAGGAGAGGTATGATAAGTATAAGAGGAAATGAGGGAAGCAAAGGAAGGAGGATGAGGGAAGTTAGGAGGGAAGTAAAAAAGAGGAGAGGAGGGAAGTGATAAAAGTAAATAAAGGAGATGAGGAAAGTGAGGAGATAAGTAAATTAAAGATTTTAGTGTAATTTGGAACATTCTAATAGATTGCACCTATTTCTATTAGTAATGCGCCCATTTCTACTAGAAAAGTACCCTTATTTTGAGTCAATGCACCAACTTATACTAGCAATGCATCCATTAAAATTGGATGCATTTCTAATAGAATCACATCAATTAAAATATTGAATGCTCCACTTCTACTAGTAGTGCACCCACATTTTAGTGGAATGTGCCCACTTCTACTAGTAATAGGTCCATATTTGGGTGTGATGCACCCACTTCTACTAGTTTTCCAATCATTCAAATATGAGAAATGGGCGTGTTCTACTCAAATATGGGCGCGGGACACATTCCAATCAAACATGGGCTCATTACTAGTATAAGTGGATGCATTCTATTTAAATATGGAATGCACCAACTTCTATCAGTAATGTACCCACATTTGAGTCGAATACACCCATTGTGTCCACATTTGAACAGAATGCACCAACCTCTACTAGCATTCATCCATTAAAATGTGGGCACATTGATAGTAAAAGTAGACGCATTCCACTGAAATGTGGGTGCATTACTAGTAAAAGTAGACACGTTCCACTCAAATGTAGGTGTATTACTAGTAGTAGTGAGTGCATTCTACTCAAATGTGGACTCTTTACTAGTAGAAGTGAGAACATTATATTAAAATGTGGAATGAACCAACTTCTACTAGTAATGCACCCATATTTGAGTGGAATGAACCTACTTTTACGAGCAATGTGCCCACATTTGAATGGAATGCGCCACTTCTACTAGCAATGCAAAATGTGGTTGTATTGCTACTAAAAGTGGGTGTAATCCACTCAAATGTGGGCACATTACTAGTAGAAGTGGGTTCATTCTAATCAAATATAAATGCACTACTAGTAGAAGTGAGAATGTAGAATACACCCATTTTACTAGTAATGCACCCACATTTGGGTGGAACACGCTCAATCCTACTAATAATGTGCACACTTTATAATGAAATGAGCCCACTTTTACTAAAAATGCATCCATCAAAATGTGGGTGATGTGATCAATTTATATCATCCTTTTGACCATCTTTAGATGCATTTGTCAATCTATTTCTTCCCAAAACTGCACACAATCATGCTAGAGTTTCCACTTTTAGCTATTCTTACTTATTCTATGGTTTTAATTGTAGGCACCATACTTTGCAATAAAATGAGGGAAAGATCATCATATCGCTTCTTGATTTAATCCTCAACTATACATGTGTCTCAAGTCTAAAATTGCTAAATTAACACCTCACACAGTGTGTAGAGTGATGAACACACCATGCACTTTATAGAATTTTCTTCAGAAATCAGCAGTCCTGCAACATGCCGTGTTGATTTTTAACACCCCGTGGTAGCAGCCCACACTTCGTGTTGAGTTCCTACGTGTCGTGTTGCAATATTAAAAATTGGAGACTCATTTTATAGAAAGTGTGCAAATTTCCATGTTTCTAACCAACATGTTGTGTCATCATCGATCGGGGCAGATCTACAACAGTCATCGCATCGAACATGCCGTGTTGGCCACCCAACACGCTGTGTTATCTGTAGATTTCCCTCAAATATGAATGTAACTTCCCCACACTTCATATACGATTGAAAGCCGTCTTGGGGAAGGAAGGACCGACTATTTCATATCTTTTAGAGCGGGACTCAAGCAAGGGAGAGACACAAAGAGTTGGAGGCATTCTAAGGGAGAAAAGTTGATTTCTCGGGAGGGAAACTTATTCTTCTTCTTCTTCCTTCTTCTCCAATAATTGTAGTGGGAATCTCCATCGTTCTCTTCTCTTATCTCCAAAGTGAAGCTTTCTAGAGAGTTTCTAGCAACAAGGATGTATTTGTGACTCTTTAACTGTAGTTCCAACTCTTTCTTACTCCTTCCAAGGACATCCAAGTTTATTTCCTTCTACTAAGATGTCTAGCACTACTTTCTACTACTTGTATCTACTTTCTACAACTATGGATGAGTAGATCTTCTTCTTTTTGGCATGGGGGAGTAATTCCCATATCATGCTTTGTAGAACTGTGAATTCTCTTGCTTAATGTTGGTTTAATCATTGTTCTATGGATACATCTGTGTTTATTTCACATATATGCTTGATTGTCCATCTTGTATGTAGGTCTATGTTTTTTTTACATATCGGGAAGGTGTACGTTGAAGTATGGAGATGTATTATGTAGCTTTGTTTGCTTTACTGCAAGAGTGGCTTGGAAGTAAAGGGAATTCCAAGGTTTTGGTGGTTTTATTTTGTGTAAATGCATGGTGGTTCTATATAAGTGTAGAATCATTCTATACTAGTGGGAGGGTCTATAACTTGAACCTTACTTTGTGATTTGTCTGGTAATGAATTTGTTATTGTTTCATGGCATGATATGATAGTGAAACCTTATCCTCAAGAATTTCTAATCTAATTTGATCCTTAGTAGAAGTGATTTCTATTTTAGTTTATTTTCTTCTAATTTTCTTAGTTCACATAGAAAACCTCTCTTGTTAAAAAGATCTAGATTGTTGAAGTTCAATACTCTTATGCCTAACTAAAACCTTGATCCTTGGATGACCTCAATAATACTACACATACACATATACTTGTGGGGTAGTGTTTGGGTTTATAAATTTTAGACTCACACACACAACTAATAAGTTTTTTGCATCATTGCTGGGGAGCATTAGTATTTTTATTAAAGTAAAAAGTGTTGAATTATAAGTGAGGTTAGGTCACACCATCACCTGACATATCCATCACCATTTTTCCCATCATGATCACCATCATTATCATATTTTATATCTTCTATTTTCATTTTTGTACTTCACTCACCTTGTTTACTTGCAGGACTGTATGAAAAATCCAAAAAAGGTCTTGAACCTTCCACATTTCTAGACCCCGAAATTGAGCACAATGTTAGAAGCCTTCAAAAACCAAGGATGAGTGAACCTCAATCAGATATGGAGGAATCACAACATTTATCACCTTCACCATCACCATCTTCACTTGAATATCTAGCTCAATAACAAGAACCAATCATAGAAGATGATTGTCCCCTTAAAGACTTTGTTGTTCCAGCTGCTAAAGACATTAATGGGGCTATCAATATCCCAATATCAAGGCAAATTATTTTTATATTAGTACACCATTATACATATGATACAGAAGAACCGGTTTGGAGGGACACCAATGGAGGATCTGGACCTTTACATTGTTGAATTTTTGCAACTGCTATGCACTTTCAACATAGATGGTGTTTCTACTGATGTAATTGGTCTTCTTCTTTTCCCCTTCTCTTCAAGAGATAGATCCAAGGTGTGGATCTATTCTTTTCCAAGGAACTCCATCAATAGTTAGGATGAACTCCTTAAAGTTTTCTTAACCAAATACTTTCCACCAAGCCAGATTGCACAATTGAGGAGTCAACTCATCAATTTTTTTAAAAGGATGGAGAAACCTTGTATGACACATGGGAAAGGACCAAAGACCTTCAATGTCTTTGGCCACACCATGGTTTAAGGAACTGGCTTCTATTACAAACTTTCTATAATGGCTTATTCTACAATATAAGGATATATGTTGTTGTTGCTGCAAATGGTGCTTTAATGAACAAATCATACAATGAGGCTTATGCCATTATTCAAGACATGGTAATTAATCATTACAAATGGGTTTCTTAGTGGAGCAGCCAACCTTCTTCCTCAAGCTCTATTTGGAAAGTAAGCTAACGAACTAATTTGTGATGCATGTGGAGCAGCAAGACACTTATTCTTCATGTTTTTCCATGACATTGCAATTTAAAGAGACACCAGATCTAATCAACAATGTCAACTACAATTTCATCCAGCAACAACAACATTTACATGCCACTATGAGTTTTGTGTCCATGCTTGAGACCTTTGTCTCAACTCAAATTCAACAAAATGATGAGACTAGTCAACAAAGGAAGTCGCTAAAGGATGTTATTTCTCAACCTTCTTCTAAGGTGGATGGAATTGCCTCTCATACTGGGATGTTAGGGAATCAATTTGCTCAACAAGTTCTTGTCAATCAAAAAGCACCTTCTGGTTCCTTGCCTAATCAACCGCAAATAGATTCAAGGGATATATTCATGGTGGTTACTTTGAAGAGTGTACCTATTGTTGGAGAATCTTCTTCACCATCAAATACAATATCATATGAATTTGTTGAATCCAATGTAGGAAATGAAGCTGAATCTCAAAGAAATAAATCTTCACATGCCCCATAAGATGATTCTTTAAGCAAGCCAAATATCATTTTCCCATATAGCCTTGGCACACTGCTTAGTGATGGGAAAATTTTCTTTGAATCTGATTCTAGATATTTTGAGGAAGAGAATGCAGGGATAAGCAATATTGATGTCCATAAGAAAATTCCTATTGCAAATCATAAGCGTACATCTGTCCCAGAATAAAAATATATTCACAAAGAGGCGTAGATCTATGGCACAACAATTTCCAACTGCAAATCAGAGCACATGCCATCCACCTTGACATCTCCGCCATGATGAGGTACCTGGTTGCTATCCTCTTTGTTTTATTTCTAGAATGAGGACACTGCAAATTTCAAGCTTAGGGGGAAGCAACCAGATGGTAGTTGTAGTTTTTTATTTGTTTTTCTTATCCATTTTTGTTTTTCTTTCCTAGTTAAATGAAAAATATATGCATGATGCTGATGATCAGTTCTTGTTTGGGTAAAGTTGAACCCCTTCTAGATAAACTATGTACACATTGAGTTAAAAGTTGAAGAACCTAAGCATGGACATCTAATAATTTAATGAAAACACTTAGCCAATTACTCATGTTGGCATAATATTTTTTCTCTAGAATGTTTTTCATTTTTCTCACTCTCAACTCAATGTAAGTAATGGTTCAAATACTTTGAATTAATCAACTTTACAACCTTGTGTAGCTTATTGATGATTCTGTTAAATTTGTAGTGCATTTTCTACCACCCCTATGATGAAAATTTTTACAAGTAAAGAAATTTTCATTTTGAATCACTTATTTGCATGACCCTTTTGCTCTTGAAGATTTGACTAGCCCAAGACTATGAGATTCCAAAGAGGGCCCCCAATCATGTTTAAAAGGGGTGTATGTTTGCTTAAAATAAAAATTTATACATCCCTATAAAAGATGACTAAGTCACCCATGTAATCTCCCAACCCAATGATGGCATGGAATTACGTCAGAAAGAGGGTCAATAAACCCCGAACGGAATTCCACGTGCGTGTAAGCCTACATTAGCATCCAAGTGTCGTACCCAAAGCTCTTAATTTTAAAATGCTAATGATTATAATGAGTCATTGCATATTTTCTTATTTATAACCGGAATTTTAGTTTTACTCATCCTTATAATCATAAGGGTTTGGTTGCATATTCACTATGCTTTTAGCTTTGTCATCATAACTCTATTCATTGATATCTTATTGATTTTTCAAAAGGAATTTGACCACCTTTTGAACTTAACTGCTAATTTTGAGTGATTGAAATGAATTCATATCTAGTTGTAATATCATGATAATAATTGGTATGATATGATTAAATTCTTCCATCTCATTGAATTGATGTATGTGTCATGTTATTTCTTTAGTTATATATCTTTCTTTCTTTTTGCTTGAGGACAAGTAATGGTTTATGCTTAGAGGGATTTGATGTGAAATATTTATATCATCCTTTTGACCATCTTTAGATGCATTTCTCAATAAATTTCTTCTCAAAATTGCACCTAATCATGCTAAACTTTCCATTTTTAGCTATTCTTACTTGTTCCATAGTTTTAATTTTAGGTACCACACTTTACAATAAAATGAGGGAAAGATCATCATATCAGTTCTTGATTTAATCCTCAACTACACATGTGTCTCAAAGTGTAAAATGGCTAAATTAACACCTCACACGATGTGTAGAGTGATCAACATGTCATGTACTTTACATAATTTTCTTCAGAAATCAGCAGTCCTGCAACACCCCGTGTTGACTTTTACACCTGTGTTAGCAGTCCCACACATCGCACTGAGTTCACACACGACATGTTGCAGTAGTAAAAATCGGAGACTCATTTTATAAAAAGTGTGCAACACGCTGTGTCATCATCGATTGAGGCAGATCTACAATAGTTATCGCATCGGACACGTCGTGTTGTCCATCCAACACACCATGTCACCCATAAATTTCACTCAAATGTGAATGTAACTTCTCATCTTGGGGAGAGAGGGACTGACTATTTTAGATCTTTAGGAGTGGGATTCAAGCAAGAGAGAGTCATGAGGAGTTGGAGACGTTCCAAAGGATAAAAGTTGGTTTCTCAAGAGAAAAACTTCTTCTTCTTCCTTCTTTGCCAACAATTGCAGTAGAGATTTCCATTGTTCTCTTCTCTCATCTCTAGAGTGAAGTTTTCTGGAGAGTTTTCAATAGTAAGGATAGATTTATGACTACTGGACTGGAGTTCCAACTCTTTCTTACTCCTTCCACAGACATCCAAGTTTATTTCCTTCTACTATAATGTCTAACACTACTTTCTATTGCTTCTATCTACTTTCTACAATCATGGACGAGTAGATCTTCTTTTCTTTGGCATGGTGGAGTAACTCCCATGTCATATTTTGTAGAACTATGAATTCTCTTGCTTAATGTTGGTTTAATCATTTATCTATAGATACATCCGTGTTTATTTCACATATATGCTTGATTGGTCATCTTGTATGTATGTCTTATGCTTGTTGTGCATACAGGGAAGGTGTACATTGAAGTAGGAATATGTGTTCTATAGCTTTGTTTCCTTGACCACGGGAGTGGATTGGAAGTGAAGCAGATTCCAAGGCTTTGGTGGTTCTATTCTGTGTATATATACAATGGTGATATATAAGGGTAGAATTCTTCTACAATATCAGGACGGGTTTAGAACTTGAATCTTCCTTTGTGATTTTACTACTTGTGAATTTTTTGTTGGTTCATGGCAAGATATGATAGTGAAACCTTATCCTCAAGAATTCCTAATCTAAATTTGATCCTTAATAGAAGTGATTTCTATTTTAGTTCATTTTCTTCTAAACTATTTAGTTCACATAACAGACCTCTCTTGTTAAAAAGATCTAGATTGTGAAGTTCAATACTCTTACACCTAACAAACCCCTTGCTCCTTGGACGACCTCTATAATACTACATACACCCATATAATTGTGGGGTAGTGTTCAAGTTTATAAATTTAAGACCCACACACACATCTAATAGCGGGCTTACTGTTAGTAAAAATGGATGCATTGTAGCTCAAATGTGAGCAAGTTTCTAGTAGAAGGGGTGCATTCTATTACAATGTAGAATGCACTCATTTCTACTAGTAATGCACCCACATTTGAGTGGAATACACCCACTTCTACTAGCAGTGCACATACATTTTAGTATAACGAGCCTACTTGTTAGTATTGCACTCACATTCCTCTCTCCCATTACTTCTCTGAGTTCAATCTATTCTAATTACGTCCTACTCTTTTTTTCATTACTTTCATACTCTCTCCTTTCGTTCCTTCTTACTTCCCTCCTTTAGTTTACCCCATCCACAAAATGTACAAATAAAAGTCATATTTATATTTCTTATCTTTTTTCTTAAAAATATGTTGACACTGGTCTTATTAGAATGTATTTTTTGTTATGAATATAATGCTTGTTATTTCATCAAAAAGTTCATCACAGATTGAATGTTGTAAGAAAAACAATATATATTATCCTTACTTCCCTCCTATTTTAATTTTTCCTCCAAAAAAATAGCAAACTAAGAAAAGGAGACACAGACCCATGTTGAAAGGGAGGTAGAGATGGCGGCAGTGTAGTGGAGCAGATGGTATCCATTATACGGATGGAAGATATTTTGCAGACAGTTTGGGCCATGTGTGAAACACGTGAAGTTATCTTAACTCTTCTAAAATTGTTGAAAGAAAATATACGACATGTGGTTTAAAAGTTGCGGAAACTCATTATCTCTACTCTCAATTCCCCATAGTGGATTCTCTACAATTTTAAGATTTCATACTTTCTTGTGATTTCAATCCTAAATTTTAAGATATTTGCAATCCACAAAACGTAGAAATCATATTGTTACATGTTTGGAACAACATGATTTTATATGGGAATATGAAAATAAAATAATCTTGTAGGATCCTATGATTTTGAGGCTTCTTGTTAAAATGGCATGCTTTATTGTGTGATACACTTACTTTATAGTGTCCTTATTTCAACCTGATTTTATTGTGAAAGTTGTTTAACTTGAAATATCCTGGTTATAAGTTCACTAGCAACTCCACCTATGTTTTGTGCATTATGTGAAAAGGTATCCAGTCTCAAGCTCGGGTTAAGAAGGAGGGTTGGTGGTAGCTTGAGTGTCAGTCAATGAAATCTTTTCACACTTTCTACAAAATGAATCCTTATAAAATTAATGTTGGAGTGTCCCTACCCAGTGACTTGATGCATCAACACCCTAGTGTAGTAATAAATATACAAGCATTTTCAACACAGTGCTAACTATTTGTGTTGAAGAAAAAGCAAGGCTTTCACACCTAAAATGGGCATGGGTAAAGAAATTAGGCCCGTTGAATTGTTTCTCGGATGTAGTGAAAAATGTGTGCAAGGGCAACATTTTCAACATGGACAGATAAAAAATCAAGTTCAACAAAAAAATATTAGAGTGGGATCTTAGAATATTGGCTCTTTGACAGAGAATTCTCAAGATACTGGATACCATGATTAGAAGATAAGTTAACATTGTCTTATTTTAGGAAATCAAGTGGATAATGAAACAATGTAGAGAGATTGGAGATGTAAGGTATAAACTTTAGTGTACATGTATTAACAAACACATAAATTGTGTTGCAATTGTTGTTGATAAGATGTACAAAAATGATGTTGTCAAGATTACACCACGAATGGTGATAGAATCCTATATACCAAGGTTGTTATTGGGTGAATGATCTTTAATATAATTATTGCTTATGGCCTCAAAATGACATTACCAACGAGGAATAAGAATTCTTGGTTAAACATGGATGAATGGATGCAAGGAATACCAATAGAAGAGAAGATCAATATATGGAGAAACTTACATGTCCATGTGAGGAGTAGAAATCTTGGATATGACAGAGTGCATAACGGCTTTGGATATGGAAAGAGAAATGAAACAGGAGAGAAGATAATAGAATTTTCAATTTCTTATGATATGATTTCAGAAAACACCCACTCTAAGAAAAGAGATTCACATATGATTACTTTCAAGAGTGGGTGTAATTGTAGTTAAATCTATTAGTTACTGACAAGGCAGATGGATCGAAAAAATATTTAAGGATTTTAAACTGATCTGTGACAAAGAACTCACCACCAAGCATAGGGTGGTGGTTTTGGAATTTAATGTGAAGACCAACAAAGGAAATCAAACAAAAGACAAGACTATTAAATCAAGTGGTGGAATATTAAAGGAAAAAGTAAATCAACATTTTATGATAAATATTCAGGAGGGCACTCAGTTCTTGGAGTCTGATGTTAACTCTATGGAGAAAAGTATGAGCTCTCGCATAATAGAAGTTGCCAATGAGGTTTTGAGGAACCTAGAGGATGTGGGCCTCTACAGAAGAGACATGGTGGTGGAATGGTGATGCACACATTGACTTTAATTTTATAAGGGAAATCTATAGGAGCTTGCCCAAATATAGAGGTGAGCAACTTTTCATAAATGCAAACAAGCAAATAAATATGCTAAGAAGGAAGATCAAGAAGAAAGATGCAGATACTTTGATGATATATATAATAATGCGGATACAATATATATATATATAATGGCTTGTGTAAGAGAAAGGAAAGGAAGAGACTTGAGTCAAGTGCATTAAAAATGAAGATGGCAAAGTGTCGGTGAAGAATGATGATATCAAGAACCACTGAAGAAACTATATCCATAACCTATTAAGTGGAGGTATTTCAAATAAGTTAGAGACTTGGGTGGTATGAACAAAAAAAAATATTACTTACATGTGATGAGTTTCACTATCTGATGTCAATAACGCTTTGAGAAAGATGAAAATGTAAGAGGCATGTAGTTCATATGGAATTGCCATTGATGTATAGAAGAGTATGGGGGATGAAGGAGCTATGTGGTTAACAATTTTCTTTAATATTACACCATATAGTGTATTACATATCAATTAACCACAATTTCAATTTTAAAAATACTTTTTCATGCATAAAAACATATACTAAATATACCTAAATATGGCCATAAAATCTTAGGATCATGGCCCAAAAAGTAAGGGTGGAAATGCACGCTCTGGATGGAATTGGTACGTCCTTTATAAGTACAGTTGTACATAAGTACCACTATTCTATATATTCTACTCAAACATGTAGCATACATAAATGGAATGGTAATACTTGAGTTTTGGTCAATTGTAATGAAAAAGCAATCACATCAGGAGGGGACAAAAGACACATTGCAAAAGAATAATTCAGAAATCACATGAATTTATATGAATCCAAATCAGGATAAATGAATGACTAAGAATTGAATTTCAAATAGAATTGATAGATTAAGATATGCCTCATTAAATGAATTTAGGTTTTAAGTCAAATAATTCCCAAAATAAAATAGAGATTGCACATACATGATCTTCAAAGTTAAAGCTTAACTCCATCTATATGCTTGGTCTAGGAAGTCGAGTTTTCATCCTAGGGACATATTAGGTATGTTAGGAAAACCAAAACATACATGGAAATACACTCCTATTATAACTATATAGCTCTAATCCAAATTATTATCACCTAATTATGTATTAGGCTTTTCTAATTTAACTTAGTGGACAGTGGTTATGCTACATATATCACTATTTAAATAGAGACTAAAACATGGGTGGATTATATCAAAAGTCCTTTTTGGTTTGAAGTGATATATTTATTTTAATAAAGTCATATAGGGTATCTTCTCTATCAATTTCTAGGGTTTATTGTGTGTCCAGAATAAGATCTCTATATTGGGTGTTCTTACTAATAATTAGTGAATTTGCTAAATTACCGTTGGACCATTGGTTAGCACACCTATATGTAGTCATTAGTATAGATATGTTAAACACTAAGATAACGTATCATATAAAAACAAGTTGTCATTAATGTCATATGCATACTAACAAACTCTAATTCTTACTTAAATGATTATGAATAATTAGAATTCATAGTGTAGCACTAGATAAACTACAAGTGTTCTAATTTAGTGGTGTAAATACAATTATACATGCATATGTATATATGTTTGAACCATGATTCAAGAAGTTATCATTAATAGAAATATGTTATACATATTTCATATTACGTCAATATTAACCAATGTTTACAATTGTAGTAGACTAGAAAGTATTGAACTTTTGAATTGATATTTAGTAGTAATAGGTTGGTGTGTGTGTGTATGTATGTATATATATATACCTATCTATATACATGTATATATATATATATATATATATATATATATATATATATGCATATGCACACACACACACACACACACACACATATATATATATATATATATATATATACGTGTGTGTGTATGCAGACAAGGGGTTGCTCAAGTGGTCAAGCACGATGTCTCCTAACAAAAGGACTCAGGTTAGAATCCCAGTTTCTGCCTTAACTTACCACCCTCTTGGGTTTTCGGCCTCTGCCACAGGCATGGGAGAGGGGGATAAATCTTTCTCTCTTAATACCATATATATGTATATATAAACTAATACATGCATGGATACCATGCTAAAATATATTTTATTTTATAACTAATTTGTAAATCATTGGATACTTCCTAATATATCAATTTTCACTTATCTTATGAATTAGATATCAAATGAAATGGAATACATAGACGATATCTTACCTTCTAGGAGATGAAGATGATATGGGACCATGGTGATCAATTTGTAGATCTAGACAAATGCTAAATAGAATTTCTCTTCAACGCTCTTTCTTTTGGGAGACCAGACAAAAGGTGCACTCAACGGTAGTGGCTCGAGAAGTGATGTGTCATCGCCAACACACAAAATTCACCAGAAAGAAAATAATCTCAGGAGTTTAACCTTTGATGTCTAACCAATTCACTTGTAAACAACTGAATTGATGTAGTACCATAGGTAATGACACTCAGAGACAACGAGTCTAGAGCTATTTCAAAATGAAAGCAATGAACAATATTTAACATAAGATATGGATAATTATTACTCTAAAATAAATAAGTAAAATTACTAAACCAAAAGTGCTTGGAATAAAAATGCAGAATTAAAAGAAAGAAAAAATAAGTTGCAAGATTTGAAACTAAGTTAACAATAGAATGTAAATGGAAAAGAACAAGAGCAGAGGGAATAAACTTCTTAAGATTAATTAAAATTTTATGGAATTATCAGAAGTTTGGGTTTCACCACCACAAACTCCATAGTTAAATTAGCCACTTTTAGGTTCCTTTTTGATATTTGGAGGTTAGGACCATAAAGATCTATCCTCTTTGGAATCATGTCCCATGGATTAAACTTTATATGATCCCATGGTAATTGGTAATCCTTAGGTCCTTGTTTAATTGTCCAATGTATCCTAGAATGGGTCTCTTCTAAGATCAATGTGTTTTATCTAGCGTCTAGGTCCACAAGTCGAAGATTATTTTGTCATGAGTCATGATTGTCATGCAACATGACTTATCAGACCATGTTCCAAGTTATTAAACGGATAATAAATACCTCTTTTATATATTTAAGGAGTCTTAAAGTTGATAAGATAAGATACAGAGATCATGGGACTACTCCCCATGTCTCAATAAGGAGGAACTACTTAGACATGATGCAAGTGAACCAATGGTAGAGTATGAAAAGTGAATCCAAGATTCAAAGATGCTTTTTCTTTGGAGTCTCCCGTCCTTTCATAGTGGTGAGGAGGAGGAAAAACCCTTGAGATAAGGATCAGTGGTATCTGCGACGTGGGTTATAAGTTGAGCAACTTGTAGAGCCTGACCGGTCGATTGGGTTTCAATGTACTGCTAATGCATGAGGTCTCTTCATCAAACTTTGACCACACTGATGAATTTATTATTCAAGTCTTTGAGTTGGTCTTGCGTGTTGGTTGATTCACTAGTGAGAGTGAGTCACTCAAGTGGTCTATAAATGTTTGATTTGACTAAGTCATTTCTTATGAAATAATGAACTTCCCCAATTTCAAGTTTGATTGGGACTTTACTTGTATTCTTTTTTTCACAAAAAATCATATGAAATCAAACAACTTTCCTTTGTGCCTAGTCAAGGGAGTAAACTGTTACAAAATTAATTGCTATCCCCAAAGGGAGAGATTTATTGAATTGCCTTCTTTTAACATTTTGACAATTTGACTACATTTGTTGCGAATTCTTACTAGAAAAGTCAATTGACTTATAAGGCTAGCCAATCGACTTGCAAATCCTTCCAAGATACAATTTTCATGGAGAAAAGTAAATTCCCTTTCCAACTCATACTTGTGTTGGGAAATTGGGGGAACAAATAAGGTAGCAAAAACAAAAATTCAAAGCATGATTCCCTAACTAGTAGATTGCGTCAACAACGATGTAACTAGGAAAGAAGATACAAGATTTCTACATCATCCTGGATCAAGTCCAACGACAACCCTTGATGTAGTGATATGCTTCTTCTCCAAGTAGTAGCAACATTCGAACACTCATCAGGAACATCCTCCTGGTTCCACACCATGAATAATGGATGATGTTGTCCTCCTACAGGAAGGAGAAGGCCCCACCTCCTCTAGAGTAGTCCACACAGTCCACTGGTAACTCCACATTGTGCTACTAGAGCCAACATGAAGGAGTTGTCCTTTTGAACGTCAGTGTACTAGCACCAATTCTCTCTCCCATAATTGTCTCTCTCTTGTTATCCCTCCCTTTTTGGGTAGGACTTGTTTGGGATCTCTATTGGTTACCACAACCAGAGAGGACAATAATTGTCAGAGTGCTTGTCATGTTTGGGAATCACCCAATATCCCTCTATTTATAGTAGAGGGTTAGGGTTCCCAGTATGTATGGGAGTCGAAAGGATGAAGTTCACAATTTGTTTTAGAATCTTTAGACAACAATCTGGTCGATTCACCTACCCAACTAGTCGTCTCACCCATAAATCGGTCAGTTCATCTCATGAACCGGTTGATTCATGTGTTTTCTATTTGGAATCAAATTGGCATTCAATATTCGATTAAGCAAAATCATGACATCAACATCAAATATTGATCCAATCAAATCGATCATTGACCCAACCAACATAGATGATGACCTGGTTGGTTCACATCATGAAACAGTCATTTCATAAGTGAAATTGTCATTTCACATGTCTAAGTTAGGAAAATATGTAGCCAATTATGTCTCTAATTAACCTAACACTCCAACCGATCAGTTCAACACTTACACTGGTCAGTTTAAGTCAAGTTAGTTAATTTTGAATGTCATTTGTTTAATTGAATATCTAAATCCTCTTAATAATCAAGTTAAATATCATTCATGAATAAACTCCTATTCCAAGTGCATCCTATGCGTGTGACCCTATAGGTCCCAAATTACATTGGTAGTGAATGTCCATAACCAACTTATGACATAACAAGTGATGAGCGGTATCTAGAGACACATCATTGCTACCCAAATAGTCTAGAAAGTTAGAGAACAACTTCAACCTACTATCAGTGATCAATGTTATCGTGATCATATGCTCCTTTGTATCCAATATCCAGATTGAACTCCAGGCATAGAACTGTCATCCTCTTCAATGTTCAATCCATATTCCTTGAACTAGAGAAGACTATCTGAGATGCACATGAGATCACATATCACATAATGAGTCACATGAGTATGGCCATACATTTCTCAGTCTCTCTTATCAAGAGGCCTTGGATATCAATCTCATGTAGGAGGGACAAATCCCATCTACATCACTCACACTCAATCACCATGTGTCACAACGCACATGAGCATCACTTTTATGGAAACCCTTATTCAAGGTCACGTTGGATGATGTCTATTTACAATGAACAACATGTGCTGAGTGTAGTGACTTTAGGTCTAAGAACCACAATCACCACTATCACTATGAGAGTTGATTGTGACTACCATTCCATGATATACATGTATCACTCTCATGGTGAACATGTACCTTTGTGCTTGACTTGATACACATATCATGACTGATGAGATTATGCCATTAGTCAAAACACACTCTAGTCTTTTTGCATTACTATTTTCTATTTTGATTCCACAATAATATCTGACTAGGGCCATAACAAGCATGTATGTACTCTTATCATACATATGATCTCATTGTTCAGGTAATCAACCTAAAAACTTACGTCAATGAGTATAATATGTATGTTTCATCATCTCATTAGTAAGACAAACATAATATCCATGATTACCTTTATCATTATCAAATAAGGTATCAAATGCCTCATTCAGATCATCATATGATTGGCTCTTTGGGCATACATACAAAAAAACTCTTACTTGCACTTAGAGTCAATCACCTACAATCTTATTCCAAGTGATCTTAACATGTCTATCATGTTTCTTCTATGCAAGCAATTTTATAGCAGGTTAGCAACATTTGCTTCTAGTCGGTATTTTTCAAGTTTCACATCTCTTCATTGTATGACATCTCGTATGAGATGGAAGTGTCATAGTATGATATCTGGTATTCCTTGCCTAACCAATAGCTCCATTATTGTCATAGTATATCTAATGTGACATCAACGATTGGAACCTCCCACAAGTCGATCTATATGAACTTCTGGATTCATATAATATCCTCTGTTGTTATCCTAACACCAAGATACTTGGCTTCTATTGCAGATTTAAACAACTTTCTCTAACTTAGAACCTTTTCCAGCTTTTTTAAGTTCAAACACAAATTTAGTTTGCAATCATTAATTTTATTTGTCATTTTGGAAGCTTGCATTGGTGTAACACTTTACACCCAACTCCTCCTTATTACCATAACCAAGGAACTAATCTTGTTAGTGCTTCTCAAGTACTTAAGGATGTTCTTATGTAATTCTAGTGACCCTCACTAGGATCTGATAGATATCCTCTCGTCATGTCCAATACATACTTGATAATAGAATGATTTCATATTCTCTCATCATACCCAATACATATGAGATAACGGGGTGAGTACATTGCTTACATGATAGATCCAATTACACATGCATATTGTATCTATTCATGTGTCCCTATTCTTCACAAGAATTGGGACACTATGCTCCTAAGAGACTAACTCCATGGAAAATAGAGAAGTTTTCTCTCATTGAGTCTTGCATGCCAAGCCCCTTCCACATATTGCCAATGTATGTGCTTTTTCTTAGGTTAAGAATCTTTCTAGATATATCTCTATAGATCTAAATTCCTATCGCATAGGATGCTTCACCTAAACCCTTCATATGGAAGGTACTTTCTTTGCCAGGTTTTAATGTTTACAGTATAAGGATATTATTCCCCATAATTATGTGGAATACAAATATGCTCCCACTAAATCTTTTATAATCATAGAATTCTTCTTCATTCTGACTCAAGTCAAATTCTTTGACTATCTTGTAAAATTGAAGATTCCAATGCTGAGATGCTTGCTTCAATCCAAAGATTGACCTTTGTAGCTTATAGACTTTATTTTCATTATATGGATTTATAAAACCTTTAGGTTGTGTCACATATACATCCTATATAATATTCCACTTAATGAATGTGGTTTTACATCGATATGCCAAATCTCATAGTCACATTAAGATGCAATAGAAAGCATGATCTTGATGGAATTAACCATGGCAAATGGTGAAGGCATTTCCTCATGTTCAACATTTTGAACTACTTCGAAGCTATTTGTAACCAATCTATGCTTCCATGTTTGTAAGGCTCAGGCCCACCACCCAAGGCTCTAGCAAGGTTTCAAGAATGACGAGTGGCCCCACAGACCATCGCTAGCCCTTAATTGCATGTTTTGTCCTCACTCACATGCAATCTAAGATAAACTTCCTGACTGGTCACCTATCCTAGTACTACTCTGGGATGAGCATGCTTAACCACTGTGTTCTTTAGAAATGGGATCCCTAAAAAGGAGGTGCACCTTGGTGATATGGGTAGTCCAATCATTCTTATTAATATCATTTTATCTGAGGCCTTAAATCATGGGACGATATGATCTCCCACACTTAGACTCTTGGCATCCTCGTCAAGACTCAACTATATGGCCTCATAATCTATCCCTATTTCCATGCAGGTCCAAGTGGCCCATGTACACCCAGCTCCCGACCATGGCTACCAGTGCAAGGATGGCTCCATCAACTAGGATATCCCTTTCCAACATGCATGGATCGTGCGGCTCAAAGACTGGCATGCCATTTACCCAAGTGGGCCCCACCTACTGGAGGGGAATTAGCTCTAATACCATTTAAAAGGCTCAGGCCCACTACCCAAGGCTCTAGTAAGGTTTTAGGAATGACTATTAGCCCCATAGACCACCACTAGCCTTAACTTTGTGCTTTGTCCTCACTCACACACATGCCAGGATAAACTTCCCGACTAGTCACCCATCCTAGTACTACTCTGGGCTGAGCATGCTTAACCATAGAGTTCTTTAGAAACGGGCTCCCTGAAAAGGAGGTGCACCTTGGTGATATGGGTGGTCAAATCATTCCTTAAGATTATTTATCTGAGGCCTCAAATCTTAGGATGTTATAATGTTGATCTTCTTCCTGAAGACCCAATTGCGCCCTATGGGTTTTACCCCTCCAGGTGGATCCATCAAGGTCATACCTTGTTGGTTTATATGGAATTCATCTTAGATTATGGATTCAAGCCATTTCTCATACTCTGGTTCCTCAATAGCATCTAGGTAGGTTGTTGACTCGTCATATATGACCAACTTAACACCTTTTTGAGCCATAAGATACCATAGTCTTTCAAGCACAAGGCATGTTCTACTAGATCTATAAGGTTTTGTGTAACACAAGGAACTTGAGATTCCACAACAATTTATAATTCTCATTATTCCCATTATACCCCTTTAGGCTCGATGTTTTCTTGTTTGTCTCAAACATTTCAATGTATACTTTTCTCCCACTGATTCCTTTGGAATTAAATTCCCTTATAAGAATACAACCATCCTAGCAACACATGATTTTATTGTCAGATTGGAATATAAAAGTATTATTCAACAAAGTAATATTTATGTGATTTGTGGACAAATCTTTTCAAAAAACTATTTTCTTATTTAAGCATTATCCCTAATCACTATAAAAACATATAAGGACACTTCCCATGCCATATCTCATATGATGTTTTTCGAACCAATTTAAGATGGTATATTGTTTTCGTGTAAAGTGTGTTCCTAAAAGGAAATTGGAAGATTATCTAGATTTTTTGATAACTGTACCATGACTAACATTGTGACGACCGTCTCGCAAAAACAAGATTAACTAATGCGGAAGCGTTCATCAAGCAGCGGATTAGCAAAAATCACTAAAAATTAAAACTTTTTGCAAAGGGATCCATTCATAGGAAAACTCTTTCATTCAGAACCAAAGTAAAACTTTACATCCTGGTTCATAAATATACATCTCATGTACTTTTGCTTCTCGAGGAATACAAACATTAACTACTCTGTCTTAACTATACACAGGTAGTATAAAACCCTCAAGGCACTAAGCCAAAATCTCGAAATCATTAACTACTACTCCAAGGACATGAGAGTACAGAGACGACACATAGGATTCTATATACATCTGAACATGACATGACAGTCAATGTCTCCACCTGAGACTTTACTGATGTCCCTGCTACTACTGCTGTCCTTCACATCCTGAAGGATTCCTGTCTCCTCGTCCGCATCCACCTAAAAATGTGGTTCCCACGGGGGTGAGACAATTATAAAAATTGCCCCAACGAGAGATATAACTCTCCGCCAGAAACATTATTATCGCAACTTAATAAGATAAATATGAATAGGGAAATCATATTTATTTGACAGCAGATATTTTAATGTTTAACAGATTAAATCATTATTCTATATCAAAAGCATTGCAACTGTAACTTGATAGAATCAACATGTCACTTATCCTTTAATGAATAGGAAGAACATGTATACCATTTATTCAAACAACAAAATCATTACCACTGCATTAACTTTCTTCAAGCTTAGATCATATATCTAAAGCCTGACATTTTCAATGTGGAGTCATGGCCCGTAGCCATACTCTTTTCATAAGTGTTGGGATCTTAATCCCTCACTTCATCACTGGGTTTTTCTCATCCTTTCACAATTTCAATACCATAACCATGAAATCCTGGGTATTCAAACCCTTTGTTCATCACTTGAGCACTGTTACCTAACACCTTTAGGTCATTTGACCAAGGTAAGTATGATACTTGCTATACAAGCATCCATCATGGCACTTGATGCACATTAACTCTCTTGCCACCTCTTACCAGGCACAAGGTATATTATGGCACACAAGGCCCAATTAACAATTCAAACTAATAATACATCATAGCTCATACATGGCTATGCTCATCATCTCATAATACCTGCATGGTTAGCACATATAATAGTAGTACATCAATTATCTATCAATACCATGCAAAACAATGTATTAATAATTCAAGGGTATTACCCTTAATCCTTTACCAGGATTTGGATTTCCATCACACATAGCTCATCAGAACACTGTACATCTTGTCACCTTTCACTAGGCAACAACTTTATTCACATGGCTCACAAAACCATTCACATCTTGTCACCTCTCACTAGGCAACAACTTTATTCACATGGCACACAAGGCCATTCACATCTTGTCACCTCTCACTAGGCAACAACTTTATTCATATGGCGCACAAGGCCATTCACATCTTGTCACCTCTCACTAGGCAACAACTTAAAACAAAGGCTTACAAGCCAAACTCATCTTGTTACTTCTTTCTCAAGAACAAAACATAATGGCACATATGGCCAATCAATTCTTATCAAATAAACATCATAGCTCATACCTGGCTATGATCATCAACTCATGAGACCTGCATGATTGTCACACATGATAATAGACTTATCAAGTTCACAACACATCATGCAATATAGGGTAACACCACTATTCCCTTACCAAGGTTAGGGTTTACCATCAATTAGGGCTTATCATTCCCTTTTCCCCAAATTAGGGTTAGGGTTCCCCATTTCTCATTAATTCAGACCCTCTTGAGTTAACCAACTTTGTCTTGTATTAAGGTATTTCCCCTCTTAATACATTCCATCACAAAATACTCACTCTTAGCATATAATGCATAGGCCACACATTAGAATTGTCCAGCTATCTCACATGATATGGACTTATCTTAGTTTAAGGCATGGCTTTATTATAAAGTTACCTATAAACAATCACAATGATACACCCTCAACTAGGGTTTATAAGGATACACCCTCAACCAGGGTTCACAATGATACACCCTCCACTAGGGTTTCCCAAGGATACACCCTCAACTAGGGTTTACAATGATACACCCTCAACTAGGGTTTCAACTCAATAACCCTGACGATTAGGGTTTATGTTCATGATTAGGGTTTCATGATCTCTCTACTTTAAGGATCATGCCCTTAATCACCACATGAATCATATTCATATATGAATTCATGCTATCATCATCTCAACTTGATTAGGTCATATCAACCCTTCAATCAAGTACATACAACTATGATTTACATAGTGTACCAAGTCATTGATCTTATCAGCAATTAGGGTTCATCCCTTAATTGACACTAATCACTTAGGTACTATTAGGGTTTTAACCTTTGTTCCTTCATTGGTTATCATTACTAACCATCATTGGATCAATAGTACATTCATCATCACATTAAACCTCCATTACATAAGGTATCCAAAGGAATTAGGGTTTACTATTCATCCTAATTAGTGATTTCACATGTAGGCAACCTCTTAATAGGGTTATACATGAAATCGGCCTCAATTAGGGTTTACATCATGTATTGGATCCATGCATTTGTTATGAATTTATGACTAGTACTATTAAAGGTATCTCCCACCTAATCACATTAGGTTTTCAAAAAGGTTTGATCCATTGGACCCTCAATGACATAAGGTATCCAATTGAATTAGGGTTTTCAATGTTGATTCCTTCAATCATTGAATTCATGGAACCAATCATCAATTGGACCTATACCCATACTTCAATTGAGTTTAAATAGGTCAACCTTCAACTTATTTTACCCTTAATTAACCCTCAATTGGTCATCAATTAGGGTTTGATTCAATTGAATTAGGGTTTGGAATCGATGATTCAACAACACTAATCAATGTAAGACTAGTTGCTTTGAAACCATTGAACCATCATCCAAGTTGGGTATGACCTGACCCCAAATGGTCTTGAGGTCGTTTGGATGACCAACAAATGGTCTTGAGACCGTTTTCCCATCATATCACTCAAATCCAAGCCATCCAATTAAGGTTTGGATCATTGGATTGATCACCAAATCAGCATTGCATTGTATAACAACTTGGTACCTTTAGACCTTCAAATACCTAACCATACTCAACCCTAGACCTCCAAACGGTCTTGGGTGACCACCAAACGGTCTTGAGACTGTTTGGATGAGCTCCAAACGGTCTTGAGACCGTTTACCCATCATATCACTCCAATCCAAGCAATCTAATTAGGGTTTGGTTCATTGAAGTGCTCACCAAATCAACAATCTATTGCATATCAACTTGATATCTTTAGACCTTCAATCACTGAACTATACTCAACCCTAGACCTCCAAACGGTCTTGGGTGACCACCAAACGGTCTTGAGACCGTTTGGATGAGCTCCAAACGGTCTTGAGACCGTTTGCCCATCCAACCTTTGGATTTTAGTGAAAAATCATCATGGATTGGTCTATCGAGTTGATCAACAAATCAGCATTTAGTTGCAGTATGATTTGGTACCTTTGGACCTTCAATTGGTCAACTATACTTGACCCCAGACCTCCAAACGGTCTTGAGGTGACCCCAAACGGTCTTGAGACCGTTTGGATGATCCCCCAAACGGTCTTGAGACCGTTTGGGCTAAACAACCCAAAATCTCAAATTAGCTCATTGTGATTTCAGCACTGATTTCAATTAGGGTTAGCCCAATTAATTAGCCTTCAACACATGACTCGTTTGGAATTAATCCTGCAAATTTGGTGAGTCATTAGATCACATCATAAGGAACAGTAATCCCAAACGGTCTTGAGACCGTTTGCCCAAAAAGTTCAATTAAATCAGATTGAAAATCAGCTTTTAATCTAATTAGGTTTCCCTAATTGATTAGGCTTCAACTCACGATTCCTTTAGAGTTAATCCCTAAAATTTGGAGGGTTATTAATAAACATAATTATGAACAGGAATCCCAAACGGTCAACGCTTGGTCAACCATCTCAAACGGTCTTAAAACCGTTTGCTCAACCAGGTCAAGTTAATCAGGTTGAAAATCAGCACATAATTCAATTCGATTGCCTAATTGATTGGCCTTCAACTCTCGATTCCTTTTGAGTTAATCCCTCAAATTTGGAGGGTTATCAGCCTACATAATTAGGAACAAAATTCCCAAACGGTCAACGCTTGGTCAACCATCTCAAATGGTCTTGAGACCGTTTGCTCCCAAACGGTCTCAAACCGTTTGCCCTTAAACGGTTTGCTGAAACCGCATAGCCAATCAAATTAAAATGATTTGGAGTAGCTATCAAAACGGTTTTGCTTGGTAATTTTCTTTGGATAAGCATATAGGATGATGGCATCATCTCCTTCCTTCGAACAACCAAGAACAGCAACCGTTCTTGATGGAATTTGCCGCAAAGAAGCAAAAGTTTATCAAATTGAAGAAATCAATCAACAAAGCATAGAAGATTGATGCAATAGCAATGTTTGAGGGTTTAAGTTATAAAACCCACCTCCAATTGAGCTCCAAAGCTCCAGGCTCACGCCATTAATGGTGGATGAAGCTCTTGCAACTCCCCCTAGGCTCGTCCTCAAGCTTTTGATTGCAAAAGTTGGCTAGGGTTGAAGAGGAGATCGAAATAAGAAGGAATCCATAATTTATTTTCGATTTCCACCATGAAATCAAGGAGAACGAAGGTCAAGGGCTCACCCACAGGTTGGGGACGTGCTCCCTGCTCCTCCCTAGCTCCTTGGTCGGTTTTGCAAGCAAGGGGAAGAAGAAAATCCGAAAAAGGCCTTGGTTTGGGCTTAGAAATGGCACTTTTATAAGGAAATTGATGAGAGAGAAAATACCTTATAAAAATCCAATTAATCCCAATAAAGTGGCCGCCTCTTCCCCATCAACTCCCTTAAGGACGAGGCACCTTCCTTTGCCTTTAATTATCCTTCATTATCCTTGATTTAAAGAAAATCAAATTAAGCACCTTAATGCTTATTATATTAATATCCATATGTGAGTGGGTTTTCTTTTTCTTATAATAAGGTGAGTGGAATTTCACCTACTTAGGATATTTTCGTTCCTTATCTTGGCAAAGGAACGTCCATCCTTATTCAAAATCAACCCAAAACATTTTGGTTGAAAGCCCTTCAATTATTTTTATTCATTTTTGCCCTAAATCAAATTAGGGTTTCAATTAGGCATTAATCTTGATTATTTTAATATCAAGATTCTCTCTCCTCCAACTTAATTCAAATGAGGCACCCATCTCATTTTATTTGCTCTACATGATTCCAAGAAACATTAGGGACCTTATTGAAGTGGTAATTTGCTTATTGAACCCTAGGTTTTGGGTAAATTGCACATTACACCAAAACTGGGTTTTAATGCACAAGGATTGCTTTACAAGCTCTATCTTGGTGTCCAGGCTTGTGGCAACCATACTACTACATCATATTCATCCTTATGATGTCTCAACATCAGAGGAACATATTATCATATGCAATTTGCAAGTTAACCCCTCAACTTGGGTAATTTGCACTTTAGTCCAAAATAAGCAAACATTGCTTCAACATTGTTCAAACAGGACCAAAATTGAAACATAAGTTTCTCATGAGCCCTAATTACTTTTCACAAGATAAGATTAAGAATCTACTTAACCTTATTAAGAAAAACAATCTAGGGTTAATTCATAACCCATGTCAGGGATGTTACAAATTATAAACCCCTAACAAGGATTTCGTCCTCGAAATCCCAAGAAAAGGAGGGACAGATTGTTCATTAATCATGCCCTCAAGTCTCCACATATCATCTTAATATCATGGAGATATCATGAACTCTGTGATTCCACACAAAGCTCCTTTCATTAGTTCAACCTCATCAATGTTTATGCAGAGCATAAACCCCTAACATATGATGTCCATATCATTGAAAGGAAGAAGCATAGAAGAACATACTTCAATAATCACTCAAGAATACTTATCAAAAGGAAAAACATATATATCTAACATAGATAATTCACTTAGAAAACTCTATGTAATTGGGATTGTTCACATAGTTCTTCTTATTAGTTGGGAATGCCACATAGCTTTTCCCTTTTTGATTGGGAATGACACATAGCTCTTCCCTTTTTGATTGGGAATGACACATAGCTCTTCCCTTCTTGTTGGGGATGACACATAGCTTTCCCTTTTTGTTTGGGAATGACAATAGCTCTTCCCTTCTTGTTGGGGATGACACATAGCTTTCCCTTTTTGATTGGGAATGACACATAGCTCTTCCCTTCTTGTTGGGGATGTTCACATAGCTTTCCCTTTTTGATTGGGAATGACACATAGCTCTTCCCTTTTGATTAGGAATGTTCACATAGCTCTTCCTATTAGTTGGGAATGTTCACATAGTTCTTCCCTTTTGATTAGGAATGTTCACATAGCTCTTCCTATTAGTTGGGAATGTTCACATAGCTCTTCCCTTTTGATTAGGAATGTTCACATAGCTCTTCCTATTAGTTGGGAATGTTCACATAGCTCTTCCCTTTTGATTAGGAATGTTCACATAGCTCTTCCTATTAGTTGGGAATGTTCGCATAGCTCTTCCCTTTTGATTAGGAATGTTCACATAGCTCTTCCTATTAGTTGGAAATGTTCACATAGCTCTTCCCTTTTGATTAGGAATGTTCACATAGCTCTTCCTATTAGTTGGGAATGTTCACATAGCTCTTCCCTTTTGATTAGGAATGTTCACATAGCTCTTCCTATTAGTTGGGAATGTTCACATAGCTCTTCCCTTTTGATTTCATTATACTCTCTAGATTGTTTCAGAATGATTGCTTGATCAGGGCAATCAAAAAGATATCAATCTAGGAGTTTCCATACTCACTTTATCATCAATAGTTGTATACCTGGCCAGGGTTTACAAATACTGAGATCAAATAGTATGCACTTACATGCTATCACATTCCTCACTTTTCATATCATTATACACACAAGATTTTCCATTCCTATATTTCCTCCAGGCATCATTTCTAAATCTCATCTTTTGACATACAGATAAGAGAGATTATAAAACATTTTAAGGAACATTGAGTAAGATATAAGTTCTCATCTCCCTTGTGTCCTTATAGGACTAGTCAAAAGAATTCAAAAACATCTATTTTCATATTTTTTTTAACACACAGATACATGGAATGAAGTATCAGGATGAATATATTTCATCTAAGTATTACCCCTCAAGATCATCTACCGCACTAGGTTGATTTCAACACATAGTGTCCAATTATCTCATGTTACTGCTTTTGCCTTTACTTAGTGGCTACTGCCCTGGTGCACTAGGCATTTATTGCACTGGTGACACCAAAAACTTAAGCTTTTCAGAGTAACTAGGCAAATGTCTCTAAATCATAGAGACCATTCCCTACTTCTCAGCTTTTTGCCCCTTCCTGGGCACAGTCATCACAGATTTATTATCTGTCTAAACTCATGGCAGAGTCTACTTTCTTGCTATAAGTTAATCTTTTCCATATTTTCCCTTGTTCCAATATGACTAAGTCATTCAAGAACTCTTTTAAAGCTCAAGATTTCTGTATTAAGGACTGATAATCTAGGTTGTAAGGCTAGTATCCAGTTCACTATATGCATTACTGTTGCCCTAATCTGCCCAATAAGAGCATGATCATAGGATTCTCTATCCTGATCAGGTCTTAATGGGGATTCTCAAGCACTCATACTATTCTCGTCTGATCCCTTGCACCTCTTCTTGGTGCAACAACATTGCCCTCAGCAATGTGTTTCTTGTGTTCTCCAGTCATTTTAAACTTTACCCTTTTTCTACACAAGCAGAAATCATTATAGGGTATACTGGAGGACACTAACACAGACTCAACAACTTAGTCCTATGTCTCTGTAGACTCAGCGAACCTAGAGCTTTGATACCACTAAATTGTGACGACCGTCTCGCGAAAACAAGATTAACTAATGCGGAAGCGTTCATCAAGCAGCGGATTAGCAAAAATCACTAAAAATTAAAACTTTTTGCAAAGGGATCCATTCATAGGAAAACTCTTTCATTCAGAACCAAAGTAAAACTTTACATCCTGGTTCATAAATATACATCTCATGTACTTTTGCTTCTCGAGGAATACAAACATTAACTACTCTGTCTTAACTGTACACAGGTAGTATAAAACCCTCGAGGCACTAAGCCAAAATCTCAAAATCATTAACTACTACTCCAAGGACATGAGAGTACAAAGACGACACATAGGACTTCTATATACATCTGAACATGACATGACAGTCAATGTCTCCACCTGAGACTTTACTGCTGTCCCTGCTACTACTGCTGCCCTTCACATCCTGAAGTATTCCTGTCTCCTCGTCCGCATCCACCTAAAAATGTGGTTCCCACGGGGGTGAGACAATTATAAAAATTGCCCCAGCGAGAGATATAACTCTCCGCCAGAAACATTATTATCGCAGCTTAATAAGATAAATATGAATAGGGAAATCATATTTATTTGACAACAGATATTTTAATGTTTAACAGATTAAATCATTATTCTATATCAAAAGCATTGCAACTGTAACTTGATAGAATCAACATGTCACTTATCCTTTAATGAATAGGAAGAACATGTATAACATTTATTCAAAAAACAGAATCATTACCACTGCATTAACTTTCTTCAAGCTTAGATCATATATCTAAAGCCTGACATTTTCAATGTGGAGTCATGGCCCGTAGCCATACTCTTTTCATAAGTGTTGGGATCTTAATCCCTCACTTCATCACTGGGTTTTTCTCATCCTTTCACAATTTCAATACCATAACCATGAAATCCTGGGTATTCAAACCCTTTATTCATCACTTGAGCACTGTTACCTCTTTCTCAGGTAACTAACACCTTTATGTCATTTGACCAAGGTAAGTATGATACTTGCTACACAAGCATCCATCATGGCACTTGATGCACATTAACTCTCTTGCCACCTCTTACCAGGCACAAGGTATATTATGGCACACAAGGCCCAATTAACAATTCAAACTAATAATACATCATAGCTCATACCTGTCTATGCTCATCATCTCATAATACCTGCATGGTTAGCACATATAATAGTAGTACATCAATTATCTATCAATACCATGCAAAACAATGTATTAATAATTCAAGGGTATTACCCTTAATCCTTTACCAGGATTTGGATTTCCATCACACATAGCTCATCAGAACACTGTACATCTTGTCACCTTTCACTAGGCAACAACTTTATTCACATGGCTCACAAAACCATTCACATCTTGTCACCTCTCACTAGGCAACAACTTTATTCACATGGCGCACAAGGCCATTCACATATTGTCACCTCTCACTAGGCAACAACTTTATTCATATGGCGCACAAGGCCATTCACATCTTGTCACCTCTCACTAGGCAACAACTTAAAACAAAGGCTTACAAGCCCAACTCATCTTGTTACTTCTTTCTCAGTAACAAAACATAATGGCACATATGGCCAATCAATTCTTATCAAATAAACATCATAGCTCATACCTGGCTATGATCATCAACTCATGAGACCTGCATGATTGTCACACATGATAATAGACTTATCAAGTTCACAACACATCATGCAATATAGGGTAACACCACTATTCCCTTACCAGGGTTAGGGTTTACCATCAATTAGGGCTTATCATTCCCTTTTCCCCAAATTAGGGTTAGGGTTCCCCATTTCTCATTAATTCAGACCCTCTTGAGTTAACCAACTTTGTCTTGTATTAAGGTATTTCCCCTCTTAATACATTCCATCACAAAATACTCACCCTTAGCATATAATGCATAGGCCACACATTAGAATTGTCCAGCTATCTCACATGATATGGACTTATCTTAGTTTAAGGCATGGCTTTATTATAAAGTTACCTATAAACAATCACAATGATACACCCTCAACTAGGGTTTATAAGGATACACCCTCAACCAGGGTTCACAATGATACACCCTCCACTAGGGTTTCCCAAGGATACACCCTCAACTAGGGTTTACAATGATACACCCTCAACTAGGGTTTCAACTCAATAACCCTGACGATTAGGGTTTATGTTCATGATTAGGGTTTCATGATCTCTCTACTTTAAGGATCATGCCCTTAATCACCACATGAATCATATTCATATATGAATTCATGCTATCATCATCTCAACTTTATTAGGTCATATCAACCCTTCAATCAAGTACATACAACTATGATTTACATAGTGTACCAAGTCATTGATCTTATCAGCAATTAGGGTTCATCCCTTAATTGACACTAATCACTTAGGTACTATTAGGGTTTTAACCTTTGTTCCTTCATTGGTTATCATTACTAACCATCATTGGATCAATAGTACATTCATCATCACATTAAACCTCCATTACATAAGGTATCCAAAGGAATTAGGGTTTACTATTCATCCTAATTAGTGATTTCACATGTAGGCAACCTCTTAATAGGGTTATACATGAAATCGGCCTCAATTAGGGTTTACATCATGTATTGGATCCATGCATTTGTTATGCATTAATGACTAGTACTATTAAAGGTATCTCCCACCTAATCACATTAGGTTTTCAAAAAGGTTTGATCCATTGGACCCTCAATGACATAAGGTATCCAATTGAATTAGGGTTTTCAATGTTGATTCCTTCAATCATTGAATTCATGGAACCAATCATCAATTGGACCTATACCCATACTTCAATTGAGTTTAAATAGGTCAACCTTCAACTTATTTGACCCTTAATTAACCCTCAATTGGTCATCAATTAGGGTTTGATTCAATTGAATTAGGGTTTGGAATCGATGATTCAACAACACTAATCAATGTAAGACTAGTTGCTTTGAAACCATTGAACCATCATCCAAGTTGGGTATGACCTGATCCCAAACGGTCTTGAGGTCGTTTGGATGACCTCCAAACGGTCTTGAGACCGTTTTCCCATCATATCACTCAAATCCAAGCCATCCAATTAAGGTTTGGATCATTGGATTGATCACCAAATCAGCATTGCATTGTATAACAGCTTGGTACCTTTAGACCTTCAAACACCTAACCATACTCAACCCTAGACCTCCAAACGGTCTTGGGTGACCACCAAACGGTCTTGAGACCGTTTGGATGAGCTCCAAACGGTCTTGAGACCGTTTTCCCATCATATCACTCCAATCCAAGCAATCTAATTAGGGTTTGGTTCATTGAAGTGCTCACCAAATCAACAATCTATTGCATATCAACTTGATATCTTTAGACCTTCAATCACTGAACTATACTCAACCCTAGACCTCCAAACGGTCTTGGGTGACCACCAAACGGTCTTGAGACCGTTTGGATGAGCTCCAAACGGTCTTGAGACCGTTTGCCCATCCAACCTTTGGATTTTAGTGAAAAATCATCATGGATTGGTCTATCGAGTTGATCAACAAATCAGCATTTAGTTGCAGTATGATTTGGTACCTTTGGACCTTCAATTGGTCAACTATACTTGACCCCAGACCTCCAAACGGTCTTGAGGTGACCCCAAACGGTCTTGAGACCGTTTGGATGATCCCCCAAACGGTCTTGAGACCGTTTGGGCTAATCAACCCAAAATCTCAAATTAGCTCATTGTGATTTCAGCACTGATTTCAATTAGGGTTAGCCCAATTGATTAGCCTTCAACTCATGACTCGTTTGGAATTAATCCATAAAATTTGGTGAGTCATTATATCACATCATAAGGAACAGTAATCCCAAACGGTCAATGTTTGGTCAACGCACTCAAACGGTATTGAGACCGTTTGCCCAAAAAGTTCAATTAAATCAGATTGAAAATCAGCACTTAATCAAATTAGGTTTCCCCAATTGATTAGGCTTCAACTCACGATTCCTTTAGAGTTAATCCCTAAAATTTGGAGGGTTATTAATACACATAATTATGAACAGGAATACCAAACGGTCAACGCTTGGTCAACCATCTCAAACGGTCTTAAAACCGTTTTCTCAACCAGGTCAAGTTAATCAGGTTGAAAATCAGCACATAATTCAATTCGATTGCCTAATTGATTGGCCTTCAACTCTCGATTCCTTTTGAGTTAATCCCTCAAATTTGGAGGGTTATCAGCCTACATAATTAGGAACAAAATTCCCAAACTGTCAACGCTTGGTCAACCATCTCAAACGGTCTTGAGACCGTTTGCTCCCAAACGGTCTCAAACCGTTTGCCCTTAAACGGTTTGCTGAAACCGCATAGCCAATCAAATTAAAACGATTTGGAGTAGCTATCAAAACGGTTTTGCTTGGTAATTTTCTTTGGATAAGCATATAGGATGATTTCATCATCCCCTTCCTTCGAACAACCAAGAACAGCAACCGTTCTTGATGGAATTTGCAGCAAAGAAGCAAACGTTTATCAAATTGAAGAAATCAATCAACAAAGCATAGAAGATTGATGCAATAGCAATGTTTGAGGGTTTAAGTTATAAAACCCACCTCCAATTGAGCTCCAAAGCTCCAAGCTCACGCCATTAATGGTGGATGAAGCTCTTGCAACTCCCCCTAGGCTCGTCCTCAAGCTTTTGATTGCAAAAGTTGGCTAGGGTTGAAGAGGAGATCGAAATAAGAAGGAATCCATAATTTATTTTCGATTTCCACCATGAAATCAAGGAGAACGAAGGTCAAGGGCTCACCCACAGGTTGGGTACGTGCTCCCTGCTCCTCCCTAGCTCCTTGGTCGGTTTTGCAAGCAAGGGGAAGAAGAAAATCCGAAAAAGGCCTTGGTTTGGGCTTAGAAATGGCACTTTTATAAGGAAATTGATGAGAGAGAAAATACCTTATAAAAATCCAATTAATCCCAATAAAGTGGCCGCCTCTTCCCCCTCAACTCCCTTAAGGACGAGGCACCTTCCTTTGCCTTTAATTCTCCTTCATTATCCTTGATTTAAAGAAAATCAAATTAAGCACCTTAATGCTTATTATATTAATATCCATATGTGAGTGGGTTTTCTTTTTCTTATAATAAGGTGAGTGGAATTTCACCTACTTAGGATATTTTCGTTCCTTATCTTGGCAAAGGAACGTTCATCCTTATTCAAAATCAACTCAAAACATTTTGGTTGAAAGCCCTTCAATTATTTTTATTCATTTTTGCCCTAAATCAAGTTAGGGTTTCAATTAGGCATTAATCTTGATTATTTTAATATCAAGATTCTCTCTCCTCCAACTTAATTCAAATGAGGCACCCATCTCATTTTATTTGCTCTACATGATTCCAAGAAACATTAGGGACCTTATTGAAGTGGTAATTTGCTTATTGAACCCTAGGTTTTGGGTAAATTGCACATTACACCAAAACTGGGTTTTAATGCACAAGGATTGCTTTACAAGCTCTATCTTGGTGTCCAGGCTTGTGGCAACCATACTACTACATCATATTCATCCTTATGATGTCTCAACATCAGAGGAACATATTATCATATGCAATTTGCAAGTTAACCCCTCAACTTGGGTAATTTGCACTTTAGTCCAAAATAAGCAAACATTGCTTCAACATTGTTCAAACAAGACCAAAATTGAAACATAAGTTTCTCATGAGCCCTAATTACTTTTCACAAGATAAGATTAAGAATCTACTTAACCTTATTAAGCAAAAAAATCTAGGGTTAATTCATAACCCAGGTCAGGGATGTTACAAACATGGTGTGATCCCTTCTTTCTGACACATTATTATGTTTCATGTGGAGTTCAGTTTGATACACTATCACAGTCTCCCAGAAGGTACTCAAACTCTTGGTTTAAAATATTTCAACATCGATGTCATTAAAGTATCTTAATACTTTTACCAAGTTAGTTATGTACTACATTCATGATCTCCTTGAACATTTCAAGAGATCTATACTTGTATTTCATTATATACAAACTTCCATATCTACTAATATCATCAGTAAATATAATGAGGTACTGGTAACTACCTTTAGCATTTATTCTAAAAGGTCTATACACATCAGTATAAATGAGCCTTAATAGAATAATCGCTCTCCAACGATATCTAGTGAAGATGCTTTTGTCATATTGCCGAATAAATAAAAATTGCATGTTTCTAATGGTTCAATATCCAAAAAATTGTAGATAACCATCATTATGGATTCTAGAAATGCAATTCTCATTTACATTCTTTAGATGACAATATTGTAGGTATTCATTGTTTGACTCATCGAGTCATTCAATATATATGTTATACATATTTGTCTTATAACTATCAAGTATAGATTATGAGTCATAGGGCATTTCCATAAAATATCTCATCTTTTAAAACTAAACATCAATTATTCATAGTATTCTTGTCATACAAGATACATGATGTTTTCATTGATGGTAGGTACATAATAGAAATTCACTAATGCTATTGCATGCCCATGAATGATAGCTTCCAGCTGTAGTGGCAACAACCCTATGTTATGTACAGTTCTAGCTTACTTTTTCGTAGGGCCTAAAGTGGAGATCTCTATCTCACTCTTCTTCATGAGATCCTCTATATAAAATAGACAATTCCTTTCTAATGTCCTGGATAATGACAATGGTGGCACTTCCTTCCTTGATCATTTAAGTGTTAAGGATAGATTCATTTTGCACTTACCCTTCCTTATATCTAGATTGAAGAAGACTTAGATTTCATCTTAACCTCAAAACTCTTCTTGGTGTTGCCTTTGTCCTTTGGACTCTATTATGTTGATCATCATCACGGGTTTGTCCATCTTCATTCGTGCTTCAACATCAACATTCCAAGAAACCCAGACAATAATTTAGGCAAATTACTCAAGTGATAGAAATTGATAAACTGGTTATATGGTTCAAACAATGATTGTAAAATCATATCTATGGCCAACTCTTGACCTAAGAGAAATCCTAGTTTCTCCACATACCCAATCATATTAAGCACATGGGGCTCTAAGGGATATCCTCTATTAATTTGCACTCAAATGGTTCTTTGGAGACATTATACCTTTCTTGCTTTACATGATTCCTAAGATGTGTTACCATATCAAGAATATCCATGTTTTCATGTTGTTCATGCAACTCATAGTTCATACAACATAGCATAAGGTACCCAGTGTCTATGACATCATTGACATGCTTCAAGTAAGCATCCATTTCATCCTTAGGCACAATTGGAGCGGGTTCCTCTGAACTGGTCTTTCAAGGACATAGAGCTTCTCAATGTCCTTAACCATATGTGGAAGTAAATAATGTTTAGTTTGTCCTACTTAAGGACTGATTGCAATGATAACGTATTTGTGTTTGTCTACAAAAGAAACATTGCAACTTGTTTTATATTTTTTTTATTAATTTGATTTGATAAGTTTGACAATATTAATTAGGCTTTTAATTAATTATGTCTCCCACTATTTTGTTCGAATTGATAATCCTCATATATTAATTTGGAAGATTGCAACACACAATCTTCTAGTGAGCCAAGGCCCAAAACAATTGAATAACTACCCGGCCAACGCTAGCGTCCATAACCAATTATTGAGGTAGGCAACTTTTGCCAATCACATCTTATGTCATTCTTAGATAGATGATATGTTCAACTCTTTTCCATAGTCATTTACATGTTTATAGGTGTTTAATCTCATTAAAGACACCCAATTAAGCCTGATCCAGAAGCCAACATGATAGAAATGCACCCCGCTTAGCATGCTCACATAATTACCATTACACTTCCATGAGATGGACAAAGCACCATGCTTGGCATGCTCATGCATAGTCAATTAAGCTTTTCATGTATGCATATTATGGGAAGCATCGAAGACTTCATATTTAGATTGAGGAAATTTAAAATATAAATACATATCCATATTTAATCACCATATATTATAGTATGTATCATATATATGCTATAACCACAATGTAAACATGCAATTACCCACACATGAGCAATGTATATGACCACTCTAATGTAATTCTTTAGAGCCACAAGGAATTTATACCACCTAAGCTCCACATCCTATGTACAACCTGTGTTGATGAAGATCAGTGATCGAATCAATCTGGGTTGATCGGTTCAACTCTTGGATCGATCGGTTTACCCCCTGTTTGCTCATTTGGATTCTTAAAACACTCGTTTGGTCTCAAGTTCAACTGATGTCTGGACTCCTCCAGCCAATCGGTTAGGCCACCAATCGATCGCTTCATCCTCCCATTGTCTGGCCTCCTCAGTTTTCTAGTCAATCAGTTCATCTCACAAGCTGATCAGTTTGTCCTGTGCAGAATGTCTTCTCACAAAGAAACATAAATTAAAGCTATCATATTTCTTATTACATTGAAAAAGGGAAAACTTCAAGTTACATTTAAGGGGAAATAGGAAGAAGAGCATTAATTTATAGGAAGGGAGGAGAGAGGCACAATTTGCAAATCAAAATATAAATAGGGATACACAACCGTACACGCATAGATCTAGGGTTATTGGCCATAACCGTGCTAACATCCACCATCAAAATACTTTTATATATATATATATATATATATATATATATGGGGATTTATTTAATACCCGTGTGGGTAGCTACCCACGTACCCTTCCTGATTTTTTATAATTTTTTTTGCAATTGTTGAGGAGCATTTTATCTAGCTCCCCAAAAAAATTCATCCAAAAATAATATCATTTGCCCCCCCCCCCCCAAATAAAAAAACCCATCCATATATTTACTGACTGTATATTTTCTGCGCAGTTACTTTTTTGGTCTTAGAGTTACTCTTGTGTACCACATAATTACTCTGTTGATCTCAGAGTTACTCTTGTGTACCATATAGTTACTCTTTTGGATGGGCGGGTAGCGAAAAACTAGGCAACCCACACGGGTATTAAAGATGAGCCCTATATATATGTGTGTGTGTGTGTATTGGGATCATATCTAGTATTTAATCGAATATCCACATTAATCATTTTAATATTCACATTGTATGCAATAAAATAAATCTGATCATGTTGATTTAAATCTAGATAACATCATAAATTGACGTGGATTTGGTACCACTGTTGAGAAATTAGGACAACAGATAAGGCCAAGGATAAAGCCTGATTCCCTAAATAGAAGATCACGTCAACAACAATATATCTAGGAAAGAGGGTATAAGACTTATACCTAATCCTAGAGCAAGTCCAACAACAACCCTTGATGCAGTGGTGCTTCTTCTTCAAGCAGCAGTAGCAACACTCGAACATGCATCATGAACATCCTCCTAGGGAAGCACCATGGATAGCGGTTGATGTTGTCCTCCTAGTGGAAGGCAACGACTTCCTGCATGTAGACTAGTCCATGCAACCCACATGGAACTCCACATTACGCTACCAGAGCCAAAGAGAAGGAGTGAACGTTACTATACTAGCATTGATTTTCTCTCCTACAATTGTCTCTCTCTTTCTATTCCTCCCTTTTTAGGTAGGACTTTCTCAGGCTCTCTATTGGTTACCATAACCTAAGAGGACAACAATTTTTAGAGATAATTTTTGTGTCTGGGAATCACCCAGTATCCCTCTATTCATAGGATAGGGCCAGGGTTCCCAGTCTATGTGGGAGTTGAAAGGATAGAGTTCACAAATTTTATGGAAACTTCAGACAATGAACTAGTCAGTTTTCCTACCCAACCAACCATCTCATGCATGAATCAGTCATTTCATCTCATGAACTGGTCATTTCATGTGTTTCCTATTCAGAATCAAATTGGCATTCCATATTCGATTAATGCAAAATCATGACATCAACATCAATCCTTGACCCAATTAAATTGATCATTGATCCATACAACACATATTATGAAATGGTTGGCTCACATCATGGAACAGTCATTTCAAAACATGAAATGGTAATTTCATAAGTGAAATGGTTGTTTAACATGTCTTGATTGGGCAAATATGCAACCAACTGTGTTTCTAATTGACCTGACACTCCAAGCAAACTATTCAGGACTTGAACCAGTCGGTTCAAAGTCCACTCAGTCAATTTTGAAACTCATTTGTTTAATTTAATAACTAAACACTTTTAGTAATTACATTAAACACCATTCATGAATAAACTCCTATTCCAAGTGCATCCTATGTGTGTGACCCTATAGGCCCCAAATCATGTTGGCAGGGAATGTCCATAACCAATTTATGACATCACAAGCAATGAGCAGTATCTAGCAACACATCATTGCTACCCAAATAGTTTGAAAAGTTATAGAACAACTTCAACCTACTATCTATGATCAGTGTTACCATGATCATATAGTTCCTTTGTCTTTTATATCCGGATTGAACTTGAGGCATGGAATCGTCATACTGTTCAACATTCAATCCATGTTCCTTGAACTAAAGCAGACTGTTTGAGATGTACGTGAGCTCATATATCACATATCGATGCACAAGAGTATGTCAACATATTTCTCAGTCTAGCTTATCAAGAGGCAATAGATTATAACCTCCTGTAGGATGTAAAAATCCCATCTACATCACTCACACTCAATCTCCATGTGTCACAATGCACCTGAACATCACCTTTATGGCAACCCTTATTCAAGGTCACATTGGATGATGTCTAAATGTAGTGAACAACATGTGATGAGTGTAGTGAGTTTAGGTATAATAAGAACTATCACCATGAGAGCTATTTGTGCCTACCATTACATGGCATCCATGTATCACTCTCATCATGGGTTTGTCTGATACACAATTCTCTAACATATACCTGTGTGCTTGACTTGATATCACATATCATGACTAATGACTCTGTCATCATTCAACACATACTCTACTCTTTATGTATTATTGTTGTCTATTTTGCTTCCACGGTAATATTTTACCAGGGACATAACAAGAATGTATGTACTCTTATCATATATATGATCTCATTGTTCAGGTCATCAACCTGAAGACATATATCATCGAGTAACATCATTGTTTAGACATCTACTATGTATGTGTCATCATCTCATGAGTGAGAAAAACATAATGGATGGAAGTACCTTTATTATTATCATCAAATTAGGTATCTAATGCCTCATTCCAATCATCATATTATTGTCTCTATGGGCATACATACCAACAACTTGATCATTAAATTCCACCTTGGGATGCAAAAGTTATGATCATTGTCGTGCATGGTATCGATATTAGGACTATGGGAAGTTGGAAGAGGTAATTTAACCAACTGGGTGAGTCGTTCCATTGACTGGGATGCAGAAGATGGGATTTAAAGTCTCTAATTCTTGGGCCTTTTGGGAGTTATAGATAATATGGCTATTTCCCTACAAAAACACGATATAGCAAGTAAAAACTCCAATATTCTACATAAAAGTAAAACTAAGACAATTTACTCTAAAACTAGAGAATAATGACAAAATTCTCCTAAATAGAGATCTAAAATATGTAAATAAAAGAGATAAATATGCATTTATCAAGAAGAACCAAAGAACTCAAAAATTCGTCATCCTAGTCTTTAGTTGACTTTGCATATAGACATGGAGTTCAACATCACTGTAGGTGGCAGAGAAAAGGGTTGGCAAGAGGCGGTGCAATTGTTGGCATTGTAGATTGAAGATGGTGACGG
The DNA here is from genome assembly GCA_963693085.1 of Alisma plantago-aquatica. NCBI lineage: Eukaryota > Viridiplantae > Streptophyta > Magnoliopsida > Alismatales > Alismataceae > Alisma > Alisma plantago-aquatica. The sequence goes on along the minus strand of OY856409.1, from coordinate 1,438,675,416 downwards.
CTTGCGAGACTGATGCCTTGGTTGCAAGGCGCCAAGGAGAGTGAGGTATGGTTGTTTTAGGACAAGGAGGGAGAAGGAGAGAGTCAAGAAGAGATTTTATTGTGGTGGTTGTTGAGGAGGCTGGAGGCAATGGAGAAGTAGGAAATCGTATGGTGGCTGGCAGTTTGCTGCAACACATCTTCTATGGTTCCACTATGGCAACCGTTGGCATAGGGTAGGTGCAACATCCTAATTTTTTTATCACATGAGCGGAAGCTAATTAATTTTTTTTATCTAGAGAGTGTTACTAACATGATATGTATTACAATAATGATAGATAAGGACCAATATAGAAAGTGTATGAAATAAATTCTCAGGAAAAGAAACATAATTACATCAGATGTATAAAAGCCTATATACATGCTAAAACCTCTACCCTGTCTTAATATTTTGGATCGTGTAGATGGCACCCCACCAACCAAACCTCTTAACACTTGTTAATGTATCTTTCTCTTGATTGATGTTGTTGAATATTAGTACCTATGGACATCTCATCCCCAACCTTGCACAAAGGAAGACATAGGTTAGAGTAAGTGGTCTTGAATTTCTAATAATATAAACATGAATATATGATAACTAAATGTTGAACTAATATTTGAAAGTTTTAAACTGATACTAGATTGATGTGTCTTTTATTTACGTCTTTTACCTAATCGGTGGCCTCCACATAGGACAAGTCCTCCTGAATTGGAGTATCTATGCTCTGAATTGGTACTAAAGCACCTTTGAATTGGAACTACATGTCACTGAATGACATCGAGGAGTCTCTAAATTGGCGTGACTACACCCTAAATTAGTACTATTGAAGTACCTATGAATTGGAGTAAAGACTCCTCTAAATTGGCAACAGATGCCTCTGAGTCATCCCAGGACTAACTGAATGAGGACTTATCATATAATGTCCTATGTGAAAGTTTGACTTAATTATCTTAAATATGAGCTTATTAAATTCTGAAGTTGAACTTATTTTATTTTGAAAGTGAATATTGATAACTAAATATGTATTGCATTCTGAATGTAAATCTAAATATGGATCTAGTTTGAATATCTCAGAAAGTTCGTATTACTTAATGATGCATTGAAATTATTCTATTAGGATCTGAAATCATAATCAACTAAAATAAATTCTTGATTGAATCTCTGTTCTTAGATTATTAAATGAATCTAAATCTGAATTTTAAATCTAGTAATCTTATTATCTAATAATCTTATTATCTTATAAATCTTAATCTAAATCTTAATCTAAATCTTAAGAGATGCCTTTATTTAATTGTTGATATTAGATATATGACATATGAGTCTAAAGGTTGAAGAAAATAAACTGAACTGAGCACAAAAATACTATAAATCTCAAATACTTCAAATCTGATAATTTGTCAACGTAACTTAAACTGAATAAAATATGATTTCTCAAAGCATGACATGGTATGAATTACTGAATTCTAAAAGTAACTTAATTTCTAAGTTACTTTACAGGGATTTGTAGGCTGAATCATAGTAACAATGAAATATAATGGACATGGCCCACTTACCTTATTTATAGAGATCCTTGGCATAGTTTTGATTCCTTGGTTCACAATATATTTACATGGACATTAACAATATTCTATAAGTCCATGTGTATGTTCCCTATTTCTATTTCTAAATCTCAAACCCATCTCCCTAACCTCCTAACCAATTTAAGGTTTTTGTTTAGACTAAACATGAGTCTTATATGAAACCATGATAAAATCTTGGTGCTAAACATATATCAAAACTTACATTATATAACTACTATAACCCGTATACTCAAATAAGCCAAAAATAGTCTTATGCACTGATATGAGCATAACCATCATACAATGAGAATAAATCTCAAACATAATCATGTATAGTAATATACTGACTCAATTATGGCATCATAAGAAATATATAATTAAGACTTATCTTCCAAACAAAATATGCATACACTATCCCATATCCCCTCATAATTAATCATCAAATATCTTGCCTAATAGCCACATAGGCCCAAAATAAAATACTAATATAATATATGGAAATCTATCAAAACTCTAGACACAATAAGGCCAATATACATTAGAATTTAGGTAAAAGCCCATATCATTTCATTGTGAATTAATGGGTGAAATAACCAAAATACCCTTATTAGGGTTTACACCAAAACATAGGTAAAGAATCGATTTAGTAAGATCAAACTTTAGAATCATGTTGAATATATCAAAATATAGATTCTATAAAAAATTCATGAATTTTTAAAGTCATTTGCTATTTTAATGTACCGAACATTGAGATCCCATATCTTTTGGAAATAAAAAAGTAACATATACTAGGCATCCAATAAATCATTCTAATATTTTTTTAATATAGTATACACTATAGCATTTCCATTGATATCTTAAACTCTAAAAATGACAAATATATCACAAGGTATAAATTTTCAAATAAAATACCTTCTTGATAAATATCATCATCTAAGACTTATCTAGTGGTCACAAATAGACCATGTTGTGCACCAAGCTATGGTGTCTCGTGGATCTAATATAGGATGTGGGTGGTTTAGGATCTATTGAGCTGACTGTGGTTGCAATTCGTCTTCTCCAGTCCACAAGGGGACTCTGTTGCCCTATTTTGTAGAGTATCACATCCAGGCTCTAGTGAGGCTTGGCCTGCTATGTTTTAGGCAAAGCTCTTTGCCTTGCATAACACCAGCGTGGAGTATGATCTCACCCACAACCCAAGATGGGTTTCTACCTCATAGGCTCCATCAGTGGCACCCAAAATGGAGGTGAGGCTAATGGACTCAAGCTCATGTCCTTATCAAAGCCATCCCCGATCCGGTCCCCATCCTCCTTAAGCCACACAATGTGTCTGCCATTAAAGCCCCATTGATGTTATCTCACTAGTAGAGAAATGCCTCCTATAGAAATGGGTTTCATATGCATCCCTCAACTAAAACAAACATGGACCTAAAAGCTGAGTGGGTGGATGTTGCGTTCGTCCATCCTGGGACCGGTATTCATAGTCCTACTTTAAGATCTATTTGCATGGATCATTTGTTGTCACCAATATCCAAAGGATAGGGCTCTTCCTCAAGGGAGATTCTAAGTGGGAGGTAGAGAAATGTGTCACCTTGGTTTCAGATTAGGGTTTTGGACATGACTCTGGTGTGTTTCCCACCAAGTCTACACACTAGCCAACTAGAGTTGGCCATATGCAACCATAAGGGAGGACACACATGTGGATCTTTCAAAATTTATATTAATGCTAACACATTCGATCACAAAACTAAATAGGTCACCCATAAGCACATGGGGTACTATTGTAGCATAGGTGAAGGGCAAGTGTAGGGGTCGATCCTCAAGGACAGAGGGGGCACTGGAGCTAGGCTAGCGTTGGCTACATTCCTATTGCGGAGACTAGGGTTGAAGGGTTTAAAAGGGTTGGTTGTTTGTTAAACTAGATGAACAAGGAAGTAAAAGTAGTTATGAAATCTAAGTTATCACAACCATAAATTAACCTAAGCAAGCAAGTCTAAGAAATTAGATTGAGAAAAAAGCTAAATAAGAGCAAGAGTTAGCTACACTACACTTATAGAGAAAATTAGCAACTAAGAACTAAGGTAACCACTAGAAAGAGCAAGATCCTAAGTTAACATTATAGAGCAAGATTAAGCCATTAACTAGGTTAAACTAAGGCAACTAGACTAGACTAGCACGAACAAGCTAAGAAAGCAAAGTGGGTTTTAAGCAATGAGATTAGGTAGGTGGGCCATTTGGGGATGTGGTTTGACATTAGTTGGGGGATCTCAACATAGCAAGTAATTATCACAGTTCTATCTAGATTACCAAACCAAACAACAAGGCAAGCGCTATTAGAATGTACCCTATACTACTAGTTGGAGGACTAGGTTCAGGTGTAATTCTAGTAGGATTTGTCAAGTCTAGGTCTCTAGGGTAAGTGGTATTAGGGCAATTGAGAGCCAAGGGTAGAAATGGTAGTAGAGATGAGGGTCTTTCACCTCATGCCACTAGCCATCTAGCCTTTAGAAAGCTCTAGGTAATTGCACTAATCACACTTACACTAGCCACGTAGATCTCACACTCACTTGTAGAAGGAGGGATGTGTATGTAGGAACAAAAAGGGATAGCTAGGGATCCACTAATTGGACCTAGGATCCATTCCTAAGATTGGCCACATACACTCCAATTCCTCCTAGAAGCTAAGTGTCATCAAACATCTTAAAGCAAGCGATCCATGTTATAATCACAAATTACATGCAATAAAATAGGAAATGAGATAGAAGCAAGAAGCAATCATCATAGATAGAAATTATATTCATTACAAGCTATTTCCCCCAACATGGTATCAAAGTCACATTTTAACCCCAAACAGCCCACCACGAGGGGCTTAGCTAGACATGATCAAAGAAATCACAAAATAAAGGGGAAGAAGGGGGTAGAAATCCATGAAGCTTGAAGTAGAAGCCTCCTTCTTCACCTCCTAGCAGCTTGGGGACGTCCTTCCTCCTCCAATGGTGAAGATGGGCATGAGAATATGGGGGAATATGGAGGAAAACCTAGAAAACTAGGTTTCTAAGGTTGAAATGAGGTGGAAATGGTTGATGGAGAGCATAAATGCAAGGTGGAGTGCAATGAATGCTCAAGGGGTAAGTAGGGTGGAGTGGCAGTAGCTAGGGGGTCTAACCTTAGTGCCCCGATAGCCACCTATGTATATATAGGTGGTGGGTAAGCACTAGGGTAAGTGGGGGTAGTTTAGGAAAAACAATGTAAAAAATGGGTAGGGTAGGTTAGTTACCACGATTGTGGTGGGTAGGGTAGGTTAGTTACCATGACTGTGTTGATGTACCACAACCATAGTGAAGGTAGTAGGAAACAGTCTTGGGGGAGTGGCCACGGTCAAGGTGTGAAAGGGGGGTGAAAAGGCTAAGTATAGATGGTGTCCACGACCGTGGCGGGATGCCACAGTCGTGTTGGGTAAGTGGCACCATGGCCGTGGTGGGATTCCATGGTCGTGTTGGAGGAGGAAGTCTTGATCGTGGGGGGCAACACATGCATTTTCTCTTCTATGGGCCACGACTGTGGTGAGTGGCCACGACCGTGGTGTCTTCAATGGACCACGACCGTGCTGATGGCCACGATCGTGGTGAGTTTGATGCAAAATGCTTATCTCACTGTTGGTTCTTCATAATAAAGGCACGACTTGTGGCCATGGGGCCACGTCCGTGTTGGGATCTCCAGTGGCTAAATGAACTTCAATTTACATCATCCATGGACTTCTTTGCTTGATGTTGAACCTTGGCCATTAGGGGTAGGTTGAGGGAGCTTTGGGGCCTTCTTTGGACCCCTCCATGAGTGGAGGAACCCTAGAACTCCTTCCTTCTCTCTCATCCATCCAAATCATGGTCCAAGTACCTAAAAATAGTGCAAAGAACGTCCATAAGTGCATTTGATAGTAATACTCATATTGAAGGATTTAACTTGCATTCTACTGTGTTTAGATGTGAATAAAGTACAAAATGACACAAGATGGAGCCCTAAAATAGGGTTGCATCACCACCCCAATCTTAAAACATACTTGTCCTCAAGTATGCTGCAACTTAATCTCTCTTTTCAGTTTTCTTTCAATAAGCAAGAGTGACAAATGCATAACAATAGAAAATTATTGACTACATGGTCTTGGAAGTGACTAAGTGCATGTATTCCACCTCTCTCCTCTTCTATTTCACATACCAATCATGAAATGAGCACTGAGCATACAAACTTCAAATATAAAGCATAAAATACACAACTTGTCCATATGTCCTTCATATGATTCCAGGTAAACTGTTTCATGTTGGTGTTAATCAAAGATGACTAGGAGTATTGTTTCGCTTTCATGCATTCAATCTTATGCCTCAAACCACACTAAATGACCCATGTGACTTTGGAAAATGGTAAAGTGAGCTAGATTTGATGTTTTCTAGCTCAATGGGTATGAAAGTAGAAGAAAGGGTTGCAGAAAGGTTTTTGGAGTGCTATTACATAGAGCACTCATCTTTTCTTTATTTGAATGCTCTTAAATAGAAGCATCTTTTTATTTTATTTTTGCTTTTTTTTTATTTTCTTTGCCCTTGGTGTAGATAGGGCATATGATGGATAGAGTGAAGCATGGAGATAAAGATATGGTCACCCCAAACTTTTGGAGGTGGCCAAGGCTGATTATGTGCACTAGGGCATCCTTTCATGAGGCGGAGAGGTATGAAGATGGTAAAAGAATAGTCAGATCAAAGAGGGGTCATTAGTGTAATCTTCAACATAATATTCCCTGCATGAAAGCTAATCCAACACTTCATCAAATGATATCACACCACATGATAGAACAACATGACATTCACATTTCTATTAAGTGATTCCATAGGCTTTAAGCATTTGTAGCTTGCTCAATTCACAAAACAACTGAAACTTTCACAATCTTGAGAGAACTGGTGCACATGTAAAAAGTCAAAAATTAAGACCACATAGCAATAAACACTAAGAAACAACATGCATTTGTCAAAGGATTAAAAATTTCATTTCAAACAGTGGAGATCAAGTCAAAACATGCTTTTTGGGAAAGAACATTCAAGTTTGGGCAAAATTGGCCAAAATGGTGCCAATTTGCATTCAATCACATCTAAACCTAACTTTAGTGAAATTAAAACATAAAGCAACAAATCCTACTTAAAAACACACAAAAATTACCAAAATCTACATGGAAATACAATGCATGACATGGAAGACCAAAAAGAGCAAAATTTTTGAAAATTTACACAAAAATGCATGGAAGTAAACTACATGTATGCATGAATGCAATCAGACACACAAGGTCGGGATAGACAAGTATGAAAGTTAGTCGTTTGATCATCTTGTAAAAATTTAGCACAAGGTACATAGATAAAAATGCGATGAAAGAAGGGCTTACCGCCCTACCACCCCAAACTTTTAAATCATGTCGTCCTCAGCATGAAATAAAAGTTTAGAATAGTAGGGTAAAGGGTATGGAGTCATGAAAGACAACTACCAAGAGACAAAGTGATCAATGTAGCACTAGGTGAGCAGGACAGGACCACCACATCCGTGCTAAGCAACATGACTGTTCTATCTTTCTGGTCACACGGCCGTGCTGTGTGGCACGGCCGTTCTGGACTCCTTCCTATAGATTTTCTACTATTTTGCAGTGTTCTCTTCAACTTTGGTCTTCTCCTTGGCTAGACCCTTTGTGCATCACCTTTTCTTCCTTGTACCTGTACTAACATGATTCACAAATAGAAAAACTATCAAGTATAGTGTGTGCGTGTGTGTGTTTCTTGGAGAAAAAAATGAAAGTGTAATCAAGAAAAAAGAAGGTTTTTGAGAGAAAGAGTCTCAAACCAACGTGGATTGCCTCTCACTAGAGCTAAGTTTAGAGCCTTCAGCTAGGCTTGTTGCTCCTCCGTCAATCAACCGTTGTCTAAAAGCAAAATGTCTTCATCCCCATCATATGCAATCCTCTCAAATGCCTTCATTGTTTGATCTTCCTTCCAAGGGTAATGCGAGTTCCTCAAGTGTCTTTCAACATATGTCTCTCTTTCAGGGTCATCATCATAGGTCTCAAAGTAAGAATCCTCATCAACAAAACTTTTCACCTCATTCAACATGTTTCTCTTGGACAACTTCCCACTTATCTTCTTAATCAGCCTTGAGACCTTTAGAATTTTCATGCTATAATTTTGCTTTCCCTTAAGGAATGGGTATTTGTAGGCATAAAAGAAAGGGGTTTCCATCCCATTGGATACTTGAAAATATAAAAATATCACATTGGTGTGTCTCAGATTAGAAATTGGGGAACTTGGTGGTGTCATCTCGAAGGAAGGTGGGAAATAAGATTTTATCTTCTCAAAATCTGGCAAGACTATAGAATTTTTAGTGCACTTAGCACTCTCTCAATGACTTTGTGGCATGGGTTCTCCATCATGATCTTTGTCTAATTGCTTCCCTCCCTTGTTGAGCTCCTCTATAACCTTATCAAACCTCAAGATTGAAATCGTATCCACTTACTCATGGGGAGGAGGGGGAGCAAGTGATGGTTGTGGTGGTGTTGGTGGTAGTGGTGGATTAGGATTGTGAAGGATGTAGGATGGTTGCTGTGGAGGTGGTTGGTATGGGGGTGGTTCTTGTGGTTGATATTGTAGTGGTGGTTGTGAGGTTTGTTGGAAGTTGTACGAAGGATGAGGAGGTGGTTGATCAAAGATAACTTTAGGGGAACCCATAGAACTATTTGCATTGTTTGGGTTGGATATGGTTTGGGAAAGGGGTCTTCCCTCCTCACAAAGGGCAAGTGAAAGGTAAATCTCATCCAGCCTTTGCTCAAGCTTTTCAATGGTTTGTCCATGAAAGGACACCTCTCTCTTCACTTCATCAAGGCTTCTCAGCCTTGCAATAACTTCTTCTTCAAGCATGGAGCTGTCTCTTAGCTTGCGGTCTCCTTGTGGTTCCCATGAAAAGTTTGAACCATTTCTCCACTCTAAAGTGTAAGAGCTTGGCATAGAGCCTTGGTCGTTCTGAATGCAATCAGATTATAGAATCGCAGAGTGATTAGAAGAACCTCCCACATGAATCTTCATGAGATTTAACATGTCTTCAAGTATCTTCATCATGTAGGGAGGTTGAAGGGGATCGTGCATCTTGGTCTACCATCTTGACTTCAAAGGGTTGCTTATCACATGCACAAGGCACAAAAAAAAAGAGGACAAGTTAGCAAACCAAGATGCAAAAGTAACACAAAGAATAAAGAACAACAATGGTGAGGGCAGTAGGAAAAGCTAAGCTACACTAACTAGCTAGGCCGAGCGCCTCTATCCCTGGAAACGGCGCCAGAAAGCTTGGTCGTTTCCCACCAAGGCTACACACTAGCCAACTAGAGGTGGCTAGTTGCAACCCTAAGGGAGGACACACGTGTGGATCTTTTGAAATTTATATTAATCCTAACACAGTCGATCAAAAAACCAAATAGGTCACCCACAAGTGCACAGGGTACTATTATAGCATAGGTGAAAGGAAAGCGTAGGGGTCAATCCTCAGGGAAAGAGGGGGCACTAGAGCTAGGGTAGTGTTGACTACGTTCCTATTGCGGAGACTAGGGTTGAAGGGTTTAAAAGGGTTGGTTGTTTGTTAAACTAGATGAACAATGAAGTAAAAGCAGTTATGAAATCTAAGTTATCACAACCCTATAACCTAAGCAAGCAATTCCAAGCAATTAGATTGACTAAAAAGCTAAATAAGAGCAAGAGTTAGCTACACAACATTAATAGAGAAATTTAGCAACTAAGAACTAAGGTAACTACTAGAAAGAGCAAGATCCTAAGTTAACACTAAAGAGCAAGATTAAGCAATTAACTAGGTTAAACTAAGGCAACTAGACTAGACTAGCATGAACAAGCTAAGAAAGCAAAGTGGGTTTAAAGCAACGAGATTAGGTAGGTGGGCCATTTGGGGATGTGGTTTGATATTAGTTGGGGGATCTCAACATAGCAAGTAATTATCACAATTCTATCTAGATTACTAAACCAAACAACAAGGCAAGTGCTATTAGAATGTACCCGATACTACTAGTTGGAGGACTAGGGTTAGGTGTAATTCTAGTATGACTTGTCAAGTCTAGGTCTCTAGGGTAAGTGGTATTAGGGAAATTGAGAGCCAAGGGTAGAAATGGGAGTAGATATGAGGGTCTTTCACCTCATGCCACTAACCATATAGCCTTTAGAAAACTCTAGGCAATTGCAGTAATCACACTTACACTAGCCACTTAGATCTCACATTCACTTACAGAAGGAGGGATGTGTATGTAGGAACAAAGGGGGCTAGCTAGGTATCCAATAATTGGACCTAGGAGCCATTCCGAAGATTTGCCACATACACTCCAATTCCTCCTAGAAGCTAAGTGTCATCAAACATCTTAAAGCAAGCAATCCATGCTATAAGCAAAAACTACATGTAATAAAATAGGAAATGAGATAGAAGCAGGAAGCAATCAACATAGATAGAAATTATGTTCATTACAATCTATTTCCCCCAACATGGTATCAAAGTCACATTTTAACCCCAAACAACTCACCACTAGGGGCTTAGCTAGACATGATCAAAGAAATAGCAAAAGAAAGGCGAAGAAGGGGATAGAACTCCATGAAGCTTGAAGTAGAAGCCTCCTTCTTCACCTCCTAGAATCTTGGGGACATCCTTCCTCTTCCAATGGTGCAGATGGGCATGAGAATATGGGAGATTATGGAGGAAAACCTAGAAAACTAGGTTTCTAAGGTGGAAATGAGGTAGAAACGGTAGATGGAGAGCATAAATGCAAGGTGGAGTGCAATGAATGCTCAAGGGGTGAGTAGGGTGGAATGGCAACTGCTAGGGGGTCTAACCTTTATGCCCCAACTGCCACCTATGTATATATAGGTGGTGGGGAAGCACTAGGGTAAGTGGGGGTAGTTTAGGAAAAATAGTGTAAAAAATGGGTAGGGTAGGTTGGTTACCACAACTGTGTTGATGTACCACGTCCGTGGTGGAGGTAGTAGGAAACAGTTGTGGGGGAGTGGCCACGATCAAGGTGTGATAGTGGGGTGAAAAGGCTAAGTATAGGTGGTGGCCATGGTCGTGGCAGGATGCCACTGTCATGTTGGGTAAGTGGCACCACAAACGTGGTGGGATGCCACAGCCGTGTTGGAGGAGGAAGTCTTGATCATGGGGGGCAGCATGGGTGTTTTCTCTTCTGCAGGCCACAACTGTGGTGAATGGCCACGACCATGGTGTCTTCAATGGACCATGGCCGTTCAAATGGCCTCGATTGTGGTGAGTTTGATGCAAAATGCTGATCTCACTGCTGGTTCTTCATAAAAAAGGCACGACCCGTGGCCATGGGGCCACAGCCGTGTTGGGATCTCTAGTGGCTAAATGAACTTCAATTTACATCATCCATGGACTTCTTTGATTGATGTCGATCCTTGGCCAATAGGATTAGGTTGAGGGAGCTTTGGGGCCTTCTTTGGACCCCTCCATGAGTGGAGGAACCCTAGAACTCCTTCCTTCTCTCTCATCCATCCAAAGCATGGTTCAAGTACCTAAAAATAGTGTAAAGAACGTCAATAAGTGCGTTTGGTAGTAATACTCATATTGAGGGATTTAACTTGCATTCTACTGTGTTTAGATGTGAATAAAGTAAAAAATGGTACAAGATGGAGCCCTAAAATAGGGCTGCATCACCACCCCAAACTTAAAACATACTTTTCCTCAAGTATGCTCCAACTTAATCTCTCTTTTTAGTTTTCTTTCAATAAGCAATAGTAACAAATGCATAACAACAACAAATTATTGACTACATGGTCTTGGAAGTGACTAAGTGCATGTATTCCACCTCTCTCCTCTCCTCTTTCACATACCAATCATGAAATGAGCACTGAGCATAGAAACTTCAAATATAAATCATAGAATACACAAGCTATCCATATGTCCTTTATATGATTCCAGGTAAATCGTTTCATGTTGTGTTAATCAAAGATGACTAGGAGTATTGTTTCGCTTTCATGCATTCAATCTTATGCCTCAAACCACACTAAATGGCCCACGTGGCTGTGGAAAAGGGTAAAGTGAGCTAGGTTTGATGTTTTCTATCTCAATTGGTATAAAAGTAGAAGAAAGGTTGCGGTAAAGTTTTTGGAGTGCTATTACATAGAGAACTCATCTTTTCTTTATTTGAATGCTATTAAATAGGAGCATCCTTTTATTTTCTTTTTTCTTTCTTTTTGTTTTCTGTTCTTTTCCCTTGGTGTAGATAGGGCATATGGTGGATAGAGTGAAGCAGGGAGATAAAGATATGGCCACCCCAAACTTTTAGAGGTAGCCAAGGCTGATTATGTGCACTAGGGCATCCTTTCATGAGGTGGAAAGGTATGAAGATGGTGAAAGAATAGTCGGATCAAAGAGGGGTCATTAGTGTAGTCTTCAACAAAATATTACCTACATGAAAGCTAATACAACACTTCATCAAATGATATCACACCACATGATAGAACAACATGACATTCACATTTCTATTAAGTGATTCCATAGGCTTTAAGCATTTGTAGCTTGCTCAATTCACAAAACAACCAAAACTTTCACAATCCTGAGAGAAGTGGTGCACATGTAAAAAGTCAACAAATAAGACCACATAGCAATAAACTCTAAGAAACAACATGCATTTGTCAAAGGATTAAAAATTTCATTTCAAAAGTGGAGATTAAGTCAAAACATGCTTTTTGGGCAAGAACATTCAAGTTAGGGAAAAATTGGCCAAAATGGTGCCAAACTGCATTTAATCACATCTAAACCTAAATTTAGGGAAATTAAAACATAAATAAGAAAATCCTACTTAGAAACACACAAAAACTACCAAAATCTACATGGAAATGCAATGCATGACATGGAAGGCCAAGAAGAGCAATTTTTTTGAAAAGTTACGTTAAAATGCATGGAAGTAAACTACATGTATGCATGAATGTAATCAGACACACAAGGTCAGGATAGACAAGTATGAAAGTTAGTCAAACTGTTTGATCATCTTGCAAAAATTTAGCACAAGGTACATAGATAAAAATGCGGTGAAAGAAGGGCTTACCACCCTACCACCCCAAACTTTTAAATCATGTCATCCTCAGCATGAAATAGAAGTTTAGAATAGTAGGGTAAAGGGCATGGAGTCATGGAAGACAACCACCAAGAGATGGAGTGATCAATGTAGCACTAGGTGAGCAGGGTAGGACCACCACGACCGTGCTAAGCAACATGATCATTCTGTCTTGCCGCTCACACGGCCGTGCTGTGTGGCACGGCCGTTCTGGACTCTTTCATGTAGATTTTCTACTATTTCACAATGTTCTCTTCAACTTTGGTCTTCTCCTTATTGCTCCTTCATTAATCAACCATTTTACAAAAGAAAAATGTTTTCATCCCCATCATATGCAATCCTCTCAAATGCCTTCATTGTTTGATCTTACTCCCAAGGGTTATGTGAGTTCCTCAAGTGTCTTTCTTCATATGTATCTCCTCTGGGGTCATCATCATAGGTCTCAAAGTAATAATCTTCATCAACAAAACTTTTCAGCTCATTCAACATGTTTCTCTTGGACAACTTCCCCCTTATATTCTTAATCAGCCTTGAGACCTTTAAAATTTTCATGCTAAAATTTTGCTTTCCCTTAAGGAATGGGTCTTCATAGTCATCAAAGAAAGGGGTTTCCATCCTGTTGGACACTTGCAAACCTAAAAATATCTCATTGGGGGTGTCTTGGATCAGAAATTGGGGAACTTGGTGGTGTCATCTCAAAGGAAGGTGGGACACAAGATTTTATCTTCTCAAAATCTGGTAGGACTGCAAAATTTATAATGCACTTAGCACTCTCACAAGGACTTTGCGGCATGGGTTCTCCATCATGATCTTTGTCTAATTTCTTCCCTCCCTAGTTGACCTCCTCGGTAAGCTTGTCACACCTCAAGATTGAAATCGTATCCACTTGCTCATGGGGAAGAGGGGGAGCAAGTGATGGTTGTGGTGGTGTTGGTGGTAGTGGTGGATTAGGATTGTGAAGGATGTAGGATGGTTGTTGTGGAGGTGGTTGGTATGGGGGTGGCTCTTGTGGTTGATATTGTGGTGGTGGTTGTGAGGTGTGTTGGAATTTGTACAAAGGTTGAGGAGGTAATTAATCATAGATAACTTCAGGGGAACCCATATAACTATTTGCGTTGTTTGGGTTGGCTATGGTTTGGGAAATGGGTCTTCCCTACTCACAAAGGGAAAGTGAAAGGGAAATCTCATCCAACCTTTGCTCAAGCCAATCAATGGTTTGTCCATGAAAGGACACCTGTCTCTTCACTTCATCAAGGCTTCTCAACCTTGCAAGAACTTCTTCTTCAAACACGGAGCTGTTTCTTGGCTCGCGGTCTCCTTGTGGTTCCCATGAAAAGTTTGGACCATTTCTCCATTCTGAAGTGTAAGAGCTTGACATAGAGCCTTGGTTGTTCTGAATTTCATAGGATTGTATAACTTAGACATCTTCACAAGGATCCTCCATGTTCTTGGCAAAGTGATTAGAAGAACCTCCCACATGAATCTTCATGAGATTTAACATGTCTTCAAGTATCTTCATCATGTAGGGAGGTTGAAGGATTGAAGGGGTTTGTGCATCTCGGTCTACCATCTTAACTTCAAAGGGTTGCTTGTCACATGCACAAGGCACAACCAAACAAAAGATGACAAGTTAACAAACCAAGATGCAAAAGTAACACAAAGAATAAAGAATATCAATGGTGAGGGCAGTAGGAAAAGCTAAGCTACACTAACTAGCTAGGCCGAGCGCCTCTATCCCCGTCAACGGCGCCAGAAAGCTTGGTGTGTTTCCCACCAAGGCTACACACTAGCCAACTAGAGGTGGATAGATGTAACCCTAAGGGAGGACACACGTGTGGATCTTTCAAAATTTATATTAACCCTAACAAAGTCGATCACAAAACCAAATAGGTTGCCCACAAGCCCACGAGGTACTATTGTAGCATAGGTGAAGGGAAAGCATAGGGGTCGATCCTTAGGGACAGAGGGGGCACTAGAGCTAGGCTAGTATTGGCTACATTCCTATTGTAGAGACTAGGGTTGAAGGGTTTAAAAGGGTTGGTTGGTTGTTAAACTAGATGAACAAGGAAGTAAAAGAAGTAATGAAATTTAGGTTATTACAACCCTAAATTAACCTAAGCAAGCAATTCTAAGCAATTAGATTGAGAAAAAATCTAAACAAGATCAAGAGTTAGCTACACTAAACTAATAGATCAATTTAGCAACTAAGAACTAAGGTAACCACTAGAAAGAGCAAGATCCTAAGTTAACACTAAAGAGCAAGATCCTAAGTTAACACTAAAGAGCAAGATCAAGCAATTAACTAGGTTAAATTAAGGCAAATAGACTAGACTAGCATGAATAAGATAAGAAAGAAAAGTGGGTTTTAAGCAATGAGATTAGGTAGGTGGGCCTTTTGGGGATGTGCTTTGATATTAGTTGGGGGATCTCAACATAGCAAGTAATTATCACAATTCTATCTAGATTTCCAAACCAAACAATAAGGTAAGTGCTATTAGAATGTACCCTAAACTACTAATTAGAGGACTAGGGTTAGGTGTAATTCTAGTAGGACTTGTCAAGTCTAGGTCTCTAGGGTAAGTGGTATTAGGGAAATTGAGAGCCAAGGGTAGAAATGAGAGTATATATGAGGGTCTTTCACCTCATGCCACTAGCCATCTAGCCTTTAGAAAGCTCTAGGCAATTACACTAATCACACTTACACTAGCCACTTAGATCTCACACTCACTTGTAGAAGGAGGGATGTGTATGTAGGAACAAAGGAGGGCTAGCTAGGGATCCAATAACTGGACCTAGGAGCCATTCCTAAGATTGGCCACATACACTCCAATTCCTCCTAGAAGCTAAGTGTCATCAAATATCTTAAAGCAAGCAATCCATGTTATACACACAAACCACATGCAATGAAATAGGAAATGAGATAGAAGCAAGAAGCAATTATCATAGATAGAAATTATGTTCATTACAAGCTATTTTCCCCCAACATGGTATCAAAGTCACATTTTAACCCCAAACAGCCCACCACTAGGGGCTTAGCTAGACATAATCAAAGAAATAGCAAAAGAAAGGGGAAGAAGGGGGTAGAACTCCATTAAGCTTGAAATAGAAGCCTCCTTCTTCACCTCCTAGAATCTTGGGGACGTCTTTCCTCATCCAATGGTGTATATGGGCATGAGAATATGGGGGATTATGGAAGAAAACCTAGAAAACTAGGTTTCTAAGGTGGAAATGGTGGATGGAGAGCATAAATGAAAGGTGGAGTGCAATGAATGCTCAAGGGGTGAGTAGGGTGGAGTTGCAGCAGCTAGGGGGTCTAACCTTCGTGCCCCATCTGCCACCTATGTATATATAGGTGGTGGGGAAACACTAGGGTAAGTGGGGGTAGTTTAGGAAAAACAATGTAAGAAATGGGTAGGATAGGTTGGTTACCACGGCCATGTTGATGTACCACAGACGTGGTGGAGGTAGTAGGAAACGGTCGTGGTCGAGTGGCCACGGTCAAGGTGTGAAGGGGGGGGGTGAAAAGTCTAAGTATAGGTGGTGGCCATGGCCGTGGTGGGATGCCATGGTCATGTTGGGTAAGTGGCACCACGGTCGTGGCGGGATGCCACAGTCGTGTTGGAGGAGGAAGTCTTGATTGTGGGGGGCAACACAAGCATTTTCTCTTCTACTGGCCACGACCATGGTGAGTGACCATGACAGTGGTGTCTTCAATGGACCACGACCATGCCGATGGCCACGATCGTGGTGACTTTGATGCAAAATGCTGATCTCACTATTGGTTCTTCATAAAAAAGGCACGACCCATGGCCATGGGGCCACGACTGTGTTGGGATCTCCAGTGGCTAAATGAGCTTCAATTTACATCATCCATGGACTTCTTTGCTTGATGTCAAACCTTGGCCATTAGGGGTAGGTTGAGGGAGATTTGGGGCCTTCTTTGAACCCCTCCATGAGTGGAGGAATCATAGAACTCCTTCCTTCTCTCTCATCCATCCAAAGCATGGTCCGAGTACCTAAAAATAATGCAAAGAACGTCCATAAGTGCATTTGATAGTAATACTCATATTGAGGGATTTAACTTGCATGATATTGTGTTTAGATTGAATAAAGTACAAAATGGCACAAGATGGTGCCCTAAAATAGGGCTGCATCAGACTCCTCAGGCCACACTCAGTGCCGCCTTTGGTTTGATTGGATATGCAACAATACTTTTAACCTGAGCCTGGCATTGTAGTCTGAGGGAACCAAGACATGTGGCTTGCATCCTAGTTTTCTCGTCATCTCCATGACCCTGAGTTTGTGTTGGTGATTTCCTAGGTAGTAAACCATAAAGTCATATTTGGCTAACTAGAAAAGGCAAGAAACTACCTATTATATATCCATATATATATATATATATATATATATATATATATATATATATATATATATATATATATATATATATATATAGGCTAGGTCTAATTAGGCTTTCCAATAACCTTGGTACTTAGTATCCTATTAGGATTAGTATGTAGTTACATATGAAAACATAGCGTGCAATTTTCATATACCATCTTCCACAACAAGAAGGTAGAATTCTTTGGCTTTGGTTCCTCTATTAGTCCACTCTTAGATAATTACTAACCACATAGAGATAATGTGATCACAACTCCCAGCTAAGATGTCACTTATGTAGCTCTGCTATCATCATTACTTCATTAATATACCTATTATTATTACATAATCATTGTCCCCTGGAAAAACACCTTCACCAATATCCCATAAAATCAGAAAACCTCTAGATATCCATTATGATCATACAGGAAGGGTCAAGTAATGATGACATCCAACTATATAAACAATCATATCATCTCATAATTTTTTTTAAATGATTTAGTTATTTGTTGAGCATCATCACTCATCACTTATCAAATACTCGAGACATGTTTTTGAGCATCATCCATTGTTCCAAGTTTCATGATGACCACCCCTTCACTCTCTCCTATGGAATATGGACATGATAAGATTATTAGTTATACCTCATCTAGGGTTTTCATGATTTCCAGGTCTATTGATCCATGTAGGCTCCTTTGGGTTATAAAATCCTAGAATTCATTGTGTTACATTTCTATTCACCTTTTAGACATTTTGTCCTCAAAATTCAATTAAACTATGGGAGGATACCAACCTTAGGGTTTCACATATCTTACATACACTAACTCTTAACAATTGTCATAAAGTCTCATAGGCATCTTTAAAGTATGATCCTCTCATGAATAACTAACAATGTCTAACCTTATCAAACTAGCATGTACAACCAACATGGAACTTTGTAGGAAAATATTAAGCATGAATGACTATCCTTTCATTACTCTCAATTCATTCTTTTTATGTATCTTTCCCTAGATACTTGTACTCTGGTACCTGGGTCTCATTACCTACACTAAGGTCCTGGGCCTCATGTCTTTTGATTCTACCTACACTATGGCATGGGTCTAACTCCTTACTCTCATTTCATCGCATTAAATAATATATTATATGAAACTTAATGTATTATGGCTCATAGTCTTATTAATGTCTTAAATCATTACATATGGATCTTATCTTGGAAACATAATAATAAATTATTGCATTGAAACAATATAATCTTATCGACTCTTAGATCTTAATCATTTTAAGAAATCCTATTAACATGTCTCCACTTGATATCTGAGGCACAATAATGATATAGTAATGAGTGTAAAAAAATCTTATTGGCATGTCTTATCTTATTTAGAATATTGGATGACACAAGTCATGAAAATCTTATTCTAGGTACATGCAAGTATAGAGAGCTAAATAAGTGACTACTCATGGGCATAGACCTCTTACTTTGGTTTGTGAAATCCCACAATAAAGTGATTCAGACTCTCTTCTCCTCTAACCATATACTACATTGTTAGGTCAAAATGACCTTTCCAAGGGATACAAATTTCTAAATCCTTGTCATCTCCTCCTCTTAAGACCCATTAACCATCTTGTTGTGGATTATCAACCCTCAAAATACTATGGTCAAGGCTATAATTTTCCCTCCTCTTAAGGAACCAATCTAGGATTTTACTTCTAAAGATACACCTTTAACTCCATCATCCCTACTGGTTCCATCCTATAAGGTGCCTATGCTTCAGGTTGTGTGCCATGTACCAAAATGATCTCAAAATAAATTTCCCCATAAGGTGGAACACATGGAAACTCATTAGGAACACATCCACATAATCCCTCACCATAGTAACATCCTATATAGTCAGATGTCTTTCCTTGGTATCCACCATATGCTCTAAGAAAATCATGCAACATCCCTAAACATCTTTTGGACTATAAATTTCAACACTTGAAACCTAGGGAGGACCTTTCTATGTCCTATGAATTACCAAGATATACTACCGTATATAAAATCTACAAACTTGGAACTACATTCCAAAACTACTTTATACTTCTCTAAGCTATCCATCCCTAGGATCACATCAAATCCATGCATAAAATTGGTTTGAGACCCACTCAAATTGGTCCTAAAAAGCAAAGGACACAAGATGACCAAACCTCCTATAAAAAAGTGGAACCAACCAAAAGGGGTTCAGACAAGAGATGATCAAATCTACTACTAAATGTATATTACAATGGAGTATCACCTCTTTGGTGATAAAATAGTGTATTTCCCAAGACAACCAACACATATACACAAGAATAAGCAAATATCTCAGAATGAAAATGTTGAATCTGGTTAACCACTCCTTCAGTTTAAGTCATACCATTAACTCAAGCCATATCATGCAGACATACTCAAACTTGACATATCCCTATTTATCCTAATGACACTGCCTAAGAAGTTTGCCCATGTTCTCTTCCACTGCCACTAAAAGTTGGAATATCTATAGGATCTACCTCTATTCATGGGTTACATCACGATATAGTTGTGGGAAAAATATCTTCATTTGTTCAATCTTCCCAAACCAAAAGTATTGCCTTGACTCAAAATAACATGGTCCTTAGTAGTTACTATTGTAACTCATGCATATCCTCCTATATTGTGGCCTGGATTACTCAATTACTAACATCTATCCTAAACCATTTTCCCTAGAAGGAAGCAAACCACGTCCTCTTCCCCTTCTAGGAGACCACTGGGATGAAACTAGTGCCCTCAGCTTTAACACTACCAACATCTACTGTGACTATTGTATGTTGCTATTTTTGTAGTGTTTAATACTTCACCTTATTTTATCCACTAGATTGTTGCTCCTATGAATGAGTTGACCTTTTATTTTAATCAAAATCGTGATAGTTCATTATTATCCTCTTTATCCTCCTGACTACCTCCACAAATGTTGAGAACTTCTTATGAAGCTCCAATGTGGATGCCAACTAGGCCAACTCAACCTTCAAACCTTTATCAAACCTTCATATCCTCTTGTACGGAATGGGGCCTGAGCGGGGATCCAATCCCTACTTAACTAAGTAATAAATCAATCCAATTAAAATATAAAAACAAGTATGATGGATTAGGTGTATTTTTCATTTTTTTAAAGAATGATATATAAGTAACACAAATTAGTAGCAAAAAAATCACAAATATTACATTATATCAAAATTAATCCATTTGCATTGCTCCTCATCCATTAAGAGTGTCATGAGATACATGAGAAGCTACAAACTTAACTTATACCAAAGGACTGGCTACAGAGGGCAACCTACCCATATCAAGTTGCCCTCAAAATCCTACTTTCGAGTGCACGTCCCACATGAACCATCTTCTTCTAACACACCTATGTATGGTTGGGTCAGGAGAAACACCTTGAAAGAGGAAAGAAAGAAAGTATTCATATAAACTAAGTATGTGCAAAATAGAAACATCTGGGCATTTTATAGAAAGAGGTGAACTAAGAAATTTCCCAAACAAAAAGGGTTTCACATATATAGGTAGTTCAAGAGGAAGTTCATTCAAGAGACTATCTAGGTCAAAAAATGAGACCATTAGTTAAACAAAATCTACTCAATAAATTTCTTACATTTACATTTTACTTTAATTATGTTTCAATCAATTTCAATGCACATTGATTAAAATAAATACTAGCATAATCTAAAAAATTAGGGTAGGAACCAACGTATTCCATACCAAGGGTACGAGGAGTAAAACTTAAATCTCGAGAAAATATGGAGTTGCGGGAGGACTAAAATCTCAATTCATGCAGGTGGAATAAAACCTCAATGCCTAAATATGAAGTATTATAGGAGGACTAAAAATTTTGTGGATGGAAGGAGGACTAAAACCTCAATGACTTGACCCCACTCCTGAGCAACCCCCATATAAGGAAGGCTAAGAAGTTGGTGTCGTTATCCCAAAATAGGGTCAACTGATTTTGCAAATAATAAAAAATAATTAATAAATTCAACCAAAACTAAGCTTAAATAGGATAAAATTTTTCTTTCCACATACCTTTCAAAAATAGGAGTTTGGAACTTTACCTAAAGTAGAGTTATATCCAACTAAATCCTTCGATCTTTAATTAGCTTTATTCTTCAAATGCTACTTTAAATGTTCATCCATTTTCATGTATTCCTAAAACACCGACAAACAAAACGTCAGGCAGTATAACAAAGTATACTGGTATGTGGGGGAACACAATCTTGCACATATATTATAGCAACATAACCACATCAAATAATTTGTTACCAATCAAAATTTACATTTTATTTATAACATCCCAACCATTGTACCCATCCTTCGGTATACCCTCTATTAGGGTTTAGTCAATGCAATGGACATTTGGATACCTTCTCAATCCTAAGCTTGGTACCTTATGGGCCACCTCTCAAGGTGCCATGTAGTCTTCCCATCCAGGGCTTGACCACCTATGATCTTCCCTCCTAGGCTTGGTCTCACATCATCTTAAATCATAAATCTAGAGGTGGTATGCAGGTTCGAGCAAGTCATAAGCAATATATGTGGTAATCATAGTCACTTTATAGATTGTAGGAAATTAAGTCGTCCAAGCATTTAATTTCAAGCAATTGGTAAAAACTCATAAATCACCATGAAACTAAAGTGATTAGTCACAAGAGTAACCACATACCTGATTTGAAGTCCCAAATATAAGTAAGATATCCAATCCAATCAAGATGTCCAATCAAGCAAGGCAAGTAACTAATCAAGCAGTCTTGATCCTGAAAACATGTATAACACCTAATTATTACCATCACATCCCAAACAAATCCTTATTGACTTGGGACACCTTTCCAAGGTTGCTAAGTCTCATTAGGATTTCTTAGATCTATATCTCAATCTTTATCCTTTTTAAGTCAACAAACCCTAAAACAACTTTTCTACACATAAAACCCTAATTACTCAAATGATCCACATTAAGGTCCTTTATTCTCAATTTGTCTTAGGATCATCATATCTCTATCTTATTCATGGATTTTCACAGTTAAAACCATTAAAAGTCATAATTACCAAAATTAGGGTTTCTAAGCCCATTAATGAACTTTCATATACATAGAACCCTAAATTGAGTCCATTAAGCACAAAGTTCATCTTTCTAGATCTAAATCCTTATTTTATTAACAACATGCTAATATTGGCTTAAATTTTCCAAAGAACTTTACGAAATCCCATTAACATCAAAATCAGGATTTTCCATTCATAAATCCATTAAAGGTAACAAATTTATCTACTTTTTGAATTATAAGTAGATTGAGGCCATGATCATATTTGTATTGAGTTCCTTGCAATTTTATGATCAATTTTTATATATTATGCATCTTAATCTAGGTTACCAATCATTTTCTGTGATTATTTCAAGTTTTAACAGAAAAGGACCAATAGCATGTTACCACGTCAGCATTATACTCAATCTTTGACTTATCAAAAATTAGGCTCTGAATTCCGGGGAAAAGACTGTGCGGCCCTTGGGTCTTGCGCGTGCATGCAGGGGCAATATAGTCTTTCGACTCTAACCCATCCCCTTCCTCACGAACGCAAGCCTGCTCGCTCATGCCGTGGGCACCGTAGCACTGGCTGATGTTGCGGACGGCCCTCCACCACTACACGTCTCCGCAGGCTTCACTACTCGCTTACAGAGCCACCAGATATGCCATGGTGGCATCCTTCTAGCCACCTAGAAGCCCCATCCAAGGGTTGATCACCCCATCCTCCTCAGCCACCTTCTGGTGTCGTAGAGCACCTAGCCTCCACAGAAGTGGTGTGAGTGGGAGGAAAGTTGCAAGGTCCATCCAGTGACGCTCCAAGGTAGAAAAATTGTATGGACCATACATTGTGGTAGGAAAGAAGAGTCGTGTACTCTCCAAAGGCATATTGCGTCAACCCCGTCTCGTACCGGTCCACCCCCGCCCACAATTTTTTGGTGTCCTGCTTCGCACCCAGGCGAAGAAAGGTTGCCACGATTCTAGGAAGCAGACTACAGGCGAGTGTCTACCATGAATAACAGCCTTAGTGTGTTGTTTATGCTAGAAACAAAGGTTTTTGGGGTAATCTTAGGGTTATGGAGGGAACGGAGGAGATAGATGACGCAGGGGGAAGAGATGTGTGTATCTCTCACGAGGGTAGTCGTCCTATATATAGATACATGTTCTTCACAGATTTCTCCCTTCGACCTCACTCCTAGTACTGGTTTTCCTCTTTTATCGTAATGCATCATGTTCCAACAAGGAATGTTATTAATCATATTAAGCACTGATACTTTCACGACCTCTCCTCACATTCCCATCTTACCTATAGACGATTCCTTATCATAATACCAACTAAGGAAAGAAATATCCCCCTTATATTTCTTTGTCATCGGCACATGCATCCAAAGTATTACTTGATATATTCAAACAATTCATCATCTTTTATGTACACCAAACTATTAAGGGAGGTAGGTATGTATATGGAAATTCATTGAATAATGAATTCTTGATCATTCATTTATTTCTCTCCTTCTTTCTTTTATATTTTCTTTATTTGGTTTCCTTTTACCAATAGAAACCAAGTGGATTCGAAACCTCATCAATAAAGGTCATCCATACCACTTTCTAGAGAAGTGCACATAATTCTCACCATTATCCTTATTTCTTTTACCTTTTTAATATTATGGGATTTCTTTTGTCTTTTCTTCCCTTTTTATCACATTAGACTCACTAACTCATTAGGATCCATGAAATTACTCATTTAAAGGAAATATTGCAAAAGAAACTCATTCATTGAACATATATCATCCAATTTTCATACATGTACATTTTATTTTAGAAATTGCATTTTAATCAATATAAACCCAAAAATTGGGCTTGTAACATCCTTCCCCTCTTATAGGAATTTTCCCCTCAAAATTCCATCAAACATACAAACAATTCAGGATAAGACTTTTCCATGTCCATCTTCAGCTCTCATGTGGCTTCATCCTCTCCATGGTGCTTCTAAAGAACCTTTACCATCTCTATCATTTACTCTTGAGCACTCTCACCTTAGTATCTCGTACCCTCATAGGTGACTCAAGGTAAGCCAACCTTCCTTGGAGTTCAATAGGTTCAATGCTCAACAAATGGCTCGGGTACCTCACATAGTTCTCTAGATTGGACACATGGAATACATCATGCATCATATTATCCTGGAGGGGGGTAAGGCTATAAAAAAAAGTAGCTTCACCAATCCATTCTAAAATCTCAAACAGACTCACGTATTGGGGACTCAACTTTCCTCTGTTCTTAGCTATAGCTCGGAGCGGTCGGATTTTCAAAAACACGTGCTCACCCACACTGTAAGTCAGTCTGCTTCACATCAACATATGACTTCTGGAAATCTGGGGATCCCTTAAGCCTCTATTTGATCAAAGAAACTTTATCTGCATACACCTAGAGCTCCTCTGACCTCAACAAGGTCCTCTCACCGACATCACCCTAGTGAAGCGGTGACCAAAACAACCTCCCATAAAATCTCCATACATTCTGATACTGGATTTGGTAGCTATTATAACAAGTAAACTCAACTAGGGGCATGTACTACTCCCATGATCCACCCCAAACGAGCATATATACCCTCATCAGATCATCTAATGTTTGGATCATACTTTCTTGACTGTCCATCAATCAAGGGGTGATAAGTTGTACTAAACTTTAAACTGGTATCGAGTTCTTCATGCACCTACTTCCACAATATGGAAGTGAACTTAAGGCCATGCTCAAGAGTATTTGAACTTGGATCACCATGTAGTCAAACTAACTCTCTCACATAGTTCATGTAACGACCGCCACCAAACCAATAGCCAAATTGTTACTAATTATGCGTAATAATCATAAGCAGTGGATTAACACAAATCACTAAAAATTAAAACCATTTTGCAAAGAGATCCATTTCCAGGAAAACTCTTTAAGGAAGAACCAAAACCTTATATACATCATTGTTCACATTATACATACATTGTACCATCTCTTCTCGAGGATAACATATAACAATTTCTTTGTCAAAACATATACTGAAGCAACATAAAACTTTGAGGCATACTAGCCAAAACCTCAAATTGTTCATAAAACCATCACATACTAAATCCAAGGATCTGAGAGTACAAAGACGACACATAGGACTTCTATCTACAAGATAGGACAGACAGTACACTCAATCTGAGTTGTCACTGCCGTCCCTATTGCTAATGTTCTCCCTCTGTAGTACGGTCTCAACCCCCCTCGTACACGTCCACCTAAAAAAATGTGGATCCCACGGGGTGAGACAATTGTCCCAGCGAGAGATATAACTCTCTGCCAACAATGTTATTATCACAGTTAAATAGTATTAAACTGAGCAGAGGATAAGCAGTTCAGAACATTCTCATCTTTTAAAGCATTGCAACTATCTATGATAGAGCGGTAAATCATCTATTCACTTTATAAGGCATATGAAGAACATGTATATCATTTACCCATCATACTATATCAACATCTCAAGCTTATCATGTAATACTCATTATCATGGTATGTCATCCATGAATCATTCTCATTTCTATCTATTGGCCTCAGCCAATCTGCTAGCCAGGTGTTGGATTGTACCAGTCATGTGAATATACATCATCATATTCTGTCCAGGTATTGGGTTTTGCCAATCTTGTGAGATTATTCCAAGTATTGAACTATGCCAATCCTGTGCAACTATTCCAGGTATTGGACTATGCCAAACCTGTGCAACTATTCCAGGTATTGGACTATGCCAATCATGTGCAACTATTCCAGGTATTGGACAATGCCAATCCTCTGCAATTATTCCAGATATTGGACTATTACCAATCATGTGACATTATTCCAGGTATTGGGTTATTACCAATCCTGTGCAATTATTCCAGGTATTGGGTTATTACCAATCATGTCCAATTATTCTAGGTATTGGGTTATGACCAATCCTGTGACATTATTCCAGGCATTGGGTTATTACCAATCTTGGGCAATTATTCCAAGTATTGGGTTATTACCAATCATGTGCAATTATTCCAGGTATTGGGTTATGACCAATCCTGTGACATTATTCCAGGCATTGGGTTATTGCCAATACTATGCAATTATTCCAGGTATTGGGTTATTACCAATCTTGTGCAATTATTCCAGGTATTGAGTTATGACCAATCCTGTGATATTATTCCAGGCATTGGGTTATTACCAATCCTATACAATTATTCCAGGTATTGGGTTATTACCAACCATGTGCAATTATTCCAGGTATTGGGTTATGACCAATCCTGTGACATTATTCCAGGCATTGGGTTATTACCAATCATGTGCAATTATTCCAGGTATTGGGTTATTACCAATCCTGTGAAATTATTCCAGGTATTGGGTTATGACCAATCTTGTGACATTATTCCAGGCATTGGGTTATTACCAATCCTATGCAATTATTCCAGGTATTGGGTTATGACCAATCCTGTGACATTATTCCAGGCATTGGGTTATTACCAATCCCATGCAATTATTCCAGGTATTGGGTTATGACCAATCCTGTGCAATTATTCCAGGTATTGGGTTATACCAATCCTGTGAAACTATTCCAAGTATTGGACTATGCCAATCCTGTGAAACTATTCCAGGTATTGGTCTATACCAATCTTGTGCAATTCATCACTGAAAACCACATCACCTTTACTAGGTATTATACCTTGGCCAAGTCATCATACTTATTCACATCCTTTATGTAATACAAGTATTCCTCTTATCTCCTTAAAGCATATTCAAAATACTATAGCTCTTATTTAGCTATAAGCATCAAGCATATATGATCAAGATTTAATTATTATTATTGTAACAATTTATTTTTATTATTATGTTACTAAGTTTCCATTTCCTAATTTATTTTGAACATTATCATTTCTTACATTAGACTTTTATAAATGTCTTATTACCTCTCACTAGGCAACAATTATTCTCATGGCTCACAAGGCCCATTAAACATCTTGTTACCTCTCACTAGGCAACAACTAATCACATGGCTCACAAGGCCCATATAATTGGTATTATATGAAACATCATAGCTCATACTTAGCTATGCTCATTATCTCATGCTATCAGCATGGCTTCAATATGGTTAAGGATTCCCCTTTATTAACCAATTGTAGTTTCAAATCACATCATTACCCTTCACTAGGGTTAAGGTTTCCCTTTTTAAGCTAACTAGGGTTTTCAAGTACATTCGTCAAGAATCACAACCCTAATTCAGATTCCACACATATTAGGAGTATCAATGTATGCTCATTTCATGATTATCATAGAAGTATGAGTTTCTCTCTCATCCTCACTAAGATGTCGATTACTTCATACTTTATTAAGTTGGCTCAACCTTTCCTTCAAGGTACATTAGCCTACTTAATCAATATTCATTAAACTCCATACCTCTTAGTGTATGACTTGATATAGTACACTTCATGTGTTACTCCATCAAGTACATTGCATCTAAGGTGCTTTCCTTCATATGGGTTTTGAGGTGCTTCCACCATATCGGGTATGAGGTGTGTGCTTGCTACCCATATCACTTTAGAGGTGTATGTGTGCTTACCATATCACCCTTGAGGTGTATGTATGCTTACCATCTCGGGTTTTAGGTGTATGCTTGCTTCCATATCACTTTAGAGGTGTATGTGTGCTTACCATATCACCCTTGAGGTGTATGTGTGCTTACCATCTTGGGTTTGAGGTGTATGCTTGCTTCCATATCACTTTAGAGGTGTATGTGTGCTTACCATATCACCCTTGAGGTGTATGTGTGCTTACCATATCGGGTATGAGGTGTATGCTTGCTTACCATATCGGGTAAGAGGTGTGTGTGTGCTTCACACCAAATCAGGCAAAGAGGTGTATGTTTGACCTCATTTAGTCCAAGAGGTGTATACTACATACCCATATTGTGCAAGGAAGTATAAACTCATATCCATATTGTTTTAGTGGTGTAGGTGCATCACCATATCAGGTTAGAGGTGCTTGCTTATGTGCTTGAACATGATATCACTTTATAAGGTGATACCACCATCGTCAAGCTCTAGACCTTCGTTCTACTTGTTCTAGTTCATGGAAAACAATCCTAAGTTACTCCATCATCTTCAAGCTCTAGACCTTCGTTATACTTGTTCTAGTTCATGGAAAACAATTCTAAGTTACTACTAGAGCTCATGGATTCATAAATTATGCAAGAAAATTCTATTTGAAAGTAAATCATTTAACTAAGGCAAGATTGATGATAAATAATAAAATAGTTGAGTTCAAGTTATATAACCCACCTCAAGAGCAACTTCAAAGCTCCAAGCTCCAAAGATTCACGTTCCAAAGGTTGAAGGTGACCTTCTAAAAGGTCCAAGACTTGAGCTCCTCAGACCTATGCACGATACCTCACCACTTGTGGCCGATATCCCTCACTTATGGCTGATATCCCTCACTTGGTCGATATCACTTTGCAATGGGCGATATCACTTTGCTATGGGTGATACCAAAGCTCTATGCACGATACTCCTTAACCCTTGCACGATATCTAGACTCTATACATGATATCTAAGAGCAAGGGAGTGATATATTTCAAAAAATGCCACTTATGGGTGAAAGGAAGGGTATATATACTTGAGGTTCATGAAAGAGTGTGTAAGAGGTGTCATCACCTTACTACTAGTAGGTGCCACATGACCATGCATGGATTGACACATGTACTTTCATGCATTACATATTTATCTTGCCATTCAAAATAAAAACTTGAGGATAATTCAAGGGATAAGGGTCGGCCCCCTTTGTTTATCTTCTAGGACAAGCCACTTCCACTCACATTATAATATTCACAATTCAATGCAACCTTTCCCAAGGAAAGTTGCAAGCCGATATCCACTGCTTTATTGAGGTGCTTATCTCGTTTTTGCAAAGGCAAAGAGTTAACAACACGATATGGGGGTCTCCTATTTGTCTCCTTGGCCGATAGGGACGCCCATTTAACACTACAACCCGTTACACTCAATACAAGCTCAAATTAGGGTTTCCATTCAACCCCTTTCTTGGTCTTTTCATCACCAAGAATACTATCATTCAAATATGATTTAAACATGATGCCTCCTTATTTCTCTCTCCTATAAATTATACTAGGAGGGAGTAGGGACACTCTAGAGGTGGAAATTTGCATATCAACCCTACATTTTGAGTAAATTACAACTTGCACCAAAATTGGTACACAAGTTACCGACATTATTCAAACAAGTTCAAACTTGGAATTTAGGCTTTCCACAAGCCACCACCTTGCATAATTCTCTCTCTAATGATGCTAAAACACATGAGGCATGTTCAAAATATGACATATTGCACTATAACCCCTTATCTTGGGTAAATTGCATTTTGGTCCAAAACAAGAGAACATTGCTCAAAAATTTATTTAAACATGACCAAACTTGAAACATAAGTTTGTCACCTGATAACAAAATACTTTAGAGGGTTATATTAAAGTTATAAGCAACTTATTTAGGTTAAACAAATAGGGTTAGCCTTAAACCCAGGTCAGGATCATTATAGTTCAACTAGATCTGTCCTACTGGTAATGGTCTCTTTGGTAAGGCGATCTACCATAACCCATATTGAACCATGACCTCTCTTGGTCCAAGGAGACCCACCACAATGCCCATGGTGTCTCTCTCCCATTCTACTCAGGAATATCCAATCATCTATAGCAACCCACTGGGTCCCTAGTGTTCAACCTTCACCCACTAGCATGTATGGCAACTGGCCACATGCATGTTCTTTCTTCCAGTCCTTCAAAGTACCACTGCAAAACTTAATCATCTTGGTAGTACCACGATGTACTTAAATCATGAGCTTCTTTCATGACATGATTCTTCAAGGGTGAATCCTCATAAACCCTACAATAATCTAGTGATGGGTTTCACTACCTACTCTTCCTAAGAGGTGCATCTGAGGTTCCCCTAACAAACCTTTCATCTCATCAATCTCTAGGCTAACTGGAAACCACTAACTCAACCAACAGGTCTACCACACAGGTCTAGTTTGCCGACGATCACATGTTCCACCTAGCAACCTCTTCCAATCTCTCCACTGGCTAAAAAAGACAGTTGTATGCCTGAGATGTGTTCCGGCTAGGAGCATATGTTACCACATTAGTCTCCTTGTGTCCTAGGTGATGGTAAAGACATAAACCTTCATGTACTCTACTCATTGTCTTTGTACTTGGTTTAGGTTTGTCTAAGTCAGGTAAACTTCAAGCTCTTGTATCCATCATCTCATTTACCAAACCCAATCTGCAACTCTTAGAATCCAAATTGCTCTTGAAAAGTACGTCCTAATATGATGGTTACCTTAGTTCATGTATGCCTTCATACCATCTTTCCAGAATACTCTCAAAAGGGTGTGGTACTCCCTCTATCCTCATTCATCATAGAAAGGTTTCAACTTACATCACCTTTATCCTTAGTATGGCATGCATTTTTTCCTGTCTCTCACACCCATAACAAGATGAAATAAGAATTTGGATGCAGTCCAAATACAGAGTTCATCCCATTCCAAGAGTAGAGGTGGTGCATCACACATCACTGTTACACTTTCCAGTCTAAGTTGAACATACCTCACCTGAATCCACATCAAGAATGTCTCAATTCTATGTTTACCCATGGGAAGACTTTTCCCATCGTTTTTGAGTCTTATCATCACTCCTATATACAATCCTTAGTCATTTCTACATGGTCTCTAGGGTGTTGATACTTTTGGGGTAATCTTACCCTTGTATATCTAGGGAGTGCCTCTCACATTTACCCCTTAGGCCCCATGAACTCATAAA
The DNA here is from genome assembly GCA_963693085.1 of Alisma plantago-aquatica. Taxonomy (NCBI): domain Eukaryota; kingdom Viridiplantae; phylum Streptophyta; class Magnoliopsida; order Alismatales; family Alismataceae; genus Alisma; species Alisma plantago-aquatica. Next base: position 1,438,644,395 of record OY856409.1, on the reverse strand, counting down.
GGTGACTAACCTCCTAACCAATGGGCCTCGGGCAAAGGTAGTTGTTACCTCCCAACCCTATGGTCTTGTGCATTCAGGGAACAAACAAATCCTACTTCCATCGGTCTTATCCCTACTTGCCCTTAGTGACTTAGGATTCAATCGTAGCTCATGGCTCCTTTGTTGATGCTCAAGCATATTTCATCCTTGAATCCTCACCCACATCTTCATCATCTCCCTGGGCACCCATGGTTAACCTTACATCCCTTCATTCAGAATCATGGTGACCTACCTATCTTGGTCTGGCCCCATACAGGTTACCTACATGACAACACATCCTTATGCCCCTTAGAGATGGTCATATATGGGTCTATAGATTCATGTTCATACTATGTGCTCCTACACTTAGCTCATCAAACTCTTATAAGTGACCTCTCAAGGTTACCTCAAACCCAAACAAGAGCTAGTAATCACTCCTACATGAAAGGTCCCTTCCCAGGATAGGAGAAAACTATCACTAGATAGAAATAAAGGTCACACAACTTTTGTGCATCTAGGGTTCATACCATCATGTATATCATAGCTCCTATCATGCAACCTATGAATGTGGATAGCTAGTAGAAAACCTTTTAAACCATTCTAAGTTCCTTGATATGTCTTACTTGTTCATCATTATTCCAAGTTGTACCCATATCGTACATGTGTAAATCACCAACGTCCATAAGTGGCTCATCAATCATATATCTCAGTTCAAGTGGGGTTTCCTTTGTTACAATATATGGGGAGGGGGTGTCACACTTAATTCCTATGAACACACGTAGCCTCATGAGCATTATATGCACCAGGTACTGCTACTTCCCCTCTTTGGTCTAGGAACCTCAGGTTCACGTCTTATGCATCAACTATCTAAACTGCATGCTCAACTTCTCAAACATGAACCAAACCTAAACAAGATATGGCATACACTTCCTATCACTCCCCCACATGAAAAACCCTTAAATTCCTACACAAGGACTACCAACTGGGTGAGGGGCCTCACAACTTGTTATCATACCATACCTCTTCATGTCATTGGAACTCTCTTTCCTACACCTAAAAGGTAGGCACTCATATCATCTATACGTTTGTTCAGGAAGCCTCTTTCTCTTTTCTAGGGTTTAGTTCCTCTAAAGTCATCCAAGGTACGACAAGCCTCTAAGGATCATGCATGAGGCAACCACATACATCTACTCAGGGTCGTCTATTCTAGGCCACATCATACCAAACATCTCATGATTCCTCATTTCTTGGACTCTAGGTCTCCAACCTTCTTCATCGGGGTCGTGCTCTCTCTCTAGAGCTAACCCTATAACTTGTCCTACCACTAGAGGTTCTCTCTTTTAAAATGGGTCAAGCTCTTCAGGATACCCATATATCCCTACCTGGATGAAACATACTATCAAAACTTATGTCTAGCCAAGATCATCAAAAGCTCTACATGCCTCTCTCATAAACTATCAGGCATAACCCTTCTAGCTTAGGTCTAAAACCTTCTTCCAGTCTTACTGCCACTCACCTCTGTGTAGGTGCATGCCTCTTTTCTACTCATATATGCCTGTTAGGGTTCCTATATGGTCACCACTGCCTTCTCAATGAAGGATCTATCCCTCACCCTTAATAGGCACGTCCCACCCAAGGTCGGGTCACCAAAAGGCACTACGGGTCAAGAAACCACTCACAGTCTATGCTTCTCAGGTGTAACCAAAACCTCTACGTAAGGCATGCAAGTCTAACCCACATACTTGCATGTATGGTCAACTCTGATATCTAACTCATCGTGTCTCCTCTTTCTCTATCCACTACTTAAGGTTTTGGGTTGAGCATCATCCTCAGAGGATACATCAACTCTCTTCCCCTTGCTGGAGGCTTCTTCCTCCCAGGCTACACCTCTCCTCATCTTCCTATAAGATGGTCTAGACTCAGCGTTCTCCTGAGGGGTATCCAAGGGCACAACAACATGGTCATGCAACCTAAGCATGTAACTAACTTCAATTTAAGTTTCATCATTAAAAACTTATGTCAATGACATCTTGTTAACATGATTTTTTAATATTTGGTGGATGATTCCTCGATCCTTAGTACTCTTAGCCCTCAAACTCAGGGGAAGGTGGAGATAGAGAAAACCCTAAACACTTATAGTTTCTCAGTGAAAAGGGTAGAGAAGGGATGAAGACAGATGAGAAGTCCTGGAGGTATCTTATTTTGAGTCAAATCCTCAGATTTTGGCCAGGCAGTCACACGAATTTCGGGAGTCCTCGTAAACCGACTAGCGGGGCAGAGGAAAATCTTGCTAGACCCCATATCGTGATCCTTTTCTAGACACCTCCATCTTAGGAAAATCCTCTAATAACTCCCTTGGGCTCTAAAGAATTTGTGAAACTTAATAATTATTAGAGATAAGGTGGAAACCATGATCTGATACCAAATGTAACGACCCCACCCCTCAGTAACCCCCATATAAGGAAGGCTAAGAGGTTGTTGCCATTATCCCAAAATATGATCAACTAATTTTGCAAATAATAAAAAATAATTAATAAATTCCACCACAACTAAGCTTAAAATAGGATAAAAATTTTCTTTCCACATACCTTTCAAAAATAGGAGTTTGGAACTTTACCCAAAGTAGAGTTCTATACAACTAAATAATATGATCTTTAATTAGCTTTATTCTTCAAATGCCACTTTAAATGTTCATCCATTTTCATGTATTCCTAAAACGCCGACAAACAAAACGTCAGTCAGTATAAAAGAGCATACTGGTATGTGGGGGAACACAATCTTGCACATATATTGAAGCAACATAACCACATCAAACTATTTGTTACCAATCAAAATTTACATTTTCATTATAACTTCTGAACCATCGTACCTGTAACATCCCAGGATTTGAGGCCTCGGATAAAATGATCTTATAAGGAATGATTGGACTACCCATATCACCAAGGTGCACCTCCTTTTCTGGGAGCCCATCACTAAAGAACTCCATAGTTAAGCGTGCTCAGCTTGGAGTAGTACTAGGATGGGTGACCAGTCAGGAATTTGACCTCGGCTTGCGTGTGAGTGAGGAAAAAGTACGCAGTTAAGGCTAGTGGTGGTATGTGGGGCCAGTCGTCATTCCTAAAACCCTACTAGAGCCTTGATTAGTGGGCCCAGGCATTACAAATGGTATCAGAGCCATAAACCATCCAGTAGGTGGGGCCTACATGGGCATGTGGCATGACAGTCTTGAGTCGTGCGATCCAGGCATGTTGGAAAGGGATGTCCATGGTTGACATAGCCACCATTGTGCTAGTATTCTGTGTTCGGGAGCTGGGTGTCCATGGACCATTATGGGTCTACACTAAAATGGGGTGATATTATGAGGCCATATAGTTGAGCCTTGACGAGGGCATCAAGAGTCTAAGTGGGGGAGATTGTAACATCCCAGGATTTGAGGCCTCGGATAACATGATCTTAAAAGGAATGATTGGACTACCCATATCATCAAGGTGCACCTCTTTTTTCGGGAGCCCATCACTAAAGAACTCCATAGTTAAGCATGCTCAGCTTGGAGTAGTACTAGGATGGGTGACTGAGACTATCGAATCACGAAAACAAGATCAATGAATGCGGAAGCGATTAGCAGCAGAATTATCAAAAATCATTAAAAAATTAAAACTTTTTGTAAGGAGAACACCAAACGATAAAACTCTTTTATAAAGAAACATGATAAGTTATTTACAAACTGATCCATCATTACATCTCTGTAATAAACACATCTCAAGAATTACAACATCATTCACCTTGTTAACTGTACAAGGTAAAACACAAAATCTCGAGGCATCATGCCAAAATCTCAAATATACTGACTCCTAGGACCTGAGAGTACAGAGACGACATAGAACACACTATCTATACCACATGACAGAAAATGTCTCCACCTGAGGATCACTGTTGTCCCTGAGTCTGTTGTTGCTGCTCACTCACTGATGGGTTCCTTCGTCCTCAGCGTCTACCTAAAAAGTTGAATCCCACGGTGGTGAGACAATTTGAATAATTGTCCCAGCGAGAGTTATAACTCTCCGCCAGAAACTTTATTATAGCAATGAAAGAATAATATAAGCAAGATAACTTAAAACAATCAATAGCAGGCTTAGGATTAAGTAAAGCAACCTTTACTTAAGCAATCATATCAATAAGGAATATGAAGAACATGTATACTAGTTACTTGACTAGAACATTTATAAACAATGTAACATCAATCATTGTTTCTCGTAGTTCAACCTAAACAGTTATATTACACGGCTGATTATGTTTTACAAATATTATTATGCCATGCGGAGATGAGGTATACCGCTCATACTCCAACCGATCATTAGTAAATCACATCGATATCATACATAGGTCATCAAAAGAGCCAGATTCTTATGACCTCATCTTCCTCAGTCAGTGTGAGGATCAACATGCAGGACATCTCGTGTCTCTGCTAAGATAGCTTTCCAGGGTATTCTGGCAACTTCGCTATTAGAGTCACAGTGGCATTCTGTACTCTCTTCGCCATCGAAAGATCTCTTGTTTATCTCTCATCGATGCGGCATTAAAGATTCCCTCGGGAGATTAGTGGAACATCACCCCGGCATAAACATATAGTGAAGGGTTGATGGATTAAAGTACATCTTTCATCAATTCCTTCACTAGGACGTAAGGATATTCGCGTCAATAATCCCCCACATACTCAAAAGTATGTGATCCAGGAGTTCCCTTTGGAAAAACCTGTTTCACCATCATTTGGCTTCTGACAATGATGGATATATGATCAAGGCTCTACATGGTATGATTATACTTAATTAATTAGGTACATTTCAACATTCTTTTAACATCAAGCATGTTTCCAAGCATTTAATTATTAAGACACTGCTATAAAAGAATAATACTAAATGTATGAAGTTTAACTCACATCAGTTATCATATGGGTATCAATACTTAATCATTTCATTGCTATGATTCAAGAATAGGGATGTTCAAACCCTTAAATCATTATAAGTCATCTAATCAGCATGACCTTAATGTTACTCATGGCCCTTACAGCCCATCAGTCTCATATATTGCCACTTAAACATAGGCAACATAGTATATATCACTATTCATAAAGCCTATAACATGCCTTCAGTGAATATAATATTGTAACCCTTACCTGATTATGATCATTCTCTTATAAGAACATGCATGGTCAATTCAATTGATGATAATAAACAATTCATTTCCAGTTCAACAATTTATAAAGCAAAATAACCTTTCAAATCAAGGGTTGTACCTTCATGCCTTCACTAAGGCTAGGTTCCCTCATTAATATCAATTAGGCTTATTCAATCCCTTTCATTATGATTAGGAATAATGATTCCTCATCTCATACTTCAGTCATGAAGGTTCATGCTTGAAAGCATGACCTGGAATTAAGGTTTATTGTACATTTCATCATATCACCTTTGATTAGGGTTTGCTATTCACATTACATGTTATTACCCTAGAATTAGGGTTTACTATTCACTTCATAGTGAATTGAGCCCATAGCATCATCATGTATGAAGATTATTATCATTTATACCTTCAATTTAGGTTAAGATTTATCAATTATCATAATTAGGGTTTCTATGATCTCACTGCAAAGGATCATACCCTAATCATGTGCATTCATACATAATGAAGGTATTTTAGTTGAATTTCATTTATATTAGAAATCTTCTCTCTCCTCTTATCATTAGATGATGTTTACATCACTTTAGATCAGGTTAAGTCAATTCAACTTGATTAACATAGGTCAAGTCATCACCACTATGGTTATTAGGGTTTACTTGATCAAGGGTGTTGTCTACTTGAATCTTTCAAGGGTACCTTGGTAATATTCTTTAATAATCATAACATGGGTCAATTTACTAATCAATTAGCCCCTTAATGTCTTTAGGTATCATTAGGGTTTAGATTAAACAACCATTGAACCATCTAAGCCTTCAAGGCATTAAGCATTCTTAACCCTAAAAGTCCCCAAACAATTTCACACTTCAACCTCCAAACGGTTTTGAAACCGTTTGAAAGTGTTGACCTTTTGGCACCTTTGACTTTCAAGACCGCATGGACATGATCGCACTCAAGACCTTTTGCCCTTAAACGGTCTTGAAACCATTTGATCATGTTGACCGTTTAGCCAAGGTTGACTTTGAAACCGTTTGAGCAAATCAGCCTTGAAACCGCATGACCTTGAACGGTTTGGAAACCGCATGAATCCAAATGGTTTTGAGACCGTTTGGTCCCAAACGGTCTTGAGACCGTTTGGATTCAAACGGTCTTGAGACCGTTTGATCCAAGGACCTCAAAACCGTATGGATCTAAAAAGTGCATCAACACTTGCAATTGATTAGGGTTTCCAATGTTGAACCCCTCAATTGATCATGCTAAGGTTAACCACCTTTTAATTGAGCCAATTAGGTTTATCCTTAACCAATTTGACACTCAATTGGTCATCAATTAGGGTTGGAACCAATTGAATTAGGGTTTGTTAATCGATCAACCTTCAACATCCATCACCATGAGTCTAATTGAAGTTGAACCCATCAACTATCACCCAATTGGGCCATGACCTGACCCCAAACGGTCTTGGGATCGTTTGAAAATCCTCCAAACGGTCTCAAGACCGTTTGCCCAAAGACTCATCAAAAACTAAGTCAATTTGTTAAGGGTTGAACCCTAATTAAGTCACAAATCAGCACTTTTGATTATTTCACCAACCTACTATGATTGGACCTTCAATTGATCAAATTACCTTAACCCTAGACCTACAAACGGTCTTGGGTGATCACCCAAACGGTCTTGAGACCATTTGGGTGATCCCCAAATGGTTTTGAAACCGTTTGGTCCACTCAACCCAAACTTTAACATGATTGGTCCATTGAAATCAGCAATGAACCCGATTAGGGTTTAGGTGATTAAAGTACCTTCAACTTGAGATTTGTTTTGAATTAGATGATGATTCTTTGTAGATGATTAATTAATAATGTGTCCAGAAAACCCTCAAATGGTCAACGCCTGGTCAAACCTCCCAAATGGTTTTGAAACCATTTGCATCTAAACGGTCTTGCAAACCGCATGAGATCAAACGGTTTTGAAACCGTTTGGTCCCAAACGGTTTTGCAAACCGTTTAGACTAGCGGTGGGAGACCGTTTGATAAAGTTGCCTAGGTATTCACACTCATCATCTTCTACCTCAAGATGGAAGGCTGTTCTTCATGGTTTTGCTTGCAAGAATGCAAGGAAAGATGGGGGAAAGAAGAACAAGCTACTTTCGCAAGAAAGAAGACATATATAACGAAGTTTAAAGGTTTAGAGTTATAAAACCCTCCTTAAGGTCGTCCCTAGAGCTCCAAGATTCCAAGATTCCAAGATTTTAATGGAGTCTTGAGCTCCACAGGTCGGCCAAGGTCGTTTCTCCAAGAATTGGTTGGGAAAGGACGACTAGAAAGAGGAACCAAGTAAGAAAGACCATAAAACCAACCTTGCACCATGATTTCCTCCACAAATCCGATATAGACGATGGTCAATCCTTACCTAGAACTCCTTAGCCGTTCTACTATGCTCCAAGGATCTGCCCTCAGTCGGTTAAACAAGGGGATAAGTGAAGAAGAAAGGGAAACGATCCCTTGTTTGCAAAGGAATAGAGTATATATACTTTGGGTGAAATTTCAACATAAGGACAACTAGTTTCTTCATTTCTCATCTAGGTCCTCCTCTCCTTCTAAGATCGTTTCTCCTTCTCCAAAATTAAACAAAACTCCTTCTAAAACCAAGGGCTAAAGGCATAGAAGGTCAACTTATTACTAAGGTGCACATATAAAAGGGTCTCTTTACTAACAACTTGGTGATTTAATTACAAGGGTTATCATTCTTATTTGATTATTCAATTGAAGTGCCCTCTTCATCATTCTTACTCTAAATGATGCCAAGAGTCATAAAAGATATTCTAGAAGGTGTATTTTACATGTTGCACCCCATATTTTGGGTAAATTGTACTTTACACCAAAATTAGGGTTTTAGGCACAAGGATTGCTCCACAAGCTGCATCTTGGTGCCCAAGCTTGGAGAATCCATATCACTACATCATATTCATTCTTATGATGTCTCATCATCAGAGGAACATCTCAACATGTGCAATTTGCAAGTCAACCCCTCAAATTGGGTAATTTGCACATAGGTCCACTTTTAACAAAACAATATTACAACATTGTTTAAAAAGGACAGAAATGGAAATATATGTTCCTCAGGAGCTTGAATTACATACCAAAAGATAATCACAAATTTCTAATCACATGTATTTAAGCAAAACACCTAGGGTTAGTTCATAACCCAGGTCAGGGATGTTACAAATTATCCACCCCTTACAAGGATTTCGTCCCCCAAATCAACAAAACATTTTAAGAGAAAAGAGCATGGTATTTCCTTCTCATCTCTTCCTCCAGTTCCCATGTGGCTTCTTCAACACGATGATTCCAGAGGACTTTCACAAGAATAATATCTTTCTTTTTCAACTTTTTAATTCTGTTATCAAGGATTGACACTGGTCCTTCCTCATAAGATATATCATCATTCAATTCTACTTCCATAGGTTGTAGAACTGACTCTGTATCAGGGTGACATTTCCTCAGCATAGAAATGTGAAACACAGGGTGTAACCTCTGTAACTCTGGTGGAAACTCTAGCTTATAGGCTACCTTTCCAACCCGTTCAATGATTGGATAAGGCCCCAAAAATCTAGGAGCTAACTTCCCTTTCCTTCCAAATCTCAGAACTCCCTTCCAAGGTGAGACCTTGAGGTACACTCTGTCTCCAACCTAGAATTCTAAGGGTCTACGACGTGTATCGGCATAAGATTTCTACCTATCTTGTGCAGTCTTAATCTGTTGTTGTATTAATTTAATCTTCTCTGTGGTCTGCTGCACAAGATCAGGACCTAGCAGTTGATATTCGCCGATTTCATACCAAAATAAGGGTGATCTACAACATCTACCATACAAAGCTTCATAAGGTGCCATGTCAATGCTATGTTGATAACTATTGTTATAGGAAAACTCTATCAAGCTTAGGTGCAGATCCCAACTCCCCGTAAGCTGAAGAACACATGCTCTAAGCAAGTCTTCCAAGGTCTGTATAGTCCTTTCCGACTGTCCATCAGTCTGTGGATGAAAGGCTGTACTAAAACTTAACTGGGTACCTAAAGCTTTATGAAGTCGCTCCCAAAAATGACTTGTAAACTGGGGACCTCTGTCTGAAACTATAGTGATTGGGATTCCGTGCAATCACACTATCTCTTCGACATACAACTGTGCTAGCTTCTCAGCAGAATAGGTTGTTTTGACATGTAAGAAATGTGTTGTCTTTGTCAACCTATCAACTATTACCCAAATGGAATCATGTCCTTTGTTTGTCCTGGGTAGGCCAACAACAAAGTCCATGGTTACATGATCCCACTTCCACTGTGGTATGGGTAAAGGTTGCATTGTTCCTGCAGGCTTCTGGTGTTCGGCCTTAACCTGTTGACACACAAGACACCTCAGAACAAACTCAGCAACATCCTTCTTCATCCCAGGCCACCAATACATATCTTTCAAGTTTCGATACATCTTGGTGCTTCCTGGATGCATGGCATACATCGAAGAATGAGCTTCTTCTAGGACTAACTTTCTCAAGTTATCCACATCCGGCACTATCATCCTACCATGATAACAGGCCACCTGGTCATCTGAATCATGGAAACCATCTCGCTTCTCATCACCATAATCCGATCTGATTTGTAGAACCGCATCATCAACTTGATGTGCCTCCTTGATCTTCTCTCTTAGGGTGGGTTTTATATTCATCTCAGCCAACAACCCGGCTAACAATGATACTTTCAACTGTACATTGTCTTGTCTTAAGGAGATAAGCATATTTCTCCTAGAGCATACTAAAGAATTCAGTTGTGCTCTATCTAAAGCTGGTGTTGCTGATTTCCTACTCAAAGCATCTGCAACCACATTGGCCTTCCCTGAATGGTAATCAATTGTACAATCGTAGTCCTTGATTAACTCCATCCAGTGACGTTGCCTCATGTTAAGCTCATGCTGAGAAAAGATGTACTGAAGGTTCTTATGATCAGTGAAAATCTAGAATGTTTCTCCATAGAGATAGTGTCTCCAGATTTTCAAGGCATGAACCACAACAGCTAGCTCCAGATCGTGTGTCGGATAATTCTCCTCATGTTTCTTAAGCTGTCGGGAAGCAAAAGAAATCACTTGCTTATCCTGCATCAACACGCATCCGAGTCCATTTTTGGAAGCATCACAGAAAACTATGTATCCTTTGCCTTGCTCAGGTAGCACAAGTACATGTGCACTTGTCAACCTCTCCTTCAACAGCTGGAAAGATTGCTGACACTTATCACTCCAGGTAAAAGGAACATCCTTCCTGGTCAACTTAGTCAAGGGTAAAGCTATAGAACTGAAGTTCTTAATGAACCTTCGGTAATAGCCAGCCAACCCTAAGAAACTACAGATCTCTGTCGGTGTCTTCGGCTATTCCCATTGTAGAACATATTCTACCTTCTTAGGATCAACATGAATACCCGAGGCCAATATCACGTGTCCAAGGAAAGGTACTTCCGGCAACCAGAACTCACACTTGCTAAACTTAGCATACAACTTGTGTTCTCTTAGCAAAGTTAGAGCCTGACGAAGATGCTGTTCATGCTGCTGAGCATTTCTACTATAGATCAGAATGTCATCTATGAAGACAACAATACACTGATCGAGGAAAGGTCGGAATATTCTATTCATGAGTTCCATAAATGCAGCTGGTGCATTAGTTAGTCTAAATGACATAACTGTGAACTCATAGTGACCATACCTTGTCCTGAAGGCAGACTTGGGTATGTCACTGTCCTTAATACAAAGTTGATGTTATCCTGACCTCAAATCTATCTTTGAGAAGACGGTTGCACCGCGCAATTGGTCAAAGAAATCATCAATCCTCGGCAGAGGGTACTTATTCTTTATTGTTACTTTATTTAATTGTCTGTAATCAATACATAACCGCATTGATCTGTCTTTATTTTTAACGAAAAGGACCGGAGCACCCCAGGGTGAAGTACTCGGTCGGATGAAACCCTTCTCAAGCAACTCTTGCAGTTGTCTCTTGAGTTCTGCCATCTCAACAGGCACCATCCTATACGGTGTCTGTGCTATAGGTTGTGTATCTGGGATCAAATTGATTTCAAAATCAATTTCCCGAGGCGGTGGTACACCTAATACATCTACAAATTTCCTGACTACAGGAACTTCAACAGGGTTAGGACTATCCATGGTAGTATCTACCACATGGGCCAAGAATGCATAACATCCTTGCCTCATCAGCTTCTCAGCAACCATAGCTGACACAAGACAGGTAGGTAGAATCTTTCTCTCTCCTTGAAAAATCCATGTGTTGCTTTCATCAGCAAACACAACATGTTTGGACTCACAATCCAAGACAACTTTATACCTTTCCAAGGTATCCTTCCCAAGGATTATATCAAATCCTTGCATCTCAAGTGGTATAAGATCCACTTGAATGTGATGATTAGAAAAGAAGAGGATGCAGAGAGAGCATACCTCCTGCAACACGGAAGACCCTCTCAATGGAGTCTCAAGCAACAGACTATCTGCCCTATGACTAACTGTCATATTGCAGTTACGAATCACTCTCCGAGTGATAAAGGAGTGCGTAGCACCCGGGTCAATCAAAACAGATACAACGCAAGATGTAGACATATTAGAATATAACAACTCCATCTGACCTGCTACAACCCGAGGGTTGATAACTGCATCAGGTGGATTCATCGCGTAGAATCTCGCCGTCGCCTGTGGTTGATTTGGTGCTTGATGACTAGATGTTGATGATCCAGCTTGGGATGCTTGTCCACATCCTCTAACGTTACTTGGAAATTGTCTCCTTTGTAATCCTTGCTGATTCTGCCTCTGAGGTTGAGTCACACTCACTTCTCTGGCTCTGCATTCTTTCATCAGATGTCCCATCTTCCCACATATATAACAACTTTTATTCAGTTGTTGTGGTCTGGGTGGTCCTGTAACTGACATAGATGCTGAACTGCGAGCTCCTCCTAGTAGTAGGCTTCATCCTATACCCCTATTTGGCGTCCACTGCGTCTGGGTATTGGATCTAGGTGGTGGCATAGGTGCAGAAAACCTAGGTTTCTTGAAATCTTTAGATGAAGATCCTTGGAATTGGGGATACATCCTCTTGTTCTGGGTCTGTCTCTTTTCTATTACATACCTCTCTACCCTTCTGACAGACTCTACAAAGGTAGCTAACCTTTCTCTGTTCTCTAGGGCAGACACAGGGGTAGTCAACTCAACGTTTAACCCTTTCTCAAAACACCTTATTCTTTCTTCATCTGTGGTCGCCATGTGTGGACAGAACCACAAAAGCTCCATGAACTTAGCCTCATACTCGCTAATGTTCATTGGTCCTTGCCTTAACCTCTCGAACTGAGAGATTTTCTCGTCCAGAAACGTCTTAGGGAAATATCTATTGATAAATTCCCGTCGGAAATCTTCCCAGGTAGCCTCCACACCAGGCCTCTTCTGCTCTTCCATGGTCCACCAATGACCAACACTCCCCTTGAGAAGATAGACAGCATGTCTAACCTTCTCAGCTTCAGGGATGTTTAGGATTCTAAAGACTTTCTCTAGTTCAGTTAACCACAAGTCGGCATCTGCGGGGTCAGCTATTCCAAAGTACTCCGTGGCTCCAACTCGGCGAAGTCGTTCAAACGTCTTGTCGATTCCTTGTCCTTCAGGCTGGGTAGGTGCCCTAGGTGCAGGCATAGGTATCCTATCAGTTATATGTGTCATGGCAGTCATAAACTGCCCAAACATGGTATGGACGGCTGGGTTCCCCATGTCAGTTGGATTGAACTAGGGTGTTTCAGGCACATGTTCTTCTTTATCAGGGTTTCTTGCACCTCTTCTTGGTGTAGCAACACTACTCTCTATGACATGTTCCTCATGTTCTTCATGTGGTCCGTACATCCTTAGTCTTATCTTCTTCTCCTGAGGAGCAGAAGACACTATCAAACATACTGGAAAGCACTAGAACAGACTCGACATCCTAAGTCCTATATCTCTGTAGACTCAGCGAACCTAGGGCTCTGATACCACTAAATTGAGACGACCGAATCACGAAAATAAGATCAAAGAATGCGGAAGCGATTAGCAGTGGAATTATCAAAAATCATTAAAAAATTAAAACTTTTTGTAAGGAGAACACCAAACGATAAAACTCTTTTATAAAGAAACATGATAAGTTATTTACAAACTGATCCATCATTACATCTCTGTAATAAACACATCTCAAGAATTACAACATCATTCACCTTGTTAACTGTACAAGGTAAAACACAAAATCTCGAGGCATCATGCCAAAATCTCAGATATACTGACTCCTAGGACCTGAGAGTATAAAGACAACATAGAACACACTATCTATACCACATGACAGACAGTGTCTCCATCTGAGGATCACTGCTGTCCCTGATTCTGCTGCTGCTACTCACCCACTGATGGGTTCCTTCATCCTCGACATTTACCTAAAAAGTTGAATCCCACGGGGGTGAGACAATTTGAATAATTGTCCCAGCGAGAGTTATAACTCTCCGCCAGAAACTTTGTTATAGCAATGAAAGAATAATATAAGCAAGATAACTTAAAACAATCAACAACAGGCTTAGGATTAAGTAAAGAAACCTTTACTTAAGCAATCATATCAATAAGGAATATGAAGAACATGTATACTAGTTACTTGACTAGAACATTTATAAACAATGTAACATCAATCATTGTTTCTCGTAGTTCAATCTAAATAGTTATATTACGTGGCTGATTATGTTTTACAAACATTATTATGCCCTGCGGAGATGAGGTATACCGCTCATACTCCAACTGATCATTACTAAACCGCATCGGTATCATACATAGGTCATCAAAAGAGGCAGATTCTTATGACCTCATCTTCCTCAGTCAGTGTGAGGATCAACATGCAGGACATCTCGTGTCTCTGCTAAGATAGCTTTCCAGGCTATTCCAGGCTATTCTGGCAACTTCGCTATCAAAGTCACAGTGGCATTCTGTACTCTCTTTGCCATCAAAAGATCTCTTGTTTATCTCTCATCGATGCGGCATTAAAGATTCCCTCGGGAGATTAGTGGAACATCACCCTGGCATAAACATATAGTGAAGGGTTGATGGATTAAGGTACATCTTTCATCAATTCCTTCACTAGGACGTAAGGATATTCACGTCCATAATCCCCCACATACTCAAAAGTATGTGATCCAGAAGTTTCCTTAGGAAAAACCTGTTTCACCATCATTTGGCTTCTGACAATGATGGATCTATGATCAGGGATCTACATGGTATGATTATACTTAATTAATTAGGTACATTTCAGCATTCTTTTAACATCAAGCATGTTTCCAAGCATTTAATTATTAAGACACTGCTATAAAAGAAGAATACTAAATGTATGAAGTTTAACTCACATCAGTTATCATATGGGTATCAATACTTAATCATTTCATTGCTATGATTCAAGAATAGGGGTGTTCAAACCCTTAAATCATTATAAGTCATCTAATCAGCATGACCTTAATGTTACTCATGGCCCTTACAGCCCATCAGTCTCATATATTGCCACTTAAACATAGGCAACATAGTATATATCACTATTCATAAAGCCTATAGCATGCATTCAGTGAATATAATATCATAACCCTTACCTGATTATGATCATTCTCTTATAAGAACCTGCATGGTCAATTCAATTGATGATAATAAACAATTCATTTCCAGTTCAGCAATTTATAAAGCAAAATAACCTTTCAAATCAAGGGTTGTACCTTCATGCCTTCACTAAGGCTAGGTTCCCTCATTAATATCAATTAGGGTGATTCAATCCCTTTCATTATGATTAGGAATAATGATTCCTCATCTCATACTTTAGTCATGAAGGTTCATGCTTGAAAGCATGACCTGGAATTAAGGTTTATTGTACATTTCATCAAATCACCTTTGATTAGGGTTTACTATTCACATTACATGTTATTACCCTAGAATTAGGGTTTACTATTCACTTCATAGTGAATTGAGCCCATAGCATCATCATGTATGAAGATTATTATCATTTATACCTTCAATTTAGGTTAAGATTTATCAATTATCATAATTAGGGTTTCTATGATATCACTGCAAAGGATCATACCCTAATCATGTGCATTCATACATAATGAAGGTATTTTACTTGACTTTCATTTATATTAGAAATATTCTCTCTCCTCTTATCATTAGATGATGTTTACATCACTTTAGATCAGGTTAAGTCAATTAAACTTGATTAACATAGGTCAAGTCATCACCACTATGGTTATTAGGGTTTACTTGATCAAGGGTGTTGTCTACTTGAACCTTTCAAGGGTACCTTGGTAATCTTCTTTAATAATCATAACATGGGTCAATTTACTAATCACTTAGCCCCTTAATGTCTTTAGGTATCATTAGGGTTTAGATTAAACAACCATTGAACCATCTAAGCCTTCAAGGCATTAAGCATTCTTAACCCTAAAAGTCCCCAAACAATTTCACACTTCAACCTCCAAACGGTTTTGAAACCGTTTGGAAGTGTTGACCGTTTGAAACCTTTGACTTTCAAGACCACATGGACATGATCACACTCAAGACCGTTTGCCCTTAAACGGTCTTGAAACTATTTGATCATGTTGATCGTTTAGCCAAGGTTGACTTTGAAACCGTTTGATCATGTTGATCGTTTAGCCAAGGTTGACTTTGAAACCGTTTGAGCAAATCAGCCTTGAAACCGCATGACCTTAAATGGTTTCGAAACCGCATGAATCCAAACGGTTAGAAACTATTTGGTCCCAAACGGTCTTGAGACCGTTTTCCCCCAAACGGTCTTGAGACCGTTTGATCCAAGGACCTCAAAACCGTATGGACATAAAAAGTGCATCAACACTTGCAATTGATTAGGGTTTCCAATGTTGAACCCCTCAATTGATCATGCCAAGGTTAACCACCTTTTAATTGAGCCAATTAGGTTTATCCTTAACTAATTTGACACTCAATTGACCCTCAATTGGTCATCAATTAGGGTTGGAACCAATTGAATTAGGGTTTGTTAATCGATCAACCCTCAACATCCATCAACATGAGTCTAATTGAAGTTGAACCCATCAACTATCACCCAATTGGGCCATGACCTGACCCAAAACGGTCTTGGGATCGTTTGGACATCCTCCAAACGGTCTTGAGACCGTTTTCCCAAAGACTCATCAAAAACTAAGTTAATTTGTTAAGGGTTGAACCCTAATTAAGTCACAAATCAACACTTTTGATTATTTCAACAACCTACTATGATTGGACCTTCAATTGATCAAATTACCTTAACCCTAGACCTCCAAATTGTCTTGGGTGATCACCAAACGGTCTTGAGACCGTTTGGGTGATCCCCAAACAGTTTTGAAACCGTTTGGGCCACTCAACCCAAACTTTAACATGATTGGTCCATTGAAATCAGCAATGAACCCGATTAGGGTTTAGGTGATTAAAGTACCTTCAACTTGAGATTTGTTTTGAATTAGATGATGATTCTTTGTAGATGATTAATTCATAATGTTTCCAGAAAACCCTCAAATGATCAATGCCTGGTCAAACCTCCCAAACAGTTTTGAAACCGTTTGCATCTAAACGGTCTTGCAAACCGCATGAGATCAAACAGTTTTGAAACCGTTTGGTCCGAAACGGTTTTGCAAACCGTTTAGACCAGAGGTGGGAGACCGTTTGATAAAGTTGACTAGGTATTCACACCCATCATCTTCTACCTCAATATGGAAGGCTGTTCTTCATGGTTTTGCTTGCAAGAATGCAAGGAAAGATGGGGGAAAGAAGAACAAGCTACTTTTGCAAGAAAGAAGACATATATAACGAAGTTTAAAGGTTTAGAGTTATAAAACCCGCCTTAAGGTAGTCCCTAGATCTCCAAGATTCCAAGATTTTAATGGTGTCTTGAGCTCCATAGGTCAGCCAAGGTCGTTTCTCCAAGAATTGGTTGGGAAAGGACGGCTAGAAAGAGGAACCAAGTAAGAAAGACCATAAAACCAACCTTGCACCATGATTTCCTCCACAAATCCGAGCTAGATGATGGTCAATCCTTACCTAGAACTCCTTAGCCGTTCTCCTCTGCTCCAAGGCTCTGCTCTCAGTCGGTTTAAGCAAGGGGATAAGTGAAGAAGAAAGGGAAACGATCCCTTGTTTGCAAAGGAATAGAGTATATATACTTTGGGTGAAATTTCAACATAAGGACAACTAGTTTCTTCATTTCTCATCCAGGTCCTCCTCTCCTTCTAATATCGTTTCTCCTTCTCCAAAATTAAACAAAACTCCTTCTAAAACCAAGGGCTAAAGGCATAGAAGGTCAACTTATTACTAAGGTGCACATATAAAGGGGTCTCTTTACTTACAACTTGGTGATTTAATTACAAGGGTTATCATTCTTATTTGATTATTCAATTGAAGTGCCCTCTTCATCATTCTTACTCTAAATGATTCCAAGAGTCATAAAAGATATTCTATAAGGTGTATTTTACATGTTCCACCCCATATTTTGGGTAAATTGCACTTTACACCAAAATTAGGGTTTTAGGCACAAGGATTGCTCCACAAGCTGCATCTTGGTGCCCAAGCTTGGAGAATCCATATCACTACATCATATTCATTATTATGATGTCTCATCATCAGAGGAACATCTCAAAATGTGCAATTTGCAAGTCAACCCCTCTAATTGGGTAATTTGCACATAGGTCCACTTTTAACAAAACAATATTACAACATTGTTTAAAAAGGACAGAAATGGAAATACATGTTTCTCAGGAGCTTTAATTACATACCAAAAGATAATAACAAATTTCTAATCACATGTCTTTAAGCAAAACACCTAGGGTTAGTTCATAACCCAGGTCAGGGATGTTACAATGACTACTCGGGAAGTTGACCCTGACTTGTATGTGAGTGAGGATAAAGTGTGTAGTTAAGACTAGTGGTGGTATGTGGGGCCAATCATCATTCTTGAAAATCTACTAGAGCCTTGGGAAGTGGGCTCAGGAATTACAGTACCCATCCTCTGGTATACCCTCTCTTAGGGTTTAGTCCCTGCAATGGACATTAGGCTACCTTCTTCATCCTGAGCTTGGTACCTTATGGGCCACCTCTCTAGGTGCCATGTAGTCTTCCCATCCAGGGCTTGAACACCTATGACATTCCCTCCTAGGTTTGGTATGACCTTCCCTCTCGGGCTTGGTCTCTCATCATCTTAAATCATAAATCCAGAGGTGGTATGCAGGTTCAGGCAAGTCATAAGCAATATATGTGATAATCATAGTCACTTTATAGATTGCAGGAAATAAAGTCATCCAAACATTTAATTTTAAGAAAATGGTAAAACCTCATAAATCACCGTGAAACTAAAGCAGTTAGCCATAAGAATAACACATACTTAAAGTCCCAAATATAAGTAAGATATCCAATCCAATCAAGATGTCCAATCAAGCAAGGCAAGCAACTAATCAAGCAATCTTGACCCTGAAAACATGTGTCACACGTAATTGTTACCATCACCTCCCAAACAACTCCTTATTGACTTGGGACCCCTTTCTAAGGTTTCTAAATATCATTAGGATTCATTAGGGTTTCTTAGATCTATATCCCAATCTTTATCCTTTTTAAGTCAACAAACCCTAAAATAGCTTTTCTACACATAAAATGCTAATTACTCAAATTATCCACATTAAGGGTCCTTTATTCTCAATTTGGCTTAGGATCATCATATCTCTATTTTATTCATGGATTTTCACAACTAAAACCATTAAAAGTCATAATTACCAAAATTAGGGTTTCGAAGCCCATTAATGAACTTTCATATACATAGAATCCTAAATTGAGCCCATTAAGAACAAAGATCATCTTATTAGATCTAAATATTTCTTTTAATAACAACATGTTAATATTGTGTTAAATTATCCAAAGAACTTTACTAAATCCCATTAACATCAAAATTAGGGTTTCCCATTCATAAATCCATTAAAGGTAACAACTTCATCTACTTTTCCATTTACAAGTAGATTTATACCATGATCATATCTTTATTGAGTTCCTTGTATTTTTCAAATCAATTTTCATATATTACGTGTCTTAATTCGGGTTACCAAACATTTTATGTGATTATTTCAAGTTTTAACAATAAGCACCAATAGCATGTTCGTCGGCACTATACTCAATCTTTGACTTACTAAAAATTAGGCTTTGAATTCTGGGGAAAAGACTATGCGACCCTTGGGTCTTGTGCATGCACGCAGGGTCAATAGAGTCTTTTGACTCTAACCCATCCCCTTCCTCGCTAATGCGAGCCTGCTAGCTCACGTCGCGGGCGTCGCAACACTGGCCGACGTTGTGGATGGCCCTCCACCACCACACGTCTCTACAGGCTTCGCCACTCGCTCAGAAAGCCACTGGATACACCATGGTGGTATCCTTCCAGCCACCTAGCAGTCCCATCCAAGGGTCGATCACCCCGTCCTCCTCAGCCACCCTCCGGCGCCGTAGAGCGCCCAACCTCCATGGAAGTGGTGTGAGCGGGAGGAAAGTTGCAAGGCCCATCTAGCGGTGCTCTGAGGTAGAAAAATAGTCTAAAGCAGACGTTGTGGTAGGAAATAAGAGTCATGTACTCCCCAGAGGCATATTATGTCAACCCCGACGCGTCCCAGTCCGCCCCCACCCACGACTTGTTGGTGCAGTGTGTTGCAACCAGGCGAAGAATGGTTGCCACGATTCTAGGAAGCAGACTGCAGACGAGTGCCTACCATGAATAACAGCCTCAGTGTGTTGGTTATGCTAGAAAAAAAGGTTCTTGGGGTAAGCTTAGGGTTATGGAGGGAACAGAGGATAAACACGATGTAGGGGGAAGAGATTTCTATATATTTTACGAGGGTAGTCGTCCTATATATATAGATACCTATTCTTCATGGATTTATCCCTTCAATCTCACTCCTAGTACTAGTTTTCCTCTTTTATCGTAGTGCATCATGATGCAGCAAGGAATGTTATTAGTTATATTAAGCACTGATACTTTCATGACCTCTCTTCACGTTCCCATCTTGCCTGTAGACGATTCCTTATCATAACACCAACTAAGGAAAGAAATATTCCCCTTCTATTCCTTTGTCATTGGGACATGCATCCAAAGTATTACTTGATATATTCAAACAATTCATCATCGTTTATGTACACCAAATTATTAAGGAGGGTAGGTATGTTTATGACAATTCATTGACTAATGAATTCTAGATCATTCATGTATTTATCTCCTTCTTTCCTTACAATTTTTTTATTTGGTTTCCTTTTACCAACAGAAACCAAGTGGATTTGAAACCTCATCAATAAAGGTCATCCATATCGCTTTCTAGAGAATTCAATATAATTCTCACTATAATCCTTATTTATTTTACCTTTTTAATATTATGGGATTTCTTTTGTCTTTTCTTCCCTTTTTATCACATTGGACTCACTAACTCATTAGGATCCACGAAATTACTCATTTAAAGGAAATATTACAAGAGAAACTCATTAATTGAACATATATCATCCAATTTTCATACATGTACATTTTATTTGAGAAATTGCATTTCAATCAATATAAACCCAAAAATTGGGGTTGCAAGAATGTCTGTTGCACAATATTCAAGCATCCATAAGCAACTTAAATTTGGAGATTACAAAATGAAAGCTTCAGTACAAAAGTTTAAGAAAAGGCACTAATATGCATTCCATGCACTCATTGTCTGCATCATTATTAGCTTCAATAACATAATTTTGTTTGTTTGTCTCTCTGATTATCAGTTGTTGCACATGGTTGAGAGCTTCCCACTTGATCAAGTTGTTGTTGTATTTTTGGTGGGTAAGTACGGGGACTGGTCCAGAATGTGCTTGGAACTGCATCTACAATTTTTAACACTTTCCGCCTTGCCTTAAATGCATCCATATTTATGTCTGTCCTCCCAGTTAATGTATGGAATTTTGCAAGGGCATCACGCCAACCTTGACGTACACGAGTACCACGCAAGTGACATAAGTAGTATTGACGACCCAACACTGTGTCAAGTGCGGCATCTGACTCATCATGACATTGAAAATGATTCATTATGTGCGAGAGTGTCTGTAGCATAGACTAATAACTATCAAACCAATATATTCGATGACAAAATAGGTGACAAAAGTGGAGCCAATGTATTCAATAACAAAAATTTAGGTGATAAAAATGGGCTCAAAATAATATAAATGTTTGATACATGCACAATAAAGGGTACAATGAAATTTAATTAGATGTAAGGTACAAGAAACTTTGTTCAACCAACGGTACTAAAATAAACCAAATATTATCATATTCATATTCTAATTCAAATATACATAGAACTAATTGTCCCACATAAATGAGATAACATAGCTTATATTAAAACTTAAACTACAAAAAGAACGATAATATCCTATCTGGATACTGGGCAAATGTGGCATGGTCCAAGGGAGAGAAGACAAAAAAAGAACGACATGTCCTGGGTAATAGGTCATGATGGTTGCCTAGATCTAGAAATCCACAAACAGTCTAGCATGGTGACCAACCACTGGGCAATAGGTCATGGTGGTAGTCACATCTGTGGCATCCATGTAGACTCGTACGGTGCATTGGAGGCCACATGGACACGATGGTGCTCCATTATCCATTTTAAGACAACCTAATGAAGCATAATGTGACATTTTTAATTAGGAGCCATAGAAACATTGTATGAAACAAACCTATTGAGGGTTAGAGCACATGTCAAGTGGTAAATGAGTTTAAAAATACTACAAATATGATGAGAAGTGCAAAGGAAGGTCATCACTTTCCCAAATTAAACCAGAAATGTTTTCATGCAATACATCACCCTCTTGAGCATCAACTTGAGTTATTTGTTGGAGGGAACTCAAGTTGACCCCAGTTCCTAGGAGGTCAATTGGCAAACTGTCTTCTATAAATTCATCCATCATAACGCCTCCATTATTTTGGCATCATATGAAATTGTATAGAATACAACACGCCAATATTAGGCGACATTGTGAATGCACAAAATATGTTGTGCCTTTTTTTAGGTAAGAAAACCTCCTCTTCAACACACCAAAATCTCTTTCAACAATATTGCATAATTGTGTGTGTCAGTGGTTGAACATCTCCTTGTTGTTGTACGTGTGTTTGTTTCCCCGATACTCAACTATATGGTAAGATGTGTTGCGATTTGGTGTTAGGAATTAGTGGGTGTTGGTGTAGCATGCATCAACCAGGTAATACTTTTTGGTGGGTACTTTGAAACCACCTGTGGTCCGTGCAGATTGTAGGATCCTCTGGTCTGCTGCAGAGCCCTCCCATCCTATCAAGACATACACAAACTCCATTGAGAAGTGTGATAGCCTTGATTTTTTTAGGTTTTCATACCCAATATAGTAATTGGAGTTCATGACTTTCTTAATTGATTAATCACAAGTTAAGGTGACATTTATCCAATGATGGATGCTTTTAACCCACAAATATGACTACAGTTCCATTATAGGATGAATACTTTTATCAAGGGCCTTCTTTGGACATGCAAGTGCTTAACATGTACTATTAGTTATTTTGATTTCTTATGAAGTGAAGTGTCAAATTGAAGTATAAAAGGACGCAATTGATTCAATGGTGAGCCTTTAGGTGTAACGTGATCAAAATTTGCAAGTTAAACTTGTTTGATCAAGAACTGCTGATTTATTGGTTTGGATTTTCGGTTTATGCACTTTTTATGTGATTACTTGATGATTTAATTTGGATGACGAAATTTTAGAGTTTTGAGCTCAAACTTAGTTATACAAGGCCTTATGTGATGTGGAATCCATGGTTTAAATTTCATTCAAACAGGAGGTTCCCACTAGAAGATATAAGAATTTGTAATTATCAATGTTGATTCAAATATCTTGCCAAACCATAGTCTTATTGTTATTTAAGACTTTAGAAACTGTGACATTTAAATGTCACTCGGCCCAGATATTGTGAGTGCACAGCTCACTCTCCCAGCCGTAGATCTTAGATCTGAGAGCCAAAACATCATCCCCTACCTCCGAACTTCACGGGAGGCAGGGGCAACATGTCAATGAGATAGGAACCTAGATCACCTCGTCAATCAACGCCTTGCGCACATATCTTTTTGACATCTCAGATCCAAAATACCAGGGGCTACCCAATGACCCCTTCTGTTGGGTGTGAGTTGGCGTATGGAGGGAGAAATATGCCCTGCTTTCTAACGCATCTCTATGCCCTGCTCATACCAGCGGGTCGAGTGAGGAAGATCAGGGGGAAGGGTCCACGAGCAAGATCTCATCATGGATAAGAGGAACCTGTATCTCTACGCTACCTCCAGTGTGCTCAGATTCGAAGAACAGAAACCCACCATGATCAATGAGTAGGGTGGATGTCGAGAATGAAGGTGGAGTTGAGGCTAGATATCAAGGCATCCCTAGTGAGTTCCTAAGATCTATGTGAGTTCATCGGGCCTCTAAAATTCTCTGAGAGTGATTGATTCAAGCAAGAGGGTCACATGTCCTTTTTACCCTCTTGCTCCCTCCTAGCAGCAACACTAGAAACACTGAGGAGCCTTTGGCAGAGTTGTCTTGGGGCATTGTGGTCGCGGTCTTGGGAAACCAATAAGGACGAAACTTGGAGCTTCTCCATTTCTTTAGGTGACACTTGGGAGTGGTGGAGGTCCTTGTGAAGCATCCTGGCACAACCGCAGGCCGAATCAAGTGCGGAGGAAGAAACCCCCGATTTCACAGCCTGCTCCTCCCTCGCTACCACCAATATGGAGGTCCAAGATCTCTCTCTCTCACCGTTGCCTTTTGGGCTACGAAATCCAAACTCCTTCTCACGATTAGCTATCCGTTAAGAGGCTCATTCAATCCCGGCATGGAAGCCCGCCAGAGTTTCCCCTGCGGCGGCTGCGCCAGACCACGGAGAACGACGTTCTCGTGATGGAGACCGGAGAAAGTTCACGTTGAAGGATCGGGCAAGCGATCAATCCAATGGAACCCAGATGAACCGGCCCGTCCAGGCTAAACCAAGTTAATGAGCCACACTCATGATGGTGACGTGGCACTGATCCTAGACCTTGGCTGTGAGAATCCAACGTCTGTAGTTTTTCTTGCAAGGTAATTGCTTCCCTAATTTTTAGAATATAGTACTTTCTTAGAAAATACATTATAATTATCTCCCATGGCCAAGAAATGCTCCAAAAATACCAATAGACTCAGAAAAATTCCTACCTTATTATAAAACACCTAGATCAGACCTTTGAAGTAGTAATATTCATGGTTTTTAAATTACTAGATGATGCTTCTTTTAGGGCTCATTAAATATAATAAATGATATCCAATCGAAATAAATTCT
This sequence comes from Alisma plantago-aquatica, assembly GCA_963693085.1. Taxonomy (NCBI): domain Eukaryota; kingdom Viridiplantae; phylum Streptophyta; class Magnoliopsida; order Alismatales; family Alismataceae; genus Alisma; species Alisma plantago-aquatica. The sequence continues at coordinate 1,438,619,756 of OY856409.1, read as the reverse complement.
CAGAAAATTCTTTTAGAATCCTAATTATGATTAAAACTAATTTATGGACTCTAATTGATTATTATCACATCTAGTCATTTTCTATTAATGACTAATTAAATGCTTTCTAACCTTATTTTAACTCTAGAAAATAGGCTGAGCATCAGAAAATTATGAAATCTGAACCAGACCTCTAAAATGACATCCTGGTCAGTAGAAAAATATCAAACACAAGTTTAGATCAGTTTGAACCTAGGTTTGGCCTAAACCCTGATTTGGACCTAAAATACCTAGAATATGATGTACATATATTAATGACGATTAATTGCTATTAATCAGTTGATGACCAGAGATGTAGATGATCCAGAATATAAATAGGAATCTCTAATCTCATGTACGTGGGTTTTATTTAAGTATATGACTATGGGTTTCTTGCTTGCAATCATGATATGTATGTATGCTCTCTTCTATTTGCAAATATTGGATGTAGTATTGCTATATAGTACCCAATGTTTTATCACTTGAAAACATAAATGATGAGTAGATGTTTTGTAGTTATTTAAGGTGTTCATTATCCCCCTTACGAGGGAATGGATTAATTTTGACTGGTACACCTCCCTAGAGCACACGGTGTACGGGGAGTTTTCCTAGAGTACTCGGTACACGGGGATGGGCCCAATATATATGTTTTGGTACTAGTCCACCTTGATAATGCAACTCATCTAGAAAAGTGACAAAAAAAATTGGCATATTTCACTTAATCAAGAAATGTTTCTATGATCTTCCTTCTTTCTTTCTGTAAATCTTTTCAAATTATGAAAACCATAAATATATGTATCTTTCTACCCATGTACACAACACATTGTGTTGATTCGTTGTTTCACGTATGTTTTAGGTTTAGAGCTAGCATGGGATTAAAGAACATGAAGTGAGCAAGTTGTATAGGTTGTACCTATTGTGTAGATCCTGATTAGCATACATGTTCATAGACTTGTCAAATCATCTTTCAATATGTAATTGTAATTCATGTTGTAATAAGTCATTTTTGTAATATACATGTTGAATGTTGAGATTGTTTATGGTGTATGTTATGGTTGTATGTTCATGTATGCGCGATTTGCTTCTGCAACGCACTTTGATACAATTTCCTAACGTTTTCGGATTTTGTATTCTCATATCCATGGGGTTTTGAGAAGGAGAAAATCCAGGGACGTTACAGTTGGTATCAGAGCATGAACAATCACTACACCTGACAATTGCTCACCATGAAACATAAAACATAATTTTACCTTTCACTGTAAACCCTAGAAACTTAGTAAGTTGTTCTATAGGAATAAGTTCTGACTTAGCCTCTAAGTTAGAACCTAGATGTTCGAGAACTAGGTTTAGACAAGTGTGTGAAACCCTTTCCATATAGAGCTCATATGTATTGGGTAGCTACACTAGTCTACACTGTGTTCTCACCATTTCACTAGGTGACATGACACTGGACTATCTACTATGTGTGGGACACTTAGTTTTACTGATTTGGTTTTATTTTCCAATCGGCTTGAGCCTCGATAGTTTTCTCTGACGTCTTCTTTCTCAGAGAAAGACTATATAATATTTTATTAAATATATGCAAATATAAAATGTGTCCCTCACACTGGAAAATAGTTAGTGTTCATGCAACCTAAGTGAAAGGGAGTGACATCAGTCTAGAAGAGAGAGTATATCTAGAATAGATGTCTAGAGCCTTATTAGGATATGCAATATATAGATAGAAAATAGAATGATAGACGAGAAAGGATGATCTAATATAAATTCGATCTCTGAGGTATATGTTGTTTATAAAGACCTAAGTTGTAAATGAGGTCTGAATCCAAATTTAGATAATCTAAGCTAAGTCTTGATGATAAAAGTACATACTCTTCCTTACTTAAGATGAGCTAAGTTAAGATAACGTTGAATATGCATGAGCCTCAAGCTCTTTTACAAAAGAGGACCTCTAGTGTTAGGACAAGATATGTGGTGAATTCCAGAGAGAGTGAGACCCACAAGGAGAGGGTCGTAGGACCTACCCTACAATATATGAAAATATGATATATATGTGAAATGATGTGTCCTAAGCTGGATTACTCCTGAGTAGATGAGTTGAGTCCTCTTGCATGATTCAATCCTATATGTGAGAGTTGGGTAAAAAAATGATGATGAGGGGGTGAATCATAATGAGAAAGTCAATCCTTTGACTAATTTAGGTTCCATCTTGAGTGACTTAAGCTGGTGAAGTTCATCATTAGCTGCAAGTGAGGTAATATATGGAACTCTGGTTCTAAGAGTAGAGTACCTTGTGCATGAGATACTCATACATGTTGATCCTTTTTATTCTTCTTCTCTTTCGCTATATATGATGATGGAAACCTCACTTGAGCTATATAAATGATATATATATGAGGAGTCACTCGTATAAGCTTGACCAATTCAATATTCCCTTCCTATGTCATACATGTAATATCCAAGTCTAAAATCATGACAAGATCGACCTACTATATTCTCATTCCCCCTTTATCATACATGAAAGATATAAGTTATGAAAGCATGATCTTGACACAAAGGTCCCTTTGGATCATATATTGCATGACAATATAGTGCTTAACCTTAATCCTTCTAAATCCAAGCTTATAGTTTGAGAATTAATTACACTATGAGATGAAACCCTAATATTCAAGCATGTCAACTAAGACCCTCTCACATGATGAAATTATGATATGATGTTGATCATAAAGCTACACTAATGATGCTAAGCCTGATAATTCTGATAAATGATGGCATGAAACTTGACATCACCATGTGATTAATAGGGTGAAGCATGAAGCCTTGAGTAGTACCTTCTTAACTTCATATGTATGAGTAAAACCCTTATCCTTAAGGGACTATGGGGATGTAGATCCTAAGAAAAAAAATTGTTTCATGCTATGAATAAGACATTAAATGATGCTTCAACCTACTTAAGGTGGGGTGAGTACACCCTAAATACTTAAAAACCTAAGTTAGCAACTTAGGGTTTATATAGATATCCCTGTCACCAAGAACTAATGACATATAAAGTTGGACTTTTTGATATAACCTTGAGTATGAGATTAGTCGAATTTTGGGGACAAAATTCTATTTAAGGTGGGGTAAATGTGATAGCCTTGATTTTTTTTAGGTTTTCATACCCAATATAGTAATTGGAGTTCATGAATTTCTTAATTGATTAATCACAAGTTGAGGTGACATTTATCCAATGATGGATGCCTTTAACCCACAAATATGACTATAGTTCCATTATAGGATGAATACTTTTATCAAGGGCCTTCTTTGGACATGCAAGTGCTTAACATGTACTATTAGTTATTTTGATTTCTTATGAAGTGAAGTGTCAAATTGAAGTATAAAAGGACTCAATTGATTCAATGGTGAGCCTTTAGGTGTAACATGATCAAAATTTGCAAGTTAAACTTGTTTGATCAATAACTGATGATTTATTGGTTTGGATTTTAGGTTTATGCACTTTTTATGTGATTACTTGAGGATTTAATTTGGATGACGAAATTTTAGAGTTTTGAGATCAAACTTAGTTATACAAGGCCTTATGTGATGTGGAATCCATGGTTTAAATTTCATTCAAATAGGAGGTTCCCACTAGAAGATATAAGAATTTGTAATTATCAATGTTGATTCAAATATCTTGCCAAACCATAGTCTTATTGTTATTTAAGACTTTAGAAACTATGACATTTAAATGTCACTCGGCCCAGATATTGTGAGTGCACAACTCACTCTCCCAGCCGTAGATCTTAGATCTGGGAGCCAAAGCATCATCCCCTACCTCTGAACTTCACGTGAGGCAGGGGCAACGGGTCTATGAGATAGGAACCTAGACCACCTCGTCAATCAATGCCTTACGCACATATCTTTTCGACGTCTCAGATCCAAAATACCAGGGGCTACCCAATGACCCCTTCTGTTGGGTGTGAGTTGGCGTATGGAGGGAGAAATAAGCCCTACTTTCTAGCGCATCTCTATCCCCGACTCATACCAGCAGGTCGAGTGAGGAAGATCAAGGGGAAGGGTCCACGAGCAAGATCTCATCATGGATAAGAGGAACCTGTATCTCTACGCTACCTCCAGTGTGCTCAGATTCGAAGAACAGAAACCCACCATGATCAACGAGTAGGGTGGATGTCGGGGATGAAGGTGGAGTTGAGGGTAGATATCAAGGCATTCCTAGTGAGTTCCTAAGATCTCTGTGAGTTCTTCGGGCCTCCAAAATTCTTTAAGAGTGATTGATTCAAGCAAGAGGGTCACATGTCCTTTTTCCCCTCTTGCTCCCTCCTAGCGGCAACACTGGAAACAATGAGGAGCCTTTGGCGGAGTCGTCTTGGGGCATTGTGGTCGCGGTCTTGGGAAACCAATAAGGACGAAACTTGGAGCTTCTCCATTACTTCAGGTGAAGCTTGGGAGTGGTGGAGGTCCTTACAAAGCATCCTGGCACAACCGCAGGCCGAATCAAGTGCGGAGGAAGAAACCCCCGATTTCACAGCCTGCTCCTCCATCGCTACCACCAATATGGAGGTCCAAGATCTCTCTCTCTCACCCCTGCCTTTTGGGCTACGAAATCCAAACTCCTTCTCACAATCAGCAATCCGTTAAGAGGCTCATTCAATCTCAGCATGGAAGCCCGCCAGAGCTTCCCCTGCGGCGGCTGCGCCAGACCACGGAGAACGACGTTCTCGTGCTGGAGACCGGAGGAAGTTCAGGTTGAAGAATCGGGCAAGCGATCAATCCAGTGGAACCCAGATGAATCGGCCCGTCCAGGGCTAAACCAAGTTAATGAGCCACACTCATGATGGTGACGTGGCACTGATCCTAGACCTTGGCTGCGAGAATCCAACGTCTGTAGTTTTTCTTACAAGGTAATTGCTTCCCTAATTTTCATAATATAGTACTTTCTTAGAAAATACATTATAATTATCTCCCATGGCCAAGAAATGCTCCAAAAATACTAGTAGACTCAGAAAAATGCCTACCTTATTATAAAACACCTAGATCAGACCTTTGAAGTAGTAATATTCATGGTTTTTAAATTACTAGATGATGCTTCTTTTAGGGCTCATTAAATATAATAAATGATATCCAATCAAAATAAATTCTCAGAAAATTCTTTTAGAATCCTAATTATGATTAAAACTGATTTATGAACTCTAATTGATTATTATCACATCTAGTAATGACTAATTAAATGCTTTCTAACCTTATTTTAACTCTAGAAAATAGACCGAGCATCAGAAAATTATGAAATCTGAACCAGACCTCTAAAATGACATCCTGGTCAGTAGAAAAATATCAAACACAAGTTTAGATCAGTTTGAACCTAGGTTTGGTCTAAACCCTAATTTGTACCTAAAATACCTAGAATATTATGTACATATATTAATGACGATTAATTGCTATTAATCAGGTGATGACCAGAGATGTAGATGATCCAGAATATAAATAGGAATCTCTAATCTCAGGTACGTGGGTTTTATTTAAGTATATGACTATGGTTTTCTTGCTTGCAATCATGATATGTATGTATGTTCTCTTCTATTTGCAAATATTGGATGTAGTATTGCTATATAGTGCCCGATGTTTTATCACTTGAAAACATAAATGATGAGTAGATGTTTTGTAGTTATTTAAGGTGTTCATTATCCCCCTTATGAGGGAATGGATTAATGTTGACTAGTACACCTCCCTATAGCACACGGTGTACGGGGAGTTTTCCTAGAGTACTCGGTACACGGGGATGGGCCCAATATATATGTTTTGGTACTAGTCCACCTTGATAATGCAACTCATCTAGAAAAGTGACAAAAAAATTGGCGTATTTTGTTTAATTAAGAAATGTTTGTATGATCTTCCTTCTTTCTTTTTGTAAATCTTTTCAAATTATGAAAACCATAAATATATGTATCTTTCTACCCATGTACATAACACATTGTGTTGATTCGTTGTTTCATGTATGTTTTAGGTTCAGAGCTAGCATGAGATTAAAGAACATGAAGTGAGCAAGTTGTATAGGTTGTACCTATTGTGTAGATCCTGATTAGCATACATGTTCACAGACTTGTCAAATCATCTTTCAATATGTAATTGTAATTCATGTTGTAATAAGTCATTTTTGTAATATACATGTTGAATGTTGAGATTGTTTATGGTGTATGTTATGGTTGTATGTTCATGTATGCGCAATTTGCTTCCGCAACACACTTTGATACAATTTCCTAACGTTTTCGGATTATGTCTTCTCATCTCCATGGGGTTTTGAGAAGGCGAAAATCCGGGGACGTTACAAAAAGTCTACTACAGCCATGACATTCAGTGAGACAGACCCTTTTCTATTTCAATAACAGTTTTTCTTATCACGACTAACCATAACTGGGACGTGTGTCCCATCAAGTGCCCCAATGGCTTCCTATAACAAGATAGTTAAGTATTCAACTTAAATTTTAATGTTACCATGAATCACCATTTTATATAAAAAACTATTACCTTAAAGTAAGGGTAGAATCTTGGGCTCTCCAAGGTGCGATGGTGCGACGTTGTGGTTGTGATTTGCATCAAAATATATTCATGACGCAAGTCACACACCGCGTCCAATACTTCACTGAACTTTCTACTTATGATCTCACCAGAGTGAATGTCGTCCTCAGCTAAAACACAATTGGTATGACCATGGACAACCATTTAAAGGAAGTAGCATACAACCTCAACTGATGAGACACCTCTACAACTACGTAATAAGCCACAACTCTCAAGCTTGTCCACTAGGGCTAAAACTATATTTAGATGCATTCGGTACAGGTCATATGCCCTCTATTCATATCATTGTATGATTTCTAAAACCTTTTGGTGACCACTCCTAATACTAATTGACCTAGGTAATGGATGCATTGTGTCATTGTCAGTGGGATTGTCCAGGATGGCGGTCGCTATTGAGTCAGCTATTTCTTTAGCAATACAATTTGCTGACCCAAACACAATATCCAGAATTTCTATAGCTAGGTCTGGTGTATGTGTGTGGTTAGTAACAACAATGCTACCTACAATTATAAGGATGAAAAAACTAAGATATGGTTTCTATAACAAGAATAAGATAACAACTCATGATGTGCATAAATAAAACTGCAACTAAATTAGATATGAATATCAAATTAAATAAGGATATCAAATTAGATATGAATATCAAATTAAAATATTTACTATGGTTTTAAATATTAAAGTAATAAGAAAATGTAGGCAATGTTCTCAAACTTATCAAATAATACAAGAAACAACTAACTGATGGTGTTGATTCTAACTATGGTGTGTGACCTCTGCTAGTCCCGTTGGTGCCAACATCATCACCAGCAATATGACACATGGATGGCATACTTATGTTCTAAAAGCCCAAGGGGGGACTGTGAAGCAAATTCTTGTGGAGACAGACCAAAAGAGGGGGTCATGGAAGGTGGCAGTGTTGCATTAGCAACGCGAGACCTTTCAAATAGGTCTTACAACCAGATCATAACTTTTTGTGGGGTATTTCGGAGGCTGAGGTAGATATTGCGGTTGGTTGACTCCTTCGTGGAATTAACAAGAGTAGTAAAAACATGGGTAGGGGCATCTAGGAAAGTTTCATGGAAATGTTGTAAAATTGTTGCTAACTCTTCCTTTCGAATGGCTCGAATGGCTACATCAATGCCTAACTCGTGCACCTTTGCATACACCTTTGTGAATTCTGATACCACATGACTGGTTAGCGTACATCACTCATGTATCATCAATGCTTGCTTCATGTGTCTGTGGTTAGGAGGAGCCCTTATACCAACTCCTTAGTTATTCATTCTAGCATTGTCTCCCTCACTCTGAGTGCCAAAATAGGTTGTGTATTCTGCAACACCAGTGCTATCTATATTGACAGGAGTATCAGAAGCATCCAAGTCAACAATAACATCATCCTCAGAGGTGACGTCAAACGACAGTTGTCTGTATGTTGAAGACATTGCGTGGTGGCCTCTAGCAATGTTCCTTCCCCCCATTAACTCGATGTCACGGTAATGGTAGAAGGGTCAGTTAATCAACCTTGCTAGTTCCTTATTTCCCTATTGTCAAATAGTTTCAATTAGGAGGATAAATTTAATTATAAAACATGAATGTTATGTCGGTGTGTTATTCTACATACCATAAGTGTCTCCTCCCACTCTGGGATGTCTGGCTCTACCAACTTGTTCCTGGTCTCATCCCATCCAACCCTGCTCTTGTTGGTCACAAGCTTCAACTTTACAAGTTCGGGTTTTTCCACTAAGTTTTCACCTGTTCCAATGTACAGTATGTCCTCTCCATCCTATTATGCCAATCACAGAGTGTATCCCTCCAAGCCTCCCTAGTAAAATACCCATATATACTCCTACCTATGTCATACTACCTCCTCTATGTTGCAACTAAAGCCTCATCAGACTTGCTCGACCATACAATATGGAGCTTGGGGTATGCGGAAGATATACTATCACAGGGGTTGCAATAGAACATGACAGTAGGGTGTTTACATGGAAAGTTGTTCAATCTAGGTGTTAATGCAAATATAGGTGTATATCATAGTAGTACATATGTTATATATGTGTTAATCTAGTCAACCATGTTAAACCTAGGTGTGTATGCTGAATATAGGGGAACTTGGGTACAACTACATGAACAGTCAACAGTCACAACCATGAACAACTATGTCAGATGATACAAATGTAGACGGATGGGCCAAGATATTGGTTTGCTGACATAAAGTGGTCAGACTTACCATAATTTTATGTGCAGGAGTTGGATTTCAGACTGAATAATATATCATACTAGCATATATTTTGTGTAAAATCCAGTTCAAGTTGACTAGGTTTAAGTTAATATGCAAGAGTTGGATTTCAGACTGAATAATATTTTTGTATAATATAATTAGAGACAAAAAATCATAAGAAATACCCAAATAGCATATTTTTCTGTGGAAATTATGTCAAATTGATCCAGATACATACCATATCACATCTCCATGAAAACAAACACTATTTGATCAACAAAACCACAACCACAACTAAACAACTCGTTCACATACAAATTTAGAAATAGGTAATACTATCCCTTATACAGATTTAGAAATACAAAAGCCATTCTCAAATCTTAATAATATCTAACATATACCTTGTACATGTTTAGAAAAACTAAACATCATAAACTATAGGCACAATCATTTTCATGTGTGTTTCTTGGTTATATTGAGCTTATATAGGATACAATTTAACATTCTTGTTTCCCCTTTGTACCAAAGTAAATTGTATTACATATTTGGGAGAGATGTGCATCTATAATGATTTATGAATGTTGATGACAATCAAGCCAATAAGGTAATTGTTAACAAAGCCATCGAAGTCTTAATTATGAGGAACCATACAAACATATTATTATTTTTACTGGTATACATGCACAATCTTATAATGACCAAAGTAAGGAGGACGCAAATCTATTTCCCTAATATTGTATAATACAATCATCAAACACTCAGCTGAAACATGGTAGTATAATATATGACCATGGTAACAAGATGCATTGATTTCTTTTAAATCACAAACACAAACTGTGAAGGGGAAGTGCAAGGTCAGTTAGGAGTCCCACCTCAAATCCACAACAGAACTAAAATGAATGGCTTTTTGGGATTTATACAACATATCAATCAAGGATCTATCAATATTATGGAAATCAAATACAATCTAAAATTCTGACAGAACCAGAGTCTAGAAACCAGGATAAATCAACTGAATTGATCACAAATGGGAAATAGAAATCTAAATCTGATCACACGCATGCTCTTCCAAACCATCTTAGAATACCAAACTCTGAATTAGGGTTTTATGGTTCAATTTGTTGACACAAATTAAAAGACACAATAATTTTAATCGATGGGATAATGGATTACAACATAAATGGCATCACATAGTAATAGAGAAATACAGTTATTAAATATGAAGGGTTACTAAATAAGTATTGTCACTAAACAAATAGGTCTAATAAATAAATTAGAGTCACTAAATAAGTTAGGGTTACATAACAAGATGAGATAATTGGATGTACTAAGTTAGTATTACTAAATAAACAGAGTTAATGAATAATTAGTGAAGATGAGTTAGTGCTAATACAAAATAATTAGGTTATTAAGCATGCACAGTTACTATATAATTAGGGTTACTAAATAATTTAATTTTGTATATAATAAGGGTTACAAAATACTCTAGTTACTAAATAATTTTGGGATACTAGATAAATTATAGGTACCAACTAATTAGGGTAACTACATATAAATATAGTTACTAAATAATCAAGGTTACTACATATAACTAGGGTTACTATGTAATTAGGGCCATTGAATAATTTATTTAGTAATAAACCGTTATGGTTACAACAATAATTTGGCTAATAAATAAGTTAAGTTTGGGTTACTACATTGATTATGGTTACAAAATTATGTGGGTTGGAGTTAGGGCTAATTAATTTGGGACAATTGGATTTAGTTCTCCAACTTCACATATTTCATCTACTTTTATTTAAAAAAAAAAAGCTTAGGCCCAGGACCATAAAGCATGACAGTGTATGAATGTAAAATATTACTGAACTGAAATGAATCAGGCAGTTTGGGATTTATATAACATATTAATCAGGTATCTAGCATTATTATGCAAAGCAAACACAATCTAAAAATCTGACAAAACCACAGTCCAGAAGCAAGGAATAAATCAGCTGAATTGATCACAATTGGGAAACAGAAACTTGAATCAGATCACACAAATGTTCTTCCAAACCATCTTAGAATATCAAACTTTGAATCACAAATTAAAATATATTATTTGTTGGATTTTATGGTTTTAGTTTGTTGACACAAATTACAAGACACAATAATTTTAATCAATGGGATAATGGATTACAATGTAAATGACATCACATAGTAATAGATAAATACGGTTATTAAATATGAAGGGTTACTACATAATTATTGTCACTAAAAAAACATATTTAATAAATGAATTAGAGACACAAAATAATTTAGGGTTGCATAACAAGATGGGACAATTGGTTGTACTAAGTTAGTATTACTAAATAAATAGAGTTAATGAATAATTATGGAAGATAAGTTAGGGTTAATACAAAACAATTATGCTACTAAACATGCATGGTTACTATAATTAGGGTTACTAAATAATTTAATTTTTTATATAATAAGGGTTACAAAATACTCTGCTTACTAAATTATTTTGGGATACTAGATAAATTATAGGTACCAACTAATTAGGGTAACTGTATAAATATGGTTACTAAATAATTAAGGTTACAAATAGGGTTACTACATATAATTAGGGTTACTATTTAATTAGGTTTAGTGAATAATTTATTTAGTAGTAAACCATTACGATTACAACAATAATTTGGCTAATAAAAAAACAATTAGGTTTGGGCTGATTATGTTAGGGCTAATAAATTAATTGTGTTACTTAATAACTTTAGGCTAATAGATAAAAAATTAGGGTGCTTGACATGCATGGTTACTACATAATTAGTAGTTATTGAATATTTTGAATTTTGTATATAATAAGGGTTATAAAACAAATTGGTTACTAAATAATTTTGGGATACTAAATAAATTATATGTACAAAATTATTAGGGTAACTGGATAAATACGACTACTAAATAATCAAGGCTACAAACAGGGTTACTAAATATATTTAGGGTTACAATGTAATTAGGGTTACTGAATAATTTATTTAGTACTAAACCATTACGATAATTGTGGTGATTTGTTTAATAAATAAACAATTAGTGTGTATTTAATTAAGTTAGGGTTAATAAATTTATAAATTATTGTTACTAAATAAACCATTACATTGCTTAACATGCATGGTTACTATATAATTAGGATTACTAAATAATTAATTTTCTAAATAATAAAGTTTACAAAATGATTTGGTTTTGAGTTATGGTTAAGAAATTATGTGGTTTGGAGTTAGGGATAATTAAGTTGGGATAATTAGACATCCCATTTTATTTCAAATATGACATCCAATTTTATTTCAAAACAAGCTTAGGCTCAGGATCATAAAGCATGACAATGTATGGATGTAAAATATTACTGAACTCAAACGAATGGCTTTTTGGGATTTATACCACGTATTAATCAGGGATCTATCAAGATTATGGAAGTCAGAGACAATCTAAAATCTGATAGGAGCATAAATTCCAAATCAGGATCTATCACATATGACATCTATTTATATTTCAAAAAAAGCTTAGGCCCAGGATGATTGGAAAAATGTAGTTGTGAGATCAAATTTGCAAATTAAGTAAGGCTAGTGTAAATTAAACCTTTTGGGAGGCTTCAAATAAGGGTTGCACATAAAGAAAATTAAGTCTAAATTAAACCTTTGTCAACATGTGAGTGTTTATTCAAATTTATTTTAATTTCATAGTCCATAGTGTAATGCTAATTAAATTTAATTTAAACCTTAGGCAGCATAAAGAATAATTTCACAGTACATGGGCTTGCCACTATTAAGTGGAAAGTTGAAGAAATCATTTTAGAAAATGAAGTCTCTGTCGTTTTATGGAAGAGTAGAACTGGTATGTTCTTTCTAGGTGTAATAAATTTTTGAGATTTTCATTGCATGTATTGACAATCAAGTCTTATTTAGAAACGTTGACAAATCAGAAAACATAAATCTAAATGCATACAGGAAAAAAAACATGGCAGTGTATGGATGGTGTTCACAACAAATCTATGGGAAACAAATCAATGCCAAATGGACATCACACCCTGCTAGGGTCTGCACACATACACAACCATGCCTTTGGTACTGAAATCCAATTTAGTGCATACCCAATAAAAAAACAAATCCATTGTTATTTGTACATGTACTCTAAATAATAAGTTCACAACATTTACTCATACAATATTTATTGGTGGATCAAAATAATAAAATACCTGAGAAGATTTGGAAGGAAGATTTAGGGAGAAGAGATAGCATCAAAATGACCCCAAATCAAGCAACATAGGCCACAAAGGAGAGAAAAATTAAATCATCTATATAACTGTCAGATCAAAATAACAAATGAAATGAAGAAAATAGGAATCAAGCTCACTCCACCTCTTCACAAAGGAACAAACTTCAGAATAGCAAGGATCAACAGAAACTTTAGAGAACACCTGGTCAAGGATGCACAGTTGGATGGGAAGCAGGTCGGTGAACAATGGAGGCAACATGTAGGAAGATGGGCAACCGTTGTCCTAGCTAGGGTTTGAACTGTTCATCGACAAGATGGGATGGGACGATGCTCAGATAAGAGAATGAGTATCAATGGAGGGTGACAATGGTTGATAACCAGGAGGGACAAGACATGGCTTACCCTACTTTTCAACAAATAGGCCACCCTTGTTGCCCGAAGGTGGCAGAAGACCACATTGATTCCCTCTGCCTACGCCCCTTTGACTCCTGACGCCTGGACTCCATCCACGAACTGCTCGAGGTAGTTGCCATTGGAATCGCGCTTTGCTTTAATTCACGGAGGCACGGTTGGAGGAGAAGACAGTAGTAATAGAAGAGGTAGAGGGAGAGGGGAGAAGGAGAGGTCGAGGGGCAAGGGTGGAGAGTGTTAGGGTGAGGAGAGGGGGCGAGGGAGTGGGGAGTCAGGACTTGCTACCCTAACCCAGACTGAGAATTGAAATTCCATCTCTACTGGGACCGGCTTGGTCCGGAATATGAGGTTCTAATATCCCAAAATGGAGGAGGATTGCGATTGTGAATCAAACACGTTTCTTGGCTAACTCAGACCGGATTTAGCAGACGTGATGCTAAACGACCGGCCAGAATTCAGATCAGGTCCTGAACCAAATAGGGGCTTAGGAATACAGAGTAAAATGAAGAAAGACATATTTTACCAACTTGGTACGTCACAACACCAAAAGGCCTCTAAAAAAATACTCCCTTGTAAAGATTATTTGGGTAGACAAAAATAATGTCGATGGAGATGTCAGGGGTAGAGACCGCAAAAGAGAACCAGCGCAATAAACACCCTCCTTCCTTTCTCTCATTTCTTTCTTTCTTCCTTAGACTTTTTTTTTCGTCAAATACAAAACATATATAGGAAATGGTGCTCCTTTTTCCTATTACAAAAACGTTGTGTTAACCTCTTGTGGCTGTGTGAGCCTGGGTACGCAGTTATCCTAATGGGTTGTCCTGAGTGGGCTGGAACTAAGGGTCGTTGGCCCAACACTTTCTCCATGTCTTCCATTTGCCTCACTGGTGTGGAGCCATGGATCCCTACAATACTTACATTAGGGACGCAATAAAAAAATTTGTTCCTTCATAAAGCAAAACATCACCTGTTATCATAGTTCATTGCTAGAACTCACCCGCTAGACCTCCATCACCGAAGGGACGAGTAGTAGATTATCCGTTTCCTTGTAATGGAAATTGTTTGGCATGCATCATTAGAATTCTGAAACGCAAGATCCAGTATTTTAAGCATGATGATTGTTATGCGACATGAGCAATTGGTGTTAGTACAATTATTTACCCATAAGTATTTTATTAGCCACGGGATTTGGTTTTGATCAGGGTGGGTCGAATAAGATAGGCAGTGTTTGAACTTGTCTCCCAATCCTAACTCGTAGAACGGAAATTGTATTTCCTCATTATACAAAAAAAAGGGTGGTGATGAAAATGATGTTTAGTTTATAGTATCATTTTTGCCAACCTAGCAAACTGTATTTGGTAAGTATATAAATGTCATTATGAGCTCTTATGCAAGTTGGAACATACCACATTTTGAAAAATAGTTTAGGGCTCGTTTGGTTTCACTGAATTGCAAAATGTGTTTATCAATTGCACTATGTTTCCCAACTCATCATGTTTGATTTCGTGTTGATTCAACTAGCACTAGGAATATAAACTGCACAATCATTCCCCAGCCTTTAGAGATTTTACGGAAACCAAGTGCGCCATAAACAGACGCAGTTCGTTTTCCTTAGGTGATGTTGCACTACTTTTTTACCATGTTTCTTTTCTGTGGCAGCATCTACTCCAGGGCTGATTCATGAACATTTTTTGGTTGTATGTAGTCTCCTTACCGCTTGGACATAGTCTCATGCATGAGATGGTTGAGACATTATCTGCTTCCCAGACAGTAACACTGAAACCACCTTTATAAACATCACTCAACCAAACGTACTACAAATTAAACAAACAAGTTTCATTTACGTGGTACCAAACCAACAGATACACCTTCAATTTCCTATTTTACAACTCACAGTGTGGGTTGGTCTTATTTCCGACCAAACAAGCCCTTAGGTCGGTATGAACTGGTGTGGTTGTAGGCTGACAATGTAAAATTGTTGTTGAGATATGAACCATGGGAACTTTGAAAAGTTAGGTTTGGGTGAGTGCTTAGGGTGACGCGAGCGTGCTTAGGGTGGAAGAAGGATTATCATTATGATTGCATGAGGTTGTCCTCGTCTGACTGAAATATTTCTTGATTAATACAAAGGTAATGTTGGGTCGTTGATACGTGCTAGAGACAACCGAAAAAACAAATATTTCGGTTGAGACGAGAGTGTGGGGTGAGGTATGTGCTAAACCTACCGGACCACACCCATCAACGATTGCAGCTCATTCCGGCCGGACTACGTGAAAAATACTAGAGGGGGGGGTGAATAGAGTTTTAAAATAATTTTAACAATTATTTCACTCAAACAACCACAATTGAAAATGGAAGAAGGAGACATGTGTTTAGAGTGGTTCCAACTTTAGCAAATACTAAAGTTGTCAGTCCACTACCCGGTTGCTTACCCAATCGGGATTTTGAAAATATTAATTTTATTACCTTCACAAGAATTTACACAAAATACAATACTTTCTTTACACCCCTTGAACAACCTTCACTTGAAGTAGATGCATCAACTTGAGGTAGCCTTCTTGAAGTAACTCCAAGCTCCCCCTTGAAGTAGCCTTCCTCTCTAGAAGTAACCTCCCGTTGCACCAGCCTTCTTGAAGTAGCTCAAGGTCCCCTTCTTCACCAAGAAGATCTTCAACATATCCAATTCGCAGCCTCCAACCTAGGAGTAGCAAGGAGAGTACAAACAACAATAGAGAATAAGAAAGGAAATAGAAATTACAACTTATCCTTTTGTAGCACAAGGCTTGATTTGCCTAGATCAAGCGTGTAGATCTCCTAACCAACGTGTATGGAAATGTAATTGCAGTGGATAGGAGATGCTAGCCTATAGGACACGAATTTTGAGCTAAGAGAAGAAGTAGCCAATTGTCACTATGCTCAATTTTCTCACAAACAGGTTGCTCAAAGTATGCTCAAAGATTTCTCAAGTGTAACAAGTGAATTTAGGTGTCCTAAGGCATGTCCTATTTATAGGAATGTCCTACAAGTGCTTAAGGACGTTCTAGACACTTTCTAGGGGTTTCTAAGTGCTTAACTAGCCGTTAGATATAAGTTAGTTGCTTTAACAACGACTAGTTAATTAATTCTGCAGTTGCTGTCAAAAACCATCTCGGTCGAGAAATGGTCGACCGAGACACCTACTCGGTCGACGTTTTGTCAACCGACAGGCTCTCTGGATCAAGTGTATGCAACGTTTATCTCCAACTGCCAACTACCTTGTCAGCTGTGTCTAACGGCTACTTGGGTCTTTCTCGGTCGAGAAGATTGTCGACCGAGAGTGTCTCGGTCGAGGAGTTAGTCGACCGAGATTGACCATGTTTCAATTTTTCAATTAAAGCACTAAGTGTGTGTATGAGTGTGCATATGTGACACTTATTTGAAGGGGATGACCTATCTAAATGTGATGTTTAGCTAGGGAGAATCTAACGCTTGATTTACATGAAATCTAAGTACTTGTACATTATATATTTGTACAAGTTTTTACAAAGCGATTACATTTCATGAAAATATAAATATGTAAGCATATAGATTTCCCTAATTGCTTTGTCATCCACCTTATTCCTGCAACACTCAAGTAGCACGTTAGATTAACAAGAATGAAATGTTTGTCATTATCAAAACAAAGGGATTTACATATGTCCATTTAACCAACAATCTCCCCCTTTTTGAAGATGACAAACATTTCCTAAATATAAAATAAGAAAGTATAAAGACTTGTGAGTTTCATACCTGAAGATTACCTTTTGTAGCTTTCTTTTGTTTATAAAATGTGTGCTTATTATTCCCCATGAATTATGGAACATGAAATCCAATTCTATAGGGAATATAGCAACTTTCAATGTAAAGCCAAGAGTTCATGAAACTCAAACTCATTGATTGAGTTTTGCACAAATACTAAGTTTTATATTTATTTCTCCCCCTTTGTCATTTCAAAAAGATATCCGTTTAAGAACAAATATTGTATGAAAAATATTTCTCCCCCTTAAATACATATCCGTTTTCAATAGATGGTCAATTTAGCCACAATGTTAAATTTTAGGTATTTGCAAGGATGTCATCCTTTTTGATTTATTACTCCCCTTACTTTGTATGCTCTACTAGAATAGTCTTATAAGCCATATTCAAATGATGCCATAGATGAATATCCAATATAATCAGTAAAGATAACCAATTCATTAGAATTATGGAATTTTTTACAATCATGCAAAGATAACCATTTCATGTAAAGATAACCATTTCATTACAATCATGTAAAGATAACCATTTCATTACAACTATTACAACGGACACTCCAAATCTCACTGGAAAGACTTAAGTATTACATCAACATCAGGGTCTTTTCCAAGAAATGGCTCAGCTCCATAATATTGGACTAAAGTTTGCCACTCCAAAGCACCTGTCTTGGTTAAAGCGTATGCTTCCAAGAAGGTAGGAACACGATCAAAGCGGAAATGAGCAGCAATGTCTTGTAATTGTATTGAGGAGAACTGAGTGTGTGTGAGATCTGTAGATGGTGGAGGTGGAGGTTGGTAGTAGTTGTAAGATGGATTATATGGGTTGAGCATGCCAGGATTTAAAGAATAAGGATATTCATCTGGTTGATTTGGAGAGAGGGTTTGCATCCTTTGATTTAGGTAGGTCATGGCATGGTGGTTATAGTCTAATTGTCTGCTTAGATGATATTGTGACCCAGCAACATAGGTTAGGGTGTTTTGGATGAGATCATAGGATGGGTTGGTAGGAGGAGGTGGTGGTGGTATATCTTGAGTAGATGTCTCACCTTCCGTCCTAGCCCTCTTGTGACCAAAATCAATTCCCATTTTCTCTACTGTGTTTTTACTTATTTTTTGTGGTCTTCTTTCCCATGTGTATCCCATATCCTCAATTTGTGTTTTAAGAAAGTGTTGAGTGATTTGGCATACAAAATCAACATATGGGGGATTTCCAGAAAACTCAAGCATGTTCTTAAGGATTATGCGGATAAAATTTGTGGGAATACGTTTGATAATGGCATAAATTAAACACATGCGAAAAATAGGAACTTCAGACTTGTTTGCTCTAGGATGTATGTTGGTGGAAACAATAAGATTGACAATCCTAGCTGCTGGTTTGAGATTAATGGCATAGTAGGTACCCCTATCTTCGTGACAAGTAGTATTAGATTGAAAAATGGCTCGTTTAATGTCACTAAGACTGACAGTATTATCACCTTGGGAAAATATATTGAGTGGATTTCCAGTTGTAAGGTCAAGAGTGTCTTGATATTCATCTAAGTCGATGTTGAGCATGTCAAGAATATCCTCTTCAGTAAATCGAAAGCTATGCCCATTGACCATAGAGTAGAAGAAGTTATTTTCATTTTCGGAATGGGAGATTAGATTTGCATAGAACTCATTTATCACTTTAGAAGAATAGGAAGGGAAGGAAGGGTTAAGAAATTCTTTCAAATTTTGCACCTCAAAAAGATCCTCCAGGTCGACGATGCTGAGGAAGTCCATGACGTCAACCGGCCGTCGTGGAAGAGGAGTTTTGGAGGAGAGCCTGAGATAGCGATCACCAGCATCTGCGTCGACGAAGGGGATGTCGTTGATGATCGTCAATGGTGGAGTAGCCTCCCTTCCTTTCTTGCTAGCAACTTTCTTCTTTCCACGTGTAGATGATGAAGCCATTTCTTTGCTTTAAGGTGGAGAAGAAGCAAGAAAGTCTTTGGGATGAAGAAGGTAAAGAATTGCAAAAGAATGCACTAGAGAGAAGCTATGGAAGTAAGAATATGAGAGTGTGTAACAATGACCCGTTTTTGGTTCCTTTTATAGCAAATCAGTGACCAGGTCGGTCGACAATTCGTCGACCGATCGACCGCAACGGTCATATTCCAGACGCGCTACTCGGCTCCCCCCAACGGTCAACTGATGGTTTGCAACGGTCATAAAACGGTCGGATTGCAACAGTTATATCCCAACGGTCAATTCTCGGTCGAACAATTGTCGACCGACACTGGCTCGGTCGAACAATTGTCGACCGGAAGTGTGTCCGATGTTATTTCTGTCTGAGGTCTGTCGGTCGAAAGAGATAGGATGACCGAGATGTTTTCGGTCGAAGAATTCGTCGACCGACAGACTTACTGGGTATGAATTTTTTAAGCTAATTTTTAATGCAAATGATAGACTAAATTTGTAGAGCATATATACTTTCTAAGGGAGTAATATTGTAATTATTGTTACCAATATTTGGACAATTTTGTGATCATAAATTAATTGTTCTTTTAATCACAATTTTTATATAGAAAATGATATTCAAATAAGTATTGTATCAAACTTATTTTAGGTCGACTTTGACTACGACCATAGCGTCCCTTGGTCAAATTTCATTTCAACCAAGAGGCAAATTTGCAGATTTCCAAATTGAATACTCGTATATAATATCTGCATGAAATTTGATTAGATATCAATTTGAAGTATTTTAAATAATACTCAATATGAAAACATTTGTCCTTGATTTTTCTTAGAATATAAGCTTTGCTGTAGTTACATGAATATAAAATTTCACTTCTTCTTGTATCCTCATAAGATTCTTAAGTAATATCTCGGTTCTTAAAAGATACCAATTGAGAAATATTTATCTTATGTGTTGCAAGCATTAAAACAACATATAACCAACAAATCATTTTGTTTGCCTATATATCATCAAGGATGCAATAATCATTATTCATACAACAAGCATCTATGAAATGTTGAAAATATATCCATGATGTAATGATAAAACATGAAATTTAACATATGGTTTCTATGTGAATAAATCAAAGAATACTTGGAATGGACCATGTAGGTAGTAATTTTGACTTAAATATGATTCATAATTTTCAGTTTTAAATCATTTAGAGAATGAACCAAATTAATCTCATATACGTTCTCAAAGAAAAAAAATGTATACTTTGTTTTGCATGTACAAACAGTTATTAATAACAAGTAGATAACATTTTGACCAATTGAAAATAGCAGATTTATTTCAGACTGGAAATCAGTGACCTGCTCGGTCGACAATTTCTCGACCGACTGTTCTCTCGGTCGACAGTTTCTCGACCGACAAGATTTCTAAAATGTTTTCTGAACTGTTAATTGCTTCCAAGTAAAACACAATTATGCAAGTTAGATGTTTAGATACTTGAATTAATTTGATATCCCATTATGTTGAGTTGAGATAGACATAGAAATATACAACTTAGGTCTTTGGTCATATCTCAACTTAATTCCGTTCATTTAGTTTGGAGGTTTTGGAACCCAAACTAACTCAACATCCTTTTTCTTATAAGGACATGAAAAAGAATAGTGACCAAGGCGCAAACAATAATGACAACATATAGAATCAACCTCATATCTCTTTCTATGATTTTGGTCTAGGTTGTTCTTGGATATATTTGTATTTGTGCCTTTAGGTACATACATAGATTGATGTGCTTGTGTCTTTTTCCAACTAGGTTTATGATAAGATTTTCCCTTAGGCTTGTAACCTAGTCCTCTCCTTCCAACTTGATGGTAAGGATCATTTAAGATTTGATCAAGAATGCCATTATTATTTAGACTACTAACTTTTTGTTGTAACTTAGCAATCTCATCCATTCTCTTCTTGATATCTAACTTTGCTTGATCTAGATTAGATGATAATGAATTTCTTTCTTTCACGATAGTATCATAATCTAGATGTGAGCACAAAACATGTTGTTTTTGAAGATCATTCACTTGAGTCTGCAAATTAATCTTTTCTAGAGAAAGGAGATTACAATTTGCTTCTAGAAATTTTAGCTTAATATCATGATCTTCAATAACCTTTTTGAGATCTTCATTTTCAGATGTAATAGCAAGAAGCTTAGCATGTAACTCATCATTTGCTTTATTAGATTTCTTTAATTTCTTCTTGCACTCAATATATTTATTGTGTGTCTCTTCAAGAGAAGCAACTAGCTCTTCTTTAGATAAATAAAAAAGGCTTACCTCTTCTTCTTCTTCTTCTTCTTCACTTATTGTAGCAATAAGACATTCTTTATGTGTATCTTCCTTCTTTGACCTCCACGGGCAACCAAGTGTTGCATGGCTTGTTCCTAAGCACCAACTGCAACTTGTTGAAGATTGCCCCATACTTTTCATTTGTTTGCGGTTGTAGACACCACCACCCTTCATACTTCAAGACTCGATTAGAGCTCCTTGAAGCCTGCTCTGATACCAATTGAAAAACACTAGAGGGGGGGGGTGAATAGAGTTTTTAAATAATTTTAACAATTATTTCACTCAAACAACCACAATTGAAAATGGAAGAAGGAGACAGGTGTTTAGAGTGGTTCCAACTTTAGCAAATACTAAAGTTGTCAGTCCACTACCCGGTTTCTTACCCAACCGGAATTTTGAAAGTATTAATTTTATTACCTTCACAAGGATTTACACAAAATACAATACTTTCTTTACACCCCTTGAACAGCCTTCACTTGAAGTAGATGCACCAACTTGAGGTAGCCTTCTTGAAGTAACTCCAAGCTCCCCCTTGAAGTAGCCTTCCTCTCTAGAAGTAACCTCCCGTTGCACCAGCCTTCTTGAAGTAGCTCAAGGTCCCCTTCTTCACCAAGAAGATCTTCAACCTCTCCAATCCGCAGCCTCCAACCTAGGAGTAGCAAGGAGAGTACAAACAACAATAGAGAACAAGAAAGGAAATAGAAATTACAACTTATCCTTTTGTAGCACAAGGCTTGATTTGCCTAGATCAAGCGTGTAGATCTCCTAACCAAAGTGTATGGAAATGTAATTGCAGTGGATAGGAGATGCTAGCCTATAGGACACGAATTTTGAGCTAAGAGAAGAAGTAGCCAATTGTCACTATGCTCAATTTGCTCACAAACATGTTGCTCAAAGTATGCTCAAAGATTTCTCAAGTGTAACAAGTGAATTTAGGTGTCCTAAGGCATGTCCTATTTATAGGAATGTCCTACAAGTACTTAAGGACGTTCTAGACACTTTCTAGGGGTTTCTAAGTGCTTAACTAGCCGTTAGATATAAGTTAGTTGCTTTAACAACGACTAGTTAATTAATTCTGCAGTTGCTGTCAGAGACCATCTCGGTCGAGAAATGGTCGACCGAGACACCTACTGGGTCGACGTTTTGTCGACCGATAGGCTCTCTGGATCAAGTGTATGCAACGTTTATCTCCAACTGCCAACTACCTTGTCAGCTGTGTCTAACGGCTACTTGGGTCTTTCTCGGTCGAGAAGATTGTCGACCGAGAGTGTCTCGGTCGAGGAGTTAGTCGACCGAGATTGACCCTGTTTCAAAATTTCAATTAAAGCACTAAGTGTGTGTATGAGTGTGCATATGTGACACTTATTTGAAGGGTATGACCTATCTAAATGTGATGTTTAGCTAGGGAGAATCTAACACTTGATTTACATGAAATCTAAGTAATTGTACATTATATATTTGTACAAATTTTTACAAAACGATTACATTTCATGAAAATATAAATATGTAAGCATATGGATTTCCCTAATTGCTTTGTCATCCACTGCAACACTCAAGTAGCACGTTAGATTAACAAGAATGAAATGTTTGTCATTATCAAAACAAAGAGATTTACAGATGTCCATTTAACCAACACTACGTACACAACAGTCGCAACAGACGTGGCCGTGACTGGGTACTCGGATCAGCAGCCATTCAACCGACCGCGAACAAATATGCAGAGCACTCCTCCACGTGCTTGATATTTTCAATTCGTTGTAATTCTGTTATGTAACTCACGGAAATCACGGGCTTAATCGTCACCGCGATTCCTATTTAAGCCCGTACAATACTCAACTAAATAAATTGGATTGTTCGTTGTAATTCTGTTTTTAAGCTTGTTCAATACTCAATTACATAGATATGAAAACAGAGCTCTTGACGCACACAAAACTTCAAAAGGTATGAATGTGCTGAAGTATTCAAGGTGAGGTAAAATTTATTTGGAAATTGTATGTATCGGATTATGACCCGCCAGTTGACTAGTATAACAAATTATGATCGGGTTGAATAAATTTTAAAATTTGCTTTTACGTCACCAGCCAAGCTGGGAGGGAAAATGCCTTTCGGGATCACTCCAACTCCAACTTAATAATTCTCGACGAAGGAAATAGTCCACCCCATAATTAACCACACCAATAGGCATTCGAGAAAAAACTGCAAGGCACGGCTCCAGCCGAAAACACCATGCCAGTGTGCCATAGATTATTGCAGGTTGATGCCAATGTCCTTGTTAGAATGTCTGTCTACCAAGTGCTCGATGTATTGCCTAGGAGGCTCCTGCTGCCCTGTATCTTTCAAACAGAGCTCGCGCACCTTTGATCTGTTCTAAAGTAGATAGTCTCTTTACCTTCTTACCCTTCTCAATCACATGTATTCTCCGTTAAACCTGTCATTGACTGAACACTTGGAACCCAAGTAACGCAAACAATGTAATCGCTTTTCTCATATAAATAAGATAGATGTCAGCACATAGATTAGTGCGAGACATCCTTCCCGGTCTCGTGTCTCTCATTCAAACATGGTATCAGAGCGATTGAGAGTCTCTCCCCTTTCTCTCTCTTCCCGACGATCCTGAAGAGCAAAGAATGTTCTAGGGCTCCGCCGCCGCGTATCGTCTTCCTCGATCACACCCATCTGTGCTTCTGGTCCTCTGCATCCTTCCCTCTCTGATCGTTTCAGTGATCCGGAGTCTTAGTTCCTTCAGCCGTGAAGCTCTTCGTCTTCTCTCCAGTTCAAGCATCGTCCGCTGGATCCTTTCTCCGTATTGAAGACCCGCTGACGAAGTTCTAGTTCTCCCTCCTGGTTAGATCTGTTTCAGCTCAAGCATCGTCTTCTCTCGCTGAAAGACTGTTCTCGCCTCCGATCTCGACAGTACTCTCTCTCTCCCTCTCTGCTGGCTAGATCTGTCTGTGTTTTCAAGACGAAGACTCCTCTCCAAGACAAACTCTCCGCAAATCTGGTATCCTCTTTTCTTCATCTACAAGTATGAGTTCTGATACGGAATCAAGCACCTTGTCTACAGTGGCTGTTCCTGCGTTGCTCTATCCATATCCAGTAGGTCTGAACGTATCCAATTTTCTGACTATTAAACTGAATCTCGATAATTATCTACTCTGGGAGTCACAAGTAAGGACTCTAGCCGAATCTTGTTGTTTGGAGGGGTTCCTCGATGGCACTGAATCACAACCACGTCTTATAGTCCTAGATAAGTCTGGATTGCCCGACACAAATCCTAGATACAAAGCATGGCTTCGTACAGACAGGCTTCTCAAGGGATGGATATCTGGATCTGTAACCGAAGAAGTCATGGGGGAGATAGTAGGATGCAAAACCTCATCTGAAGTTTGGTCTACTTTGGGAAAACGTTTTGCGGAATCAACTCAGTCTAGAGAGTTTGAACTAAAATCACAGTTGAGGACGTTCTCCAAGAATTCTGATGCTTTAGATGTGTATCTGCGCAAGTTCAAGGGAATTTGTGATCAACTGAATGCCATAGGGTGTCCTGTTGCTGAACAAGATAAGGTTTTCACACTGCTGAATGGTCTCGACAATACTGAATACGAAGGCTTTGTCATCTCTATGCTAAAACCCCCTATACCTCAGTATGCAGAATTAGTCTCACTTCTACAAGACTTTGAAAGGAGAAAGTCACGCAGGACAGGATCTACTCAACCTTTGGTGTTCTATGCCAACAGGAATGAGTCTGAACAGACCTCTCAAGGATATTATAACTACAGTCAAAGAGGCAGAGGTAGCTTTCGAGGAAGAGGAAGGTCACAGAATGTGAATTACATGCAAGGAATTCTAGGAAGTGGACCGACTCAGAATGTAGCTCAGTTCACTTCTCAAGGAAGGGGTTTCTCTCAAGTTACTCAACAAACTGGAGGAGTTATTAACAACAATCAAGAAAACACTGTGCGTCCACCTCTGTTCTGTCAGATCTGTGGTAAGCGGGGACATGATGCTTTGAGGTGCTGGCATCGTTTTGACAATGCTTATCAAAACACTAATTCACCAAAAGGCCTGACTGACGTCACTACTACTGCTCTTGCTGCTTTGAGGGTTAATGAAAATGACTTTGGTGAATGGCACGTTGACTTTGGAGCAACTGATCACATTGTTCAGAATACAGGTAACTTATATAATCTGAAAGTCTACCGAAATGGTGATGCTATTATGGTTGGAAATGGGAAATTCATACCTATTACTTTCACTGGTGAAAGTCATCTATCTCACTTCAAACCTGTACCTTTGACAGATGTCCTTGTTGTACCTGATATCAAGAGAAAACTTCTTTCTGTTTCTAAACTAACATCAACTCTTCCCTGCTATGTTATTTTTACTAATGACATGGTTTGTATAAAGGACTCAAAGACACACCAAATCCTGGCGCAGGGACCATGTAGAGATGGAGTGTACCTGATTCCTGAAGTCACTCATAGATACACTACAACAAACAAAGACAACAGAATTTCCTTCTTCTGCAATAGATTCAATAAAGCTGCTGGAGACGTCTGGCACAAGCGTCTGGGACATCCCAATAATAAAGTTGTTCGACAACTCATCAAAGATGCTATGATACATAGCACATCTGCAGTTGGCAGTATATGTAACAGTTGTGAACTAAGTAAAAGTAGAAAGTTGCCTGTCTCTCATGTTCATGTTAAATCCAATAAGCCGTTCCATGTCATTCACTGTGATGTATGGGGCAAGGCTCCTGTAGCCTCAATTCATAATCACCTTTACTATGTTCTTCTTACTGATGATTGTACTCGCTATAGTTGGCTATTTCCCCTTAAACTCAAAACTGATGTAATGTCTATTCTCAAAGGTTTCTGTAATATGGTTACAACTCAGTTTGGTGCCAATGTTCAAATAATTCAAAGTGATGCAGGAGGAGAGTTTGTTAACAACACCTTACTCCAATTCTTTACTGACAAAGGAATCATACATCAGAAATCATGTCCACATGATCATGCTCAAAATGGCACAGTTGAACGCAAACATCGACACATTGTTGAGCTAGGGTTAGCTATGATGTTTGAATCAGGTCTTCCTAAATCCTTCTGGACTGAAGCGTTTTATACGGCAAATTACTTAATAAACAGACTTCCTTCATCCATTCTTGAAAATAAGTCTCCTTTTGAACTGCTGTACAATAATAAGCCTATTTACAATCATCTCCGAGTGTTTGGGTCACAGTGCTATCCTTATCTACGGGATTATGTCAAAGACAAACTCGATCCTAGATCTCTGCCTTGTATCTTTATTGTCTACAGTTCACAGCATAAAGGCTACAAATGTCTGCACCTTCCTACGAAGCGTATCTATATCTCCAAGCATGTCGTGTTCAATGAAACTATTTTTCCTTTAAAACCTGAGTACAGAGCACCATCGACTGCAACTCTGTGCTTAAGTGTCTTTGAAAGTGAAGAGTGGAATCGCTCTCTTACCAGTCACTCATCTTCTGACTGTGAATCCCCATCTACAAGTCACACGGTGTCAGTCTGTGAAAATACCAGTGATATGGTTCATGATATTTCTGAACAGACTGTTGGTGCAGATGCAATAAGTGGTGTTGCACCAATGTTTTCTAATAATCAATCTCTGTCTTCCTTCACTACCACTGAAGACCAGACTCATTCTACTTGTTGTAAGTCTAACTCCTCTAATTGTACTGATAATGACCCTACTACTACAAGTTTTACTACAAATCACAATACAACTGAAAATGCATCAGCAGATCATGATCAACAACAGTCCGTTCTTCATAATACTCACCCTATGATTACTAGAAGCAAAAGTGGAATTTTCAAACCAAATTCTAAATACGCGTTGGTCAGCCTAAATATACCCTTTCCACCACGAAGTGTTCAAGCTTCTATTCAACACATCAGATGGAAAAATGCTATGGTAGTTGAGCTGGATGCTCTTGCACACAATGGCACCTGGACATTAGTTCCACGACTACCCACCATGAATGTAGTTGGCTGTAAATGGGTCTTTAAAACGAAACTCAAACCTGATGGATCTCTGGATAGACTAAAAGCCAGGCTCGTTGCCAAGGGATTTCATCAAGAAGAGGGAATTGACTATTTAGAAACTTTCAGTCCTGTTATTAAAGCTCCAACTATAAAAACTATTCTGAGTATTGCTACTTCTAATCATTGGTCTATCCATTAGTTAGATGTTTGTAACGCCTTTCTCAACGGCTTCCTAGACACTACTGTTTTCATGGCACAACCTCCCGGTTTTGCAGACGCTGATCATCCTAATCATGTGTGCAAGCTGAATAAAGCTCTTTATGGCTTGAAACAAGCTCCCCGAGCCTGGTACAACAGGATCAGTTGTTTTCTAAGTGAAGTCGGCTTCCTTACAAGTGCCTCTGATTCCTCCCTATTTGTGTTCAATGAGAATAGTGATATTGTCTACTTATTATTATATGTTGATGACATTCTTATCACAGGCAATAACCAAACTACCGTTGATAAGTTCATCTCTTCTTGAAACTGAATTCTCACTCCGAAATCTGGGGGAAATCCATTACTTTCTTGGCATACAAGTAGAACACAACAAATCTGGTATTCTCATACATCAAGCCAAATATGCCTATGATCTTCTTCATAGAGAAGGGATGCTGGACTGTAAACCAATATCCTCTCCGGTCAGTCCTTCCTACCTACGTGAGCATATCAAAAGCCCAGGCGAATCTCTCTCTAATCCAAGCGAGTACAGGAGAATTGTTGGCTCATTACAGTATCTAACATTGACCAGGCCAGATATCACATATGGAGTCAACCTAGCTTGCCAATTTCTACATAACCCGACCACTGTTCATATGCTTTCTTTAAAACGGATATTGAGATATATTAAAGGAACAACTCATCTTGGAGTACAGATCTACGCTGACACTAATCCCTCTGTCATTGCATACTCAGATGCTGATTGGGGTGGCTGTCCGCTAACACGAAGAAGTACAAGTGGATACTGTGTTTTTCTGGGACGAACGTGCGTGTCTTGGTCATCAAAGAAGCAGACCACGGTAGCCAAATCAAGTGCAGAAGCTGAGTATCGATCTCTCTCTCAAACAGCCGCTGAACTGACCTGGATCTCACAACTATTTCGAGATATTCAATACCGTCAAACCACACCTGCTACTCTCTACTGTGATAATCTGAGCGCCCTTTATCTAACTGTGAACCCTGTTCTTCATGCTAGAACTAAGCACATTGAAATTGATTATCATTACATACGAGAAAAGGTCGTTCTTGGACACATTATCACCAAGTTTGTCTCGTCGCAAAACCAGCTAGCAGATATCTTCACAAAGGCTGTCCAGAAGAACATCTTCCGGCATCTCATTCACAAGCTTGGGCTTCGATTCTCTCATCACAAGCTTGCAGGGGAGTGTTAGAATGTCTGTCTACCAAGTGCTCGATGTATTGCCTAGGAGGCTCCTGCTGCCCTGTATCTTTCAAACAGAGCTCGCGCACCTTTGATCTGTTCTAAAGTAGATAGTCTCTTTACCTTCTTACCCTTCTCAATCACATGTATTCTCCGTTAAACCTGTCATTGACTGAACACTTGGAACCCAAGTAACGCAAACAATGTAATCGCTTTTCTCATATAAATAAGATAGATGTCAGCACATAGATTAGTGCGAGACATCCTTCCCGGTCTCGTGTCTCTCATTCAAACAGTCCTTCCTGACTGAGTCAGTCGGGCGGAAACTGTGGGTTCAGGCCGGTCAGTTCTGAATTAAGATCCGAAGAATCCATAAATTTCTCTTTCCATTCTCTCTTCTTGAAAAAAGAAAGGGTGGAGATACAACTGAGTACTTTTATTTCTATTGTGTTTCTTTCGTATTCCTTATGCCAAATGTTACATGACATCATTTTATTCTTTTGTTCAGGCCGTTGACCTAAATAACAATGACTTTTCATCTATAACAAGCTATATATGCCTTGGTACACCTAAGCCATCAGTCTTCATCCTCTCTTTACGCTAAAGACCTGGTCAAATATTTTCGTTGGAGATAGGACCAGACACAATTGCCTGATAAATGGTTTCAATTGCTTCAGACGGGATTGAAACAGCTAGTGCTACAAAATGTAGCTGCGGGGCTCAGGAGCTAGAGCTTGTTGACTGCCGTATTAAGGTGGTTGTTTACACTATAGTTGTTGAAAACCGTATCATAGCGAATTAAAGTAATAAACCCAGACAAGGGACATGAAGTGAGACCATTAAAGTATATGTTATCAGAAGATTTCAGACGGCATTGTGAATTAAAGAAAGAGATTTCTACAGGATCAACACGTGAGCACGATCGCTGCTAACATGGGACAATTTACAGATTTGTAACTATTATGAAAATGGAGAAAAATAGTCGTTTTCCCCTTTGCATGTAGGTCCGTCCTAGACTCGTTGACCCTATGAAAGTAGTCCTTTATTCATGTCCGCGAACTTCTTTGAGCAGCCTACTTTGGCTTCGTTGAAAGGAATCAAAACCAGCTAAGCGGAGGCAAAATGCGATTAAAGATGCTGAGAAACATCTACTGCCGTTAGGCAAAGCATTCAGATACGGAGTTTCCCTACTTGCGTTATACAGCTTCTATGAAATTCATCTTCGAAGGTGTGCATCACCATAATGGGGAGAGATTCAAGAACAGTAACTAGGCTAACTAGCAGGTCCCTTTTTGCTGTGCTCTACGCAGCGCTGTTCCATTCAGCTGTCTCTGCTCAGGAAGGTAAATTTAACAATGCATAAGTCCATCTTCTCCAATTCATCTGCCAATAGTAAAGCATTTTAAAATATGTGCGTTATGTTGGTGCTTGTTTCTCGGTTATTAACACCATTCTGAAAATCCTTTCGACCACATTCATCTTAAGCAGGTTTCATAAGCATCGATTGTGGCAAGCCCGATGGTTACACCTACACTGATAGTGACACAGGACTTGTATATGTTTCTGATTCTCAGTTCATAGCCACTGGGGAAAATCACAATGTTTCTTCATCAGTGAAACCCGATTATGAACAGGCTCATGATCTCCGAAGTTTCCCAGGAGAGGATAATAGGAACTGTTACACTTTGAAACATATCACTGAGGGGAACAAGTACATGTTAAGAGCGTTCTTCATGTATGGGAACTATGATGAGAAATTTATCAATCCACAATTTGATCTATACCTGGGGACCCATCTCTGGTACAATGTCCAAATATCTGATCTAAACGTGAACTACTATACAGAGATAATAGCCGTTGCTACTGCAGATGTCATGTTGGTGTGCCTAGTGAAAACCGGCTCTTCAACACCTTTCATTTCAGCATTAGAGTTGAGGCCCCTCAATCATTCTATCTACAATGAGGCCAACACTTCTCAGTCCTTGATTTTACTTAGCTCTTTTGATTATGGACCAAGTTCCAAAAAGAAAATCAGGTCAGTAATCAGATTCTCATCTACTGAGTACCTCGGAAGTTTGTATCTTTGGTAGTGTGATGAAACATATATCAGACCTTTCTATGCAAAACTATATTGGCAAAACTTGCAATTCTGAGAGTAATTTTAATTACTGTTACAGACAGCTTTGTGTCAACTAAGTAACTAATAATTAATTCCAAATAAGTATTCTAGGAAAGTAGAATACCAAAGTTAAAGGTACAAACCTGACAGAGATTCCTCTTGACTTTATTATCTATTATTATTATACGTGTGTATTCTTGTTATATGGGTTTCTGCCACTTTACTGTATTAGCATCAACGCACTTCCTTGTGCTCCATGAATAGTGTGTAGTGTTATATCAATAAATTGATGCTTCTCTGCTCAGCATGGTATTGAGCAGGTCTGAACCCTAACCTAAAAACAAGAAAATTCTCTTGCTGTCCACAGGACCAGCAGCAAGTGTCCTAGCCTCCTGTGGCCCATGGAGGGTCTCTGCCACCATCATCGTCGGATACAAGGCTAGGGGACCCTTTCCGCTGGCTACAGGGGTAGGACTCTCTTAGGCCGTCATCTATGGTTGGTTCAGAGGCCACCATTGCCGCTAAGCACTGCTACTAGGACCGCAGGCACCACCATTCATGCCTAGTTTGCAACAGAGCTCGCAGATGCACATAAAATAAAGAGGTTTTGTAAAGATATCATGTGTCCCTGGGTGTAGAGATTTTTTTTCTTGTAATCGCATATTTGACAAAGTAGCAGTCAGACTCATAGTGCTTTGTTCTCTCATGAAAGATGGAATTGTTGGCAATGAAGATAGCAATCTTGCCTAGTTGCGCATAATTCATGTATTTTTCATGTGGAGAATCTACGTTAGAATTTTGCAAGATACCCGCACTATTTCCAAATTCTACTAATTAGTCACTAATTTTAGAAATTATTCCGAATTTCACGAATGTTCCCTAACTTCACTAATTGTTCATTTATGGGATAAGAACATATTATATGATTTGGAATTTGGGAAGAGAAAATCAATAAGCAAATCACGGTGTGCATATATTACAATTCCATATCAATGTGTTTATCTTGTGTGTGTGTGTATATATATATATATATATATATATATATAGAGAGAGAGAGAGAGAGAGAGAGAAGCTGGAATACACTCGAGTGTACCAGAGACGCTATACATCTCAGTTGTTTTCAATCATGGAGCAATTATTTTGGAAATGTAAACCGTTGATCTTCTTAAATATCTTAAGAACATACTTATAATAAATTTCAGCTCATTTGGACACTTATAGGTCGTGCATCTAAAGGATGCAAAAATCATGTATTTCAAATTAGTTCTATGTGTCGATTTTGTTTTCCTTGGATGAGTGACTTATAGTCATCCAAATGGGCTCAAATTTTGTATATGGTCTATTATTATTGTAACCATAAATATCAATGGATTAGGTTTTCTAAAACATGGTCTACATAGGAAAACATCATTGGGGTGTATGGTGTGATTTATACACCCGAGTGTATTCTAGCCTAACTCTATATATCGAGTGTATAGATTACACCGTACACCCCAATGTATTCTAGCCTGACTCAATATCCTGCAGTTTGTCAACTCTTGCTCGTTAGCACAACGCTTCCAACCATGGAGCAAGCATATGCTCACTTGTCCCGATCTGAGATGGAATCTGCCCGCATTTCTCACACCAGCGCCTTCGACCCCCAAGCTGCAGACACTGTCATCACTCATGGTCGTGGATCACGCCCGAAGTGCACATAGAATGGAAAAATGGGCCACACTGAAGACGTCTGCCATTCCAAACATAGATATCATGCTCACTACAGTCAAGGACGTAGTAAGGGCACTGCGGATGTTGCCCAAGATCCTCCTAACTTTCTAAGGTCCAGCCGTAATGCACCATCCTGCAAACTCCATTACAAGATCCTCTCACATCTCTCTAACAAGCGAGGAGTATGAACGACTCCTACAGGCTACAAAACAAGTTGGTGATTCTCCACTGCATTCTCAACCTAGACCTACAACAACATATCTTGCACAGATCCACTGGAACATAAGCAACTCTCCTGTGTATCCTCCACCAGCTTCATTTTCTCATCTCACAGCTACATACCAAGATAACCTTGGGATAGCCATAATTGCTTCACATCCAAATTGATAGTTGATTCTAGTGCAACCTAGCACATGACGGGTATACCACACCTTCAAACCATTCACTCTCATATTCCTCAATCATTTTCACCCTGGAAAATGGGTCTACCAAAATTGTCGTCAAATGTGGCTCTGTCTCACTTACCTCACCCAATGTATTCTAGCCTGACTCAGTATCCTGCAGTTTGTCAACTCTTGCTCGTTAGCACAACGCTTCCAACCATGGAGCAAGCATATGCTCACTTGTCCCGATCTGAGATGGAATCTTCCCGCATTTCTCACACCAGCGCCTTCGACCCCCAAGCTGCAGACACTGTCATCACTCATGGTCGTGGATCACGCCCGAAGTGCACATAGAATGGAAAAATGGGCCACACTGAAGACGTCTGCCATTCCAAACATAGATATCATGCTCACTACGGTCAAGGACGTAGTAAGGGCACTGCGGATGTTGCCTAAGATCCTCCTAACTTTGTAAGGTCCAGCTGTAATGCACCATCCTGCAAACTCCATTACAAGATCCTCTCACATCTCTCTAACGAGTGAGGAGTATGAACGACTCCTACAGGCTTCAAAACAAGTTGGTGATTCTCCACTGCATTCTCAACCTAGACCTACAACAACATATCTTGCACAGATCCACTGGAACATAAGCAACTCTCCTGTGTATCCTCCACCAACTTCATTTTCTCATCTCACAGCTACATACCAAGATAACCTTGGGATAGCCATAATTGCTTCACATCCAAATTGATAGTTGATTCTAGTGCAACCTAGCACATGACGGGTATACCACACCTTCAAACCATTCACTCTCATATTCCTCAATCATTTTCACCCTGGAAAATGGGTCTACCAAAATTGTCATCAAATGTGGCTCTATCTCACTTACCTCAGCCATGAAATTACAATCCGTTCATTATTTTCCACATTCCCATACAACTTACTTTTTGTTGCAAAACTTGTTGATTCTTTGAAATGCTACATAAAGTTTAGTCCTATTGGTGTTGATCTATAGGATTTGCGGAGTATGACGACAATTGAACAGGGACCACACTCTAGTGATTTGTATTACTTCCCTTCTAATCTGACATAGTCTGAAGCCTTCATCGCAAGTTCGATGCTACAATAGCATCTTCATTTTGGTCATTTGTTGCTTGAAAAAATATTCTTTTATCCCACTATATCTTCTATTTCCTCATTACCCTGTGATGCATGTCAATTGGCCAAACACCATAAGGTGTCTTTTCCAGTATGCAGTCGAAAACAGTCTGTAAAACATTTTGATCTTATTCATAGGGACGTTTGTGGACTTTTTCATATTACTAGTTACAATGGATATAGATATTTCCTTACTTTTGTTGATGATTTTCCCATAATGAATTCGTTTTTCTTACTTAAGAATAGCAAAGAAGTATTCCCTCTAATAAGGTTTTTCTTAAAATCATTCTTATCTAGTTTGAGACATCTATTAAAACTCTCCGAACAAATAATGTGCTTGAGTCCAAGCTTCAGTCTCTTTGTTTTGTCATGTGGTCGGATATAATATATCAATTATCATGTGCTCATACCCCCCATACTTGTTAAGGCGGCAAGGCGACACGACGCCAGGGCTGGATGCCTTGCGCCAAGGCGTAATTAGGCGTGCCTAGGCGGCACCTAAGCGGCTTTAAGAAAATGATAATTCTATACAATTTAGTTATGTGTATACATGTGTTATGACTTTTATAACATCCCCCTTCATATATATATTACTTTTACCTATATCTATACACATTTATGATCTTTATATCAATTCTTCTTGATATATATGTTATATTTCAGATATATATGGTGAATCCACTGATATACATGTCTTATGGGAAGATAACATATTTTATTATACATAGGTATATACATATTAAACACAACTAAACCCGGATATACACAATTTTATTGTTGTATACATGGATAGATACAGAATTTTAAAAGTTGTATATGGATGCATAGACGTAATTGTCTATGGGTATTTGAGTTTCCAATTATATACAAATAGACTCTTATATAAGTTCGGTAATCCACTATACATCAGGTTTAGACTTATGGGATTGAGGATAACAGTACTGTACATAGCAGCAGTAGATAATTTTGTTTGAGTAGATAATCTTCATTACTTTAGGGTTACTTTCAGCTTATATACATAGCTTTTGCAGCTAATATGGCTGCTTGAAGTTCCTAAAATAAGCAGGATAGGATTTGATATAAGTAGTAATGTATTTACATTGCAACTGGTTAGCTATTCAGTGAAAGAAAATGTCTCAATATCAAGATCAGATTTAACCAACTACCCAGAAAAACAGTAAAATAATATCAAGAGTATTATCAGTATTATCCAGAAAATAATGGTGGTGTACAACAAACATAGATACCTATACTTTATCGTATATTAGAACGTGTGTTTAGCAAATAAATACCAATATATAAGGTCATGGGTCCATAAAAATACTTAAGGCGACATTTTGGTCAAGGCGCACCCCCTTGGGCCGCCTTGCCGCCTAGGCGCTAGCCTTGACAAGTATGAC
This sequence comes from Alisma plantago-aquatica, assembly GCA_963693085.1. NCBI lineage: Eukaryota > Viridiplantae > Streptophyta > Magnoliopsida > Alismatales > Alismataceae > Alisma > Alisma plantago-aquatica. The sequence goes on along the minus strand of OY856409.1, from coordinate 1,438,584,036 downwards.
CCCCCCCCCCCCCCCCCCCCCCCCCCCCCCCGAAGAAATGGTATTGCCGAACATAAAATTTGACACTTTTTGGATGTTACTCGATCATTGGAAATTCATGCTAAACCGTTGCCCAAACGCTTTTGGTTTGAAGCCATTTTAGCATCATGTTTTCCAATCAACCAACAACCATTTTCTGTCCTCAAAGGTAACTCATCGTTTTTTTACTCCACCCTCACAAACAACCTTTCGCTCTCCCGACAAAGATTTATGGATGTGTCACTTTTGTACACAACTTCGATCTAAAAGCTGAAAAACTATCTCCCTGGGCCATTAGGACTGTCTTCTCTAGGATATTCACAAGCTCATAAAGACTATAAGTGCTTTGATCCAAAAACCCAATTGTTGCATGTCCCTGCTGATGTTACTTTTCATAAAGATCAACTGATTTTTTACCTCCTTAGCCACTACTCTGTCTAATTCCCTGTTGGATTTTGTTTCTTTACCTCTAGATTATCTCTCAGCTACACCTCCTATTCATCTGGATACTTTATCTGCAGCACAACCATCTCCATCTCCACCGCAGTTTTTCCCTAACATGTACCAACGCAGGGTGCTCATGGATTCACCATGAGCTGCTCCACCATCATCGTCTACTCCAGAAGAATTTGACAAACCCTTCTCGGCAAGAACCCTGAACTTGCAATAATAAATAATGTTTCACTAATACTTGTTGTCTTACTTATTGGTCTCTCTCAGCCTACTCCTTTGTTGTTGCTCTTGATTCTATGACCATTGCTAAAAATCATGTGGTTGCTCTTAGTAATTCTGGGTGGAAGGCTATGATGGATATGAAATGAAGGCTCTCCATGAGAATAATACCTACGAGTAGTTGATCCTCCTCCTGACAAGAATATTGTTGGGTATCGATTTGTCTTCTCGGTTAAGCATCACCGTGATGGGATAGTTCAATGCATGTAAGCACACTTAGTTGCCAAAGGATACACCCAGACCTTTGGGGTGGACTTCTTCGACACTTTCTATCCAATTTTCGATCGCTCTTAAACATGGGTCAAAACTGTAAACACAATTGCCTAGTAAAAGGAATCAAACTTTAAATTTATACCCGGCTTTAAGAGAGTCTGGAACTCAATATGGAGTCTATTGTCGTAATACGAGGTAAAACACAGGGATAAGGGGAAGCAACAAATAAGAATAGAAGGCCTTAGGTTGACTTAATTGAATCAAAAAGGATGAAATTGGTTGGTTATCGAGCTCTTTGAGTTTGGTTCCTTGATCAACCTTGGAGGTCGATTGATGGTGATTTCTTTACCTTGCTTGAGGTCCTCTTCATGAGTAATGATCGATCTTGTAGAGTTGATTCATTCTCTATCAAGTTTCATGGTTTAGAGTCCAATTTTCTGCATTTTCATAGGTAACTCAATAAAGACAGAGTATTGAGCAACTAACATAGTGGAGGACTTTATGATCATTATTTGCATATAAAGATAACTTTCTATCATAAAGGAGATGAAATATTCATGAAAAATGATGTTATCAACTCCCCCAAACTTAGCATTTAGCTTGTCCCCAAGCTAATTTACATAAAATGGTATATATGTTAGAATTGGAAGGATGGCTGAACTGATGATTGATAGAAGTTTTTATGCCAACCTCTTACCAAAACGCTTCACCAATTCTTTAAAAATGATCTTGCCTCCTAAAACATCAACTTTCAAAGATCCCTCCTTGCCAGTTTATTAGTTTTTATTGCTCATATACTATCTCTGACATACATCTCTTGGTATAAAGAAGCTCTCACTTCATGTTTATTGTTCGGTGAGTGGCGGATGAATGGGTAGGCTAGAAAAGGATTGTGGATGTCCCCTTCCTTTACGTCATTCAATTATAGGTTTGTTAAGTGGTCAAGTGATCCCTACGTTCCAAACCAAACGGTTTGAGAATAGTGATTGCACATCGTAAGTACCACTGTTGTAACGTCTCGGGATTTGAGGCCTTGGATAAAATTATCTTAAAAGGAATGATTAGACTACCCATATCACCAAGGTGCACCTCCTTTTCCGGGAGTCCATCACTAAAGAACTCCATAGTTAAGTGTGTTCAGCATGGAGTAGTACTAGGATGGGTGACTGGTCGGGAAGTTGACCCCAGCTTACGCGTGAGTGAGGACAAATTGCGCAGTTAAGGCTAGTGGTGGTCTGTGGGGCCAGTTGTCATTCCTAAAACTATACTAGAGCCTTGGGCAGTGGTCCCAGGCGTTATAAATGGTATCATAGCCAATTCCCCTTCAGTAGGTGGGGCCCACATGGGCATGTAACATGTCAGTCTTAAGTTGTGCGGTCCAGACAAGTTGGAAAGGGCTATCTACTGAGACGAGATGGAGCCACCCTTGTGCTGGTAGTCGTGAATGGGAGATGGGTGTCCATGGGTCATTTTGGGTCTGTACTGAAATGGGGAAGATCTTATGAGGCCATATATTGAGCCTTGACGAGGACGTCAACAGTCTAAGTGGGGGAGATTGTAACGTCCCGGGATTGGAGGCCTCAGATAAAATGATCTTAAAAGGAATGATTGGACTATCCATATCACCAAGGTGCATCTCCTTTTCCGGGAGACCATCACTAAAGAACTTCATAGTTAAGCGTGCTCAACTTGGAGTAGTACTAGGATGGGTGACCAGTAGGGAAGTTGACCCCAGCTTATGCGTGAGTGAGGACAAAGCGCGCAGTTACGGCTAGTGGTGGTCTATGGGGCCAGTCGTCATTCCTGAAACTCTACTAGAGCCTTGGGTAGTGGTCCTAGGCGTTATAACTGCCCCTGATTACTATACCTTTAATGAACATAATTGGAAATGTGGGTGTGTATTTTTGGTCTGGAAACTTACCAAAAGTGACATCTACATTCATGAGCACAGCAATATACCGTTCGGTAACTACTTTGACTAAAGGAAGGGAACATCTCTCTGATTTTACTCACATTCTATTTTTCCTTAGTCCTCATTCTTTTTGGGATTTTCTATGATGTGGATGTTGAGTAGGGGATGAGGTAGCTCTTTCTTGTCCATGAGAGTGTGTCTTTGACTGAATACGAGTATGTATTTTTTTTTATTTTGTGTTTAGCAAGAATCAGTTGATGATGTTCTAGGATTGGAAGCAAGTTAGAGAAATCTATAATATTTTGTTGAGAGAAAGTTATAAAAAGAAATATCATTATCAACATAGAAGTAGAAAATTTGTCCTCAGTCGTTGTTTCTTCACATTGGATCTGTAAAAAAGTAGCTTATAGAACAAGGACTAAGTTCTTGAGAAAAAGAGTTGATCATCTTCATAATCTTCATTTATACATGGAAAAAATTCAAAAAGATGTCAAAAACTTGTAAGAGAAAATAAAATGAAGAAAGGAAAGATGAAGAATCTTGATACTATTGGTACATGTCTAATTAGATTACACCCCCACAAACTTACAATACACTTTGTCTCCAGAGTGGAAAAGTAAGAAAGAAAAAGAAATCAGATGAAATTGTCGATTAAGCCTAGTGACAGTGTTCTACATTCGCCCATTCAGATTTTAGAAGAATCATTGACATGCATGCTAGGGTAGTTCTATGCCTGGCATTCTTCCACTACAGCATGAAGAACAGAGATAGAATACATCCAATGAAGGATGTAAAAGCCACAGTCATTTGAAAGCCTTCTTTACTATGGTGACAAAATTGGGGCTTGATCCATGTCCTTCACTTTGTGGGGGAGTTGTGGGAAAAGGGCCAATGTTGGTTCCATGAAGATGTTACAACTCATACCATGCTTAGCTAGTAATCAAAGAGTCAAACATAACCCTAGTTATATTGATTCATGTTCATATTTAATTATCTTATCAATTAAATTAGGTTTAATATTTTAAATCATGTTTTGGTTAAACTGAAGACAATTCAAATATGAAACCATAGAAACAAGAATGAATAAAATCAAAGTTGAAATGATAACATACAACCTTTTCAGTTCTCCTTTAGAGTTTCCATCGGTTGACAACCGATGAGTGTCGGTCGAAGGTTTTGTCAGGTTGGACAAATGATGGTTTAGGATCAAAGACTTATATGCCTTTAAATCGAAGATTTTCCCTTAATTGATAAAATGATGGTTTTGAATCGATGGTTTTATAGGAAATCCTAAATCGATGGTTTTACTAAGGTCTCGTAAACCGATGGTTTTAGTCAAGGATGCCTTCAAATGGCTCAGTAAGGAAGCATCTTCCGATGGTCCAGCGAGGTAGTTATCTACCGAGGGTTTGGTTGGAAGTGTCCTACCAACGGTTTGATTGATGGACAACAACTGTAGGAAAAACACACTGAAGGTTTCATGAATTGATGGTTGCGCTAACAGCCAGTAATCAATGGCTCGACAGTCAAAGGGGACAACCAACAGTTGTCAAAATCAAAGGTTTTACCTATTGATGGTTTCTCTGTGTGCCGCCCAGGTGCACCAATCTTGAGATCCTTCGATATTATAAATAGGCAATGAGAATAGATGGAAAGAGAAGTATAGTTTCGTATCTATCTTCTGTCCCTTAGAAGACATTGAGCGGCGAAACAAGAGGTGATCGTGGAGGCAATCTGAAGGACGACAACGAGGGAGACGACTGGGTCGGCGGAAACCATAGGTTTCCTGGTAGTTTTGTCTTAATAAGTTAACCATAGATTTCTTCTTCTTTCATGCTTTCTTCAACGGAGATCTCTGTTTCAACAATCAAAGGCTTTTTCTTGATTTTGTTCTTTGTCTTCTACCTCCAACGGACTTCTTTTAAGTTCGTCTACCTCCAGTGATGGTTTTTGAGGTTCTGACTTCATATCCGAGCTCGTAGACTGAGATCTAAAGTATATCTAATTTACGCACAAGATCAATAAGCAAGAACGTTTACCAGTGAGAGGAAAATCACCTTCTAACCCTGATTTACAGCATACAAATTTGAAATAATGGTTTTTCAGTATTGAATCTTACTCTTTGATAACTGTGATAAATTCAGTAAGTTTGTGCAGCGATTTTCAATAGTAGAAATGTTATATTAATTATATTTGGGGATGTGATATCATATTGAAAGATTTGCTATGCGATATGCTTTGTATGAAAAGTCATGAATTGGTGGATTTAGAGGCACCGGAGAAGCCATGTTTGCCCTAATCCAGACCTAAAGGATTGATTTATGGATTATGAGAATAATGAAAGTTGCAATTTAGTCAGAGAATATCAGTGTTTAATTTTAAATTCTTATTTTTCAAAAATAGGATAATCGTTAGAAACGAGGACAATATTGTCCAAATAAAATTAAATATCATTAGATGATAGATGCCCTGAAAACTGTAGAATCCTCACAAGAGGCCTGCACTGTAGGGAGGAAACGTGCTTCCCGACTGGAGGTATTTTGTCCAGATTGAGGTAAGTCAGAGTATAGTGGTAGGGTGCGGGGGTCTAGGCCAGTGAGGAAGACTCCTTATAGTTTTGTGGTACCAACACCAACGGGGGATGTCAGTGATATCTGTGTTACTGATTAATGAACATCTTCAGTAGTTCCACTAATGCACAACAAGCTAGAGTGCTTTGAATCTCACCTGAGTACCCCGGTTTAGAGGAGTCCAGATATCTGACCGCTCTCATTAGCCGTCGAGAGCCAGACATGGCTATGCCAATTGTAGACGTGGTATTGAGGTTAAAGACTTAGAATCTCGGACATGCTTCTAAGTCTTGTACAGTGAGATCATAGCTTGTTGTAATGCTTTCACATGTTGTGGTACACCTCATGTGGGTCCCATGGCATAATAAATGGACAAAATTATGTGAATGGATTTAATTTATCCTTTAGTTGTAGTCAATATCAGAACAACTGTCATGCTGATTGATTTACAATTTTAAAACTGACATGCCTACATGCTTTTGTATTTAAGTTCTATTAACTACAAACATCTAAAATATCATGGGTAGTTGTTGATTTTCTACGCACTGAGTCAGTAGCACATCAACCTAGTGAAACATTTTTTTCAGGCAAGGCTTCAGCTCTGTAGGAAGAGTCGGGAGGTTAGCTATCACTAAGAGTAGATTAGCAGAGATCTCGAGAAGACATAGTTAGCTCAGTTATGTGGTCTCTTATCCTTCCTCTAGATCTTGGGAATGATAGAGTGGGAAAAGAGAACAATTTGTAATGAGTTGTACATGATGTAGAATAAGTGAGAACTCTTTCTTTAACATAAAAGTTGAAGTTTGTTGTAATAGTCAATGTTAATGAGATCTGATGTTGCTAGTTCAAATAAATACATGCTTCTGCAAGTTTCTTTATGACACTTTATATCATATGATAAAATTGTTGGTTAATTTTAATCCCTCCTTGACAGTCCCTTACCCTAGTTAGTGGGTTCAGGAAGCGTCAGAAGACAGGATTAGGAGGCCACTGACCAACATTGGTATAGAACAAACACCTGATCTTCATTATCTTCATCTGAGGAGGTGTGTTTGTCATCTACCAGACTATCAACGTCAGAATGCAGTGCAAGGTCCCAATCGTTGTTGTCCAAGGAAACCACCCCCTCGACATCAATATGTTGACTATGGAGGGATTGGATTGGGTTGGGTTGTCATATCCTAGTAAGATATAATGCACCATTCACAACGGGTGTTCCATAGGGAGGTCGTCGTGAGGTTGAAATTGAGAAAGTGGGATGTCATCGTCGTAGAAATGTGCATGAATATCCTTAGATGGGCTCACACGTGGTGGCTCTATAGAAGCATAAATCCCTATGTGGATGTTGACTGGAGGGATTTAGAGAGAAGAAATTGAAGTCAGATTCTCATATATATCGGTCGCAGTGGATGTAGCACTATTTTGACCATCATGACAGTCTCTGGTACACTAGAGATGGAAAGGTCTAGATGATACGATCAAATCTTCTGAAGGAAGGCGTCGATGCTTGTCCAGTTCTTGGCATGAAGTATTCAAAGTCTTGAATGAATTTAAAGATGGTGGAGATGAACCCCCTTTTTATGTTTTGGGAAAATTGCTCATGTCTGCGTTGTTGCTTTGCAGCGCGTGGTTCCTTTTTCTTTTCGAAGTCGTCCTCTTTGGCATTACAGAAGTTATGCATCTTTAGTTGTAACGCCAGTACTTCCGCCATCTGTTGGGGGAGAGTAGCCAAAGTGTCAAATTTTCGCTCCAAGGCCGCTACTTGGCGCGGGAGATGTTGTAGGTTAAATATGGTGTCGGTGAGCTTTACTACCTGTGTAAATAAACCACACACATCTGTTGTGAGCTTATCAAAATCGACAATGTTTTGCTCAGTTACCTCACGTAGATGATCAAATGCATGGTCGAGGGTGTCAGGGCGATGGATCGTCAAAAGGAGTGACGAGAGGATGTTGGTCAAGAAGATGGTCTTTCCCATGGAGCAGCGCGTGTGGTAGAAGGGCCTTCATGATGTTGTTGTTGTCGTTGAGGTGGGCTACTGGATGGAATGTCGTGAACTTGATGGAAGGTGGGAGGGAGGTTGGGAAGGAGGTTGGACCGGGACAATTGCCGCAGCAACAGAGGTATAGGTAGGAGGTGGAGGTGGAGATTTTACTCTTACCCTGTGATTCTTCTACGCATGCCTTTTGTGTGGGAGCAGTTGGTTCCTTTGTCGAGTGAGTTCGGCATGGAGGTGGAGGTTGAGGAACCTCAGAGATGTATTCTAATGGCTCATCTTAGGCACTCTCATCGGAGTCTTCGACTACCATAGAGAGTGGCTCTCTTGGCACTATTGGCACAGACAAGAGGACAATACAGGGCGGTTACGTCCTAGGGTCGAAGTAGATCCTCAAGGTCAGGCGAGCTATTGGCTGAGTTCAACTTATGTATAGGGCAGTTTCTGCTCGTCATAGTGGTTGAACTCCAGCAAACGGATGAAAATATCAATTTTCATGAAACGATATAGCTTTCCATTTCAGCACAGGAGAGTGCTGGTGTAGATCAGATATTTTATGTCAATGAGGCACCCGTCTTTGGTTTCTCTAAAACTCTTGAGGATATTGGGATGCCCGAACACCCAATAGATGAGGTTGATAAGGCCGTCCATGTCGTAGTCTTTTTGTGGAAAGGACACTATAGATATCCATTGGTCAATCATCAACCTGCCAATGTTGACAAGTTTCCCCTCCATGATACAAGATAAGAAATAAAGCTCCTCGTGAAATATATTGTCAGTCTCTGACTTGGTAAAGAGAATGTTGGCAATGATTTTGTGTATGATTCTCTATAAGCCAGAATGAACATTAGTACCCTTAGCAGCCTCTGACATGTAACTGGGCTGGCTAGTGAGTTTCGTCCATATCTTGTCAGCTTTGAAACAAAAATCCTCTTTGTCTAGATGGATGGAATTTTCCGCTACTGCTTCTTCAACATTAGTATAGAATATTTTGTTCAACCTTTCTCAGTAAGAACTTCATCCTTGTTGAAGAGGCACACTTGAATTTGCCAACATCCGCCACACTTCTATCTATCAGCCGGTGCCACCAGGAGTTCCTATGGAGGAAATGAACTCTCGTGTCAGCTCATTGTAAGATAGAGGCACTTCAAAACAGAGCTTTGTTAAGTTAGAGTTGGCTAACAGGTAATAAACCTGTTGCCAGATGCCAAATTCTTTGAGTGTTAGCTTAAATGCAAAGTGTATTGCTTTGAAAGATTTTCCTTCCATCACGGTGTATGTTGCATGATGTTTCTTATCGCGAGGGAGAAACATGCCTTGCTACATTTACTAGTCAAGGTTGTCCTCCCGTGTTGTCTGAGATGACTCTACAACCAGATTTGCAATCCTTGGCCTTTTGCTAATTCAACAACTGAGGACTCACGGCGAGTCCGCTTCACTCCTTGTGGCCATGTCGTGTCAATGGTGTTCCCTGCTTGCGGTGCAATCTCAATAGCAGTGGTGACCGAGGTATCAACAATGGTGGTGACAACAACGATGGTCTCTTCCTCTAGGCGACTATTGCTAGTTCTGCAAAGATCACACAAATAGTGTTTTAGAATTTTGAATAATCATGAGGTGAATCAAAAAATTTGTGATTTAAGATAATGATCTCCATGATGTTCAGAAGTAATCAACCTATGGCTACAGGTTGATGAGAGCGGTGTTGGGTTAGGGGTCGATACACCTTGGAGAAGGCTATCAAGCTTGAAATCATATAGCAAGTAAATATGTGTTTAAAACGGCTATCGGGCTCTGAGGTCGATAGGATATGAGTGATGGAGCTTCCACTTACGTGGAATTGCGTGCACCACTAAAAATCCTAGAGATAGTAAGTCTCTAAGTTTAGCCTTGCGTATGCTATAATAAGATCTCCACCCACGTATGCTAAGATACGTGGAAGTCTTATCGTAGTATAGTTAAGGGTCGAATCCACGAGACAATGGTCTTGTTAAGAGTTTAACAAGATGGAAAACGTAGTAATTCTACTTATCTACTTAAAAGTTGATATTTAGATCCAAGAGTTGGTTTGGTGATTAAACTAATGTGCAAACGAATGAAATAGCAAGAAAGTAAACTTAAGGTTGTAAACGATGTTTGGGAAACCACTAGGATGTGACCGAGTTTCACCACCACTACACATGGATCAAAACATTCATCATAATAACATGGTTTGCAAAGAAAAGGGTCTAAACAGTTAGTTTCTTTGTAGACTTAGCTTCCTTTCGGATAACTAACTACGAGAAACGCGGGGGTATTGCAATGCCAACCATTCCCGAACAAATGGTCACTTACTTTGCATTACTCCCTCCATAAAGTGTGTTCCTCGACCCATCAAAGTTGTACTTCCACACGTCAACTGATTCCATTTCATAGTATGGAAGTACAACGATGGGGGTGAGTTTACTCCACTCCATGAAAGACGTTCTTAGATACCGAAACAGATGTATGGTGACTACATACATCAAGAACTAACATGCAATCAGTAATCAAATCTAAAAGCACAAACGTAGACAATTCGTACTGATAGATAAAAGATAACACAAGTTGGTGATCAAGCAACAAGCATTCATTAAACGATTGATGTTAAACTGAAAAGATAGTATTTCTCTATTGCAAACTCATGAATTACAATGTATGAGATGAAAACATGGGTAGCGGGGCTACTCCCCGCACCCTAGTGTATGAGACTACTCGCTCATGGCAAGAACAAAGGAGGCGGGAAGAGAGAGAGAGAGAGAAAGCATCATCTCCACGTAGGAGGGAGGAAGTTCGACCCCTTAGAGGAGAGAGAAACTATCTTCACGCCACGTGGTTGTCTTGATGAAGAATCCTCAACTTCCCACCTTCTTATGTTGATGAGAGAGGAAATAGCTTGAAGATGGAGTATGGATCTTGAACCGACAACCTTTGGGCGAAGGATGAAGGTGGAACAACTCTGGAGTGATTGGGGCAGCCTCTGGGCGTCCAAGAAGTTGATCCCAAATGAGGACTCCTTAATTCATATTTATAGGCTTCCAAGGAATCCCAAACGGTCTTGGGACCGTTTGGGTCTTTAACGGTTTGGGGACCGTTTGGCTTCATACGGTCTCGGGACCGTTTGGCTTCATACGGTCTTGGGACCGTTTGCCTTCATTCGGTTTCCAAATTGTTTGCCTTTATCGGTCTTGGGACCGTTTGAGTTCATTCGGTCTTGGGACCGTTTGGACTTCATTCGGTCTTGGGACCGTTTGCCTTTATTCGGTCTCGGGACCGCTTTGAGTTCATTCGGTCTTGGGACCATTTGGACTTCTTTCGGTCTTGGGACCGTTTGGACTTCATTCGGTCTCGGGACCGTTTGAGTTCATTCGGTCTTGGGACCGTTTGGACTTCATTCGGTATCATAGCCAATTCCCCTTCAGTAGGTGGGGCCCACATGGGCATGTAACATGTCAGTCTTAAGTTGTGCGGTCCAGACAAGTTGGAAAGGGCTATCTACTGAGACGAGATGGAGCCACCCTTGTGCTGGTAGTCGTGAATGGGAGATGGGTGTCCATGGGTCATTTTGGGTCTGTACTGAAATGGGGAAGATCTTATGAGGCCATATATTGAGCCTTGACGAGGACGTCAACAGTCTAAGTGGGGGAGATTGTAACGTCCCGGGATTGGAGGCCTCAGATAAAATGATCTTAAAAGGAATGATTGGACTATCCATATCACCAAGGTGCATCTCCTTTTCCGGGAGACCATCACTAAAGAACTTCATAGTTAAGCGTGCTCAACTTGGAGTAGTACTAGGATGGGTGACCAGTAGGGAAGTTGACCCCAGCTTATGCGTGAGTGAGGACAAAGCGCGCAGTTACGGCTAGTGGTGGTCTATGGGGCCAGTCGTCATTCCTGAAACTCTACTAGAGCCTTGGGTAGTGGTCCCAGGCGTTATAACTGCCCCTGATTACTATACCTTTAATGAACATAATTGGAAATGTGGGTGTGTATTTTTGGTCTGGAAACTTACCAAAAGTGACATCTACATTCATGAGCACAACAATATACCGTTCGGTAACTACTTTGACTAAAGGAAGGGAACATCTCTCTGATTTTACTCACATTCTATTTTTCCTTAGTCCTCATTCTTTTTGGGATTTTCTATGATGTGGATGTTGAGTAGGGGATGAGGTAGCTCTTTCTTGTCCATGAGAGTGTGTCTTTGACTGAATACGAGTATGTATTTTTATTTTATTTTGTGTTTAGCAAGAATCAGTTGATGATGTTCTAGGATTGGAAGCAAGTTAGAGAAATCTATAATATTTTGTTGAGAGAAAGTTATAAAAAGAAATATCATTATCAACATAGAAGTAGAAAATTTGTCCTCAGTCGTTGTTTCTTCACATTGGATCTGTAAAAAAGTAGCTTATAGAACAAGGACTAAGTTCTTGAGAAAAAGAGTTGATCATCTTCATAATCTTCATTTATACATGGAAAAAATTAAAAAAGATGTCAAAAACTTGTAAGAGAAAATAAAATGAAGAAAGGAAAGATGAAGAATCTTGATACTATTGGTACATGTCTAATCAGATTACACCCCCACAAACTTACAATACACTTTGTCTCCAGAGTGGAAAAGTAAGAAAGAAAAAGAAATCAGATGAAATTGTCGATTAAGCCTAGTGACAGTGTTCTACATTCGCCCATTCAGATTTTAGAAGAATCATTGACATGCATGCTAGGGTAGTTCTATGCCTGGCATTCTTCCACTACAACATGAAGAACAGAGATAGAATACATCCAATGAAGGATGTAAAAGCCACAGTCATTTGAAAGCCTTCTTTACTATGGTGACAAAATTGGGGCTTGATCCATGTCCTTCACTTTGTGGGGGAGTTGTGGGAAAAGGGCCAATGTTGGTTCCATGAAGATGTTACAACTCATACCATGCTTAGCTAGTAATCAAAGAGTTAAACATAACCCTAGTTATATTGATTCATGTTCATATTTAATTATCTTATCAATTAAATTAGGTTTAATATTTTAAATCATGTTTTGGTTAAACTGAAGACAATTCAAATATGAAACCATAGAAACAAGAATGAATAAAATCAAAGTTTAAATGATAACATACAACCTTTTCAGTTCTCCTTTAGAGTTTCCATCGGTTGACAACCGATGAGTGTCGGTCGAAGGTTTTGTCAGGTTGGACAAATGATGGTTTAGGATCAAAGACTTATATGCCTTTAAATCGAAGATTTTCCCTTAATTGATAAAATGATGGTTTTGAATCGATGGTTTTATAGGAAATCCTAAATCGATGGTTTTACTAAGGTCTCGTAAACCGATGGTTTTAGTTCAAGGATGCCTTCAAATGGCTCAGTAAGGAAGCATCTTCCGATGGTCCAGCGAGGTAGTTATCTACCGAGGGTTTGGTTGGAAGTGTCCTACCAACGGTTTGATTGATGGACAACAACTGTAGGAAAAACACACTGAAGGTTTCATGAATTGATGGTTGCGCTAACAGCCAGTAATCAATGGCTCGACAGTCGAAGGGGACAACCAACAGTTGTCAAAATCGAAGGTTTTACCTATTGATGGTTTCTCTGTGTGCCGCCCAGGTGCACCAATCTTGAGATCCTTCGATATTATAAATAGGCAATGAGAATAGATGGAAAGAGAAGTATAGTTTCGTATCTATCTTCTGTCCCTTAGAAGACATTGAGTGGCGACACAAGAGGTGATCGTGGAGGCAATCTGAAGGACGACAACGAGGGAGACGACTGGGTCGGCGGAAACCATAGGTTTCCTGGTAGTTTCGTCTTAATAAGTTAACCATAGATTTCTTCTTCTTTCATGCTTTCTTCAACGGAGATCTCTGTTTCAGCAATCAAAGGCTTTTTCTTGATTTTGTTCTTTGTCTTCTACCTCCAACGGACTTCTTTTAAGTACGTCTACCTCCAGTGATGGTTTTTGAGGTTCTGACTTCATATCCGAGCTCGTAGACTGAGATCTAAAGTATATCTAATTTATGCACAAGATCAATAAGCAAGAACGTTTACCAGTGAGAGGAAAATCACCTTCTAACCCTGATTTACAGCATACAAATTTGAAATAATGGTTTTTCAGTATTGAATCTTACTCTTTGATAACTGTGATAAATTCAGTAAGTTTGTGCAGCGATTTTCAATAGTAGAAATGTTATATTAATTATATTTGGGGATGTGATATCATATTGAAAGATTTGCTATGCGATATGCTTTGTATGAAAAGTCATGAATTGGTGGATTTAGAGGCACCGGAGAAGCCATGTTTGCCCTAATCCAGACCTAAAGGATTGATTTATGGATTATGAGAATAATGAAAGTTGCAATTTAGTCAGAGAATATCAGTGTTTAATTTTAAATTCTTATTTTTCAAAAATAGGATAATCGTTAGAAACGAGGACAATATTGTCCAAATAAAATTAAATATCATTAGATGATAGATGCCCTGAAAACTGTAGAATCCTCACAAGAGGCCTGCACTGTAGGGAGGAAACGTGCTTCCCGACTGGAGGTATTTTGTCCAGATTGAGGTAAGTCAGAGTATAGTGGTAGGGTGCGGGGGTCTAGGCCAGTGAGGAAGACTCCTTATAGTATTGTGGTACCAACACCAACGGGGGATGTCAGTGATATCTGTGTTACTGATTAATGAACATCTTCAGTAGTTCCACTAATGCACAACAAGCTAGAGTGCTTTGAATCTCGCCTGAGTACCCCGGTTTAGAGGAGTCCAGATATCTGACCGCTCTCATTAGCCGTCGAGAGCCAGACATGGCTATGCCAATTGTAGACGTGGTATTGAGGTTAAAGACTTAGAATCTCGGACATGCTTCTAAGTCTTGTACAGTGAGATCATAGCTTGTTGTAATGCTTTCACATGTTGTGGTACACCTCATGTGGGTCCCATGGCATAATAAATGGACAAAATTATGTGAATGGATTTAATTTATCCTTTAGTTGTAGTCAATATCAGAACAACTGTCATGCTGATTGATTTACAATTTTAAAACTAACATGCCTACATGCTTTTGTATTTAAGTTCTATTAACTACAAACATCTAAAATATCATGGGTAGTTGTTGATTTTCTACGCACTGAGTCAGTAGCACATCAACCTAGTGAAACATTTTTTTCAGGCAAGGCTTCAGCTCTGTAGGAAGAGTCGGGAGGTTAGCTATCACTAAGAGTAGATTAGCAGAGATCTCGAGAAGACATAGTTAGCTCAGTTATGTGGTCTCTTATCCTTCCTCTAGATCTTGGGAATGATAGAGTGGGAAAAGAGAACAATTTGTAATGAGTTGTACATGATGTAGAATAAGTGAGAACTCTTTCTTTAACATAAAAGTTGAAGTTTGTTGTAATAGTCAATGTTAACGAGATCTGATGTTGCTAGTTCAAATAAATACATGCTTCTGCAAGTTTCTTTATGACACTTTATATCATATGATAAAATTGTTGGTTAATTTTAATCCCTCCTTGACAGTCCCTTACCCTAGTTAGTGGGTTCAGGAAGCGTCAGAAGACAGGATTAGGAGGCCACTGACCAACATTGGTATAGAACAAACACCTGATCTTCATTATCTTCATCTGAGGAGGTGTGTTTGTCATCTACCAGACTATCAACGTCAGAATGCAGTGCAAGGTCCCAATCGTTGTTGTCCAAGGAAACCACCCCCTCGACATCAATATGTTGACTATGGAGGGATTGGATTGGGTTGGGTTGTCATATCCTAGTAAGATATAATGCACCATTCACAACGGGTGTTCCATAGGGAGGTCGTCGTGAGGTTGAAATTGAGAAAGTGGGATGTCATCGTCGTAGAAATGTGCATGAATATCCTTAGATGGGCTGACACGTGGTGGCTCTATAGAAGCATAAATCCCTATGTGGATGTTGACTGGAGGGATTTAGAGAGAAGAAATTGAAGTCAGATTCTCATATATATCGGTCGCAGTGGATGTAGCACCATTTTGACCATCATGACAGTCTCTGGTACACTAGAGATGGAAAGGTCTAGATGATATGATCAAATCTTCTGAAGGAAGGCGTCGATGCTTGTCCAGTTCTTGGCATGAAGTATTCAAAGTCTTGAATGAATTTAAAGATGGTGGAGATGAACCCCCTTTTTATGTTTTGGGAAAATTGCTCATGTCTGCGTTGTTGCTTTGCAGCGCGTGGTTCCTTTTTCTTTTCGAAGTCGTCCTCTTTGGCATTACAGAAGTTATGCATCTTTAGTTGTAACGCCAGTACTTCCTCCATCTGTTGGGGGAGAGTAGCCAAAGTGTCAATTTTTCGCTCCAAGGCCGCTACTTGGCGTGGGAGATGTCGTAGGTTAAATATGGTGTCGGTGAGCTTTACTACCTGTGTAAATAAACCACACACATCTGTTGTGAGCTTATCAAAATCGACAATGTTTTGCTCAGTTACCTCACGTAGATGATCAAATGCATGGTCGAGGGTGTCAGGGCGATGGATCGTCAAAAGGAGTGACGAGAGGATGTTGGTCAAGAAGATGGTCTTTCCCATAGAGCAGCGCGTGTGGTAGAAGGGCCTTCATGATGTTGTTGTTGTCGTTGAGGTGGGCTACTGGACGGAATGTCGTGAACTTGATGGAAGGTGGGAGGGAGGTTGGGAAGGAGGTTGGACCGGGACAATTGCCGCAGCAACAGAGGTATAGGTAGGAGGTGGAGGTGGAGATTTTACTCTTACCCTGTGATTCTTCTACGCATGCCTTTTGTGTGGGAGCAGTTGGTTCCTTTGTCGAGTGAGTTCGGCATGGAGGTGGAGGTTGAGGAACCTCAGAGATGTGTTCTAATGGCTCATCTTAGGCACTCTCATCGGAGTCTTCGACTACCATAGAGAGTGGCTCTCTTGGCACTATTGGCACAGACAAGAGGACAATACAGGGCGGTTACGTCCTAGGGTCGAAGTAGATCCTCAAGGTCAGGCGAGCTATTGGCTGAGTTCAACTTATGTATAGGGCAGTTTCTGCTCGTCATAGTGGTTGAACTCCAACAAACGGATGAAAATATCAATTTTCATGAAACGATATAGCTTTCCATTTCAGCACAGGAGAGTGCTGGTGTAGATCAGATATTTTATGTCAATGAGGCACCCGTCTTTGGTTTCTCTAAAACTCTTGAGGATATTGGGATGCCCGAACACCCAATAGATGAGGTTGATAAGGCCGTCCATGTCGTAGTCTTTTTGCGGAAAGGACATTATAGATATCCATTGGTCAATCATCAACCTGCCAATGTTGACAAGTTTCCCCTCCATGATACAAGATAAGAAATAAAGCTCCTCGTGAAATATATTGTCAGTCTCTGACTTGGTAAAGAGAATGTTGGCAATGATTTTGTGTATGATTCTCTATAAGCCAGAATGAACATTAGTACCCTTAGCAGCCTCTGACATGTAACTGGGCTGGCTAGTGAGTTTCGTCCATATCTTGTCAGCTTTGAAACAAAAATCCTCTTTGTCTAGATGGATGGAATTTTCCGCTACTGCTTCTTCAACATTAGTATAGAATATTTTGTTCAACCTTTCTCAGTAATAACTTCATCCTTGTTGAAGAGGCACACTTAAATTTGCCAACGTCCGCCACACTTCTATCTATCAGCCGGTGCCACCAGGAGTTCCTATGGAGGAAATGAACTCTCGTGTCAGCTCATTGTAAGATAGAGGCACTTCAAAACAGAGCTTTGTTAAGTTAGAGTTGGCTAACAGGTAATAAACCTGTTGCCAGATGCCAAATTCTTTGAGTGTTAGCTTAAATGCAAAGTGTATTGCTTTGAAAGATTTTCCTTCCATCACGGTGTATGTTGCATGATGTTTCTTATCGCGAGGGAGAAACATGCCTTGCTACATTTACTAGTCAAGGTTGTCCTCCCGTGTTGTCTGAGATGACTCTACAACCAGATTTGCAATCCTTGGCCTTTTGCTAATTCAACAACTGAGGACTCACGGCGAGTCCGCTTCACTCCTTGTGGCCATGTCGTGTCAATGGTGTTCCCTGCTTGCGGTGCAATCTCAATAGCAGTGGTGACCGAGGTATCAACAATGGTGGTGACAACAACGATGGTCTCTTCCTCTAGGCGACTATTGCTAGTTCTGCAAAGATCACACAAATAGTGTTTTAGAATTTTGAATAATCATGAGGTGAATCAAAAAATTTGTGATTTAAGATAATGATCTCCATGATGTTCAGAAGTAATCAACCTATGGCTACAGGTTGATGAGAGCGGTGTTGGGTTAGGGGTCGATACACCTTGGAGAAGGCTATCAAGCTTGAAATCATATAGCAAGTAAATATGTGTTTAAAACGGCTATCGGGCTCTGAGGTCGATAGGATATGAGTGATGGAGCTTCCACTTACGTGGAATTGCGTGCACCACTAAAAATCCTAGAGATAGTAAGTCTCTAAGTTTAGCCTTGCGTATGCTATAATAATATCTCCACCCACGTATGCTAAGATACGTGGAAGTCTTATCGTAGTATAGTTAAGGGTCGAATCCACGAGACAATGGTCTTGTTAAGAGTTTAACAAGATGGAAAACGTAGTAATTCTACTTATCTACTTAAAAGTTGATATTTAGATCCAAGAGTTGGTTTGGTGATTAAACTAATGTGCAAACGAATGAAATAGCAAGAAAGTAAACTTAAGGTTGTAAACGATGTTTGGGAAACCACTAGGATGTGACCGAGTTTCACCACCACTACACATGGATCAAAACATTCATCATAATAACATGGTTTGCAAGGAAAAGGGTCTAAACAGTTAGTTTCTTTGTAGACTTAGCTTCCTTTCGGATAACTAACTACGAGAAACGCGGGGGTATTGCAATGCCAACCATTCCCGAACAAATGGTCACTTACTTTGCATTACTCCCTCCATAAAGTGTGTTCCTCGACCCATCAAAGTTGTACTTCCACACGTCAACTGATTCCATTTCATAGTATGGAAGTACAACGATGGGGGTGAGTTTACTCCACTCTATGAAAGACGTTCTTAGATACCGAAACAGATGTATGGTGACTACATACATCAAGAACTAACATGCAATCAGTAATCAAATCTAAAAGCACAAACGTAGACAATTCGTACTGATAGATAAAAGATAACACAAGTTGGTGATCAAGCAACAAGCATTCATTAAACGATTGATGTTAAACTGAAAAGATAGTATTTCTCTATTGCAAACTCATGAATTACAATGTATGAGATGAAAACATGGGTAGCGGGGCTACTCCTCGCACCCTAGTGTATGAGACTACTCGCTAATGGCAAGAACAAAGGAGGCGGGAAGAGAGAGAGAGAGAAAGCATCATCTCTACGTAGGAGGGAGGAAGTTCGACCCCTTAGAGGAGAGAGCAACTATCTTCACGCCACGTGGTTGTCTTGATGAAGAATCCTCAACTTCCCACCTTCTTATGTTGATGAGAGAGGAAATAGCTTGAAGATGGAGTATGGATCTTGAACCGACAGCCTTTGGGCGAAGGATGAAGGTGGAACAACTCTGGAGTGATTGGGGCAGCCTCTGGGCGTCCAAGAAGTTGATCCCAAATGAGGACTCCTTAATTCATATTTATAGGCTTCCAAGGAATCCCAAACGGTCTTGGGACCGTTTGGGTCTTTAACGGTTTGGGGACCGTTTGGCTTCATACGGTCTTGGGACCGTTTGGCTTCATACGGTCTCGGGACCGTTTGGCTTCATACGGTCTTGGGACCGTTTGCCTTCATTCGGTTTCCAAACTGTTTGCCTTTATCGGTCTTGGGACCGTTTGAGTTCATTCGGTCTTGGGACCGTTTGGACTTCATTCGGTCTTGGGACCGTTTGCCTTTATTCGGTCTCGGGATCGCTTTGAGTTCATTCGGTCTTGGGACCATTTGGACTTCATTCGGTCTTGGGACCGTTTGGACTTCATTCGGTCTCGGGACCGTTTGAGTTCATTCGGTCTTGGGACCGTTTGGACTTCATTCGGTCTCGGGACCGTTCGAGTTCATTCGGTCTTGGGACCGTTTAGACTTCATTCGGTATCCAAACCGTTTGCCTTTATTCAGTCTCGGGACCGTTTGAATTCATTCGGTCTCCAGACCGTTTGCCTTTATTCGGTCTCAGGACCGTTTGAGTTCATTCGGTCTTGGGACCGTTTGGACTTCATTCGGTCTCCAGACCGTTTGCCCTTTTGCAATCTTTTTTTGGGTTTTTCTGTAAGAAGAAAAAGATAAATGTTAGTTTAATGGTGAATTCATAATAACGTAGAAAGTTAAGGATTATATCTAATTTATCTAAGAAAGAGTATGGAAAATTGAGAAAAACTAGTAAGATAACATCACAAAATGGGAGGTTATCACCCCCCTAACTTAGAGTCTAGCTTGTCCTCAAGCTGGATAGAGCTAAGGCACGTAGTGGCGAGGCGATTTTATTTAGTGAAGATTTCTATACTCTTGCTTCAATTCTAAACCAGAGATCTCTTAGAGTTTTATCGGGGCTTCCTCTTGCACTAACTCTTTCAGGTGTCGAGAGTTGCGTGGATCTCAGGTTTCTTCCGTATCGCGTAACTCACACCGGGACCACCTTTTCCTTGATCGCATTCCATGCATGTTTTCGACTCTAAGCAGTTTTATACTTCTCTAAAATTCCTACCGAAAGCTAAGATAGGTATGAGGGTTGGCTAAAGGTTGTTGTGTAACTCCCCCTTTAGGTGGGGGAGGGTTTATCTAAACTTTTAGGATCTCACTACCGGGCGCGACACATCTGCCTTTGTGAGGGCAGCTAAATGTACCGGCTGGGCGAGTCCTTTATCAGCTTTTTCATATACTTGGAGGCCTTAGGATCTCACTACCGGGCGTGACACATCTGCCTTTGTGAGGGAAGCTGAATATACCGGTCGGGCAAGATCTTTATTGGTTCTTCGTATAAGTCCTTATGAATGGCACAACTCTCATGTTTTTATTCAACACTCAGGCTTTTATTCATATGCTCACAGGCTTAGGAATTAGGTATTTAGGATTTTATTTGGGCTGCCAAGCCTCTTTTTGAAAAGAAGAAAACTGTTTCTTAGGGTTTCCTGACATGCACTTATTACGGTTTCGTACTTGGTGGTCCGCTTGCAAGGTTCCTTGATTTAGATTTCGCCTGGTTCCCTCCCGTCCTTGAGAGTGTTTAGCTTGTTTTGGCCAGGATGTTAACCTGTGGAGAGTCTGATGCAGAATTGAAGCAAAAGCATAGGAATCGAGTATGAAAGTGATTTATTAATTCGTCATTACATGCCTAAATGCTACTTATGTAAGTGAGGATTACTTTGTCTCTAACTTAGCTAGGGGTGTCCCTTTTCCAAAAAGAATGTTTACTTATGTACAACAGTTATTCTATCAAAGAAATTATCAGAAGAAATAGTTGTCAGAAAAAGAAAAGAAATTGTAAGAGAGAATAAAGGTAAAAGGAAGAGTGGAAAGTAGAAGGTTTGAAAATAATACCTCGCCCTTGCCCAGTGTACCCCCCCCCAACTTATCATCCACTCTGTCCTCAGAGTGTCAAGGTGATAGGTTGAGAAGTACATGGGCAAGGGTATCACGGTTTTGTTAATCCCTTGTTTGCTCCATACGATCGTAGGAGATTAGCTGCAAACATTCCACGTAAAGCGTGATAATCCACGTCCTTCATGTCTTCGACGTGCTTACCGAGGACAGTAAGGGTATACATCCAGTAAAGGACGTGGAAACCACAGTCGTTAGATTCTCTGATCTGCTGGGGACATCTGTGGCTGAAGGCTGGGAGGTGAAAATGTTCTTTTTCGTACGCTTTTGTGTGTTTGCCCAGGAGATCGTGTAGTCGTTCAGCATAGTCCTTCGCCACTTCCTCCATGGGCGTCTTTGCTGTAACAACATACTGTTTTTGGTTTGGATCAAAATGGCTGTCGGAACTATTGTAGATGATTGTTGTTCCTTCATGTAGGTTTGTTTCCAGTAGCATCCAGTGGTCGAAATGAAGAAAGGGAAGCATAATGAACTTTGGAGTTGTGTGTTGAAGATATGAGATAAGTGTCGATGTGGTTCCGAAGTTCTTCGACCCTAATAGATCATCCTTCGTGTATGTTGACGCCATATAAACCGTAGGGTGGTCCCGTGCTAGAAGAAACTGGTACGCAGTCATCACGCTCACGGATAAAGAACCTTTAATTTGTACGGTTTCACGGAGAGAATATGTCATTACTAGAATGTCTCCTTGCAGGAAAACCAGCTCATCGTTCTCTGCGTGTAGCCGAGACATGATGAGTCGGAGTTCGTTGTCGGAGAGGCTCTGGCATGCATTAAGGTCAAAATTTGGATACGTTGGTTTTATGGCAAATAGGGGCACCATTGGTTGGAATGCTCTGTTGATGGTGACCCTTGTTATCAAGTCGATGTCACCTTTATCCTCCGCCATATCGAAAGCATAAGGGTCCCGCTGGCGTTGTTCCGGAACCTTGGCGGTTTGTTGTTGCTTTTTCTCCAACTCCTTTAGAATTGTCCTGCATGGACGCTTTTGCGGACGTTGGATAGCAGAGAAGAGATACTGAGGTACATCGTCTTGTGCCATTGTCAGATCCTTAAAGAATCGTCTGTCGCAAATGAGTTCCATGGCATAACGTCCCCGTAAAGAGTGCATATCCTCTGTTGCTAACTCGGTAAAGGGGATTTGTCAGTTTAGTGCTTCTGTGTCTTATTGTACAGAAAGCACAATCCCCTGAACCCTCAATTGTTTGGACTGGTGGGTTGATGATTCGGAACCAGGGTTGATTCCAACCATGTCTAAGCGATGGGCAGGCGGCCCATATTATTTTGAGAAGCCGGAAAGGAATGCATCGTGCTTCCCCGGCTTCTAACCCTGCAAAGTTGATCTGTCCGACTAGTAGTTCGCTGGAGCAGAAGTTGTACACCTTGGCGTCGCGTGCCTCGATGTCGATGATCATGAGCAGCCAGTGTCCGGAAATTTTAAAGGGCACGGTGATGTAGCGTGCTCTCCTTGCTAGACCGGCCTACAGCCGTTCTATGGATTTCGCTTGTAAGTCCTTGTGTAGCAGAGATAGGGATAGGGCGGGTGAAGCGTTGAAAACAGGCTGCGCTTTCTTGGAGCTTCAGAATTCTTCTATAGCATTGGCAAGTAGGACGCGAAAGATAGCCATCGTCACCGCCGATTGTGGTCGAAGTTGAATACGGAAATCTTCGCGGGTCAGCTTGCGCTTTGTCTTGGTATTGTTATATATGATGTCCCCCCCCCCCCGTTCTTGGCATCGTTTAAAATAGTGTTTAGGATAAAGATGTCCTAAACATCTAGTGTAGAGATGGCCGCAATTTGTAGGTCTTTCATCATGTGAGGTAGAGGCGGCAGCGGGGGCAGGTCCTGTGGAGGGGGTGGAGTCTGCGCACTGTCGGCTAAGAACGGAGGCAAAGCTTCATCTTTGTCTGAGTCAAAGCTGGAGTCGAGTCTATCTTCTGTGTCGAGACTCACTCTATCGGGTTCTTCTTGTTCTGGGGGGAAGTTTGTAGATTGTTGAATTGCTGCTGTAGTTGGGCTTATGCTGGTTTCCATTATACATTGTTGAAATTCAGCAAAAGCGGCTTCTTTAGCAGCTTCCCCCAGTGATCCCATGGCTGAGAAATTAAAGAACTGGTCCTCATATGACATTGTGACATTGTCATTGTTATTGGGGGACTTAGGGTCTTTGGTTGCACCCTCTTGGTGGCCTCT
Source organism: Alisma plantago-aquatica (assembly GCA_963693085.1). Taxonomy (NCBI): domain Eukaryota; kingdom Viridiplantae; phylum Streptophyta; class Magnoliopsida; order Alismatales; family Alismataceae; genus Alisma; species Alisma plantago-aquatica. The sequence goes on along the minus strand of OY856409.1, from coordinate 1,438,560,810 downwards.
ATCTTGTCTTGTTTGTGCGGGGTCTGCCCCTCAGCTAGTGCCCTCCCCAGCATTGTCTGGGTCATCGGGTTGATCGTCTGAGGAGGAGTTGTCGTTGTTAGAGTCAGCCGAGGAATCAGAATCCTCATCTTCGTCTTCATTTTCATCTTCATCGTCATCCGCCGCCTTTTCTTTTGCCTTCGTGATCGACTTCTTCTTGCACTACCGATGGATTGCTTGCAGCTCTTCAAGTGCCACTTGCACATGCTCGTGGGTTTCGAGCAGTGCGTCGTGGCTGTCTTTAAGATCCGCATATCTTGCTTCGGCGGAGTGGAGTCGTGCAGACAGATCGATTGTTTGTGTGCGAAGGTCTTTAAGTTCTTTGTTGGAGTCCTCCTCCTGGCAGCGGATGAGTTGTAAAAGGTTGTTGTTGATGTCGTCCAAGCGCGTGCTTTGAGCAGTTTGCTGCTGCTGAAGCTCGCGGAGGGTCTCAAGCAAAGGTTGAGTTTGCGTAGAGACCCTATCGACTTGCTGGGCCAACGCTTCTTGCTGGCCTTTCATCTCGAGTACCAATTCCGGCAAGGTTTGTAAGCGGCTCTCGATGCGATCGACTTGCTGAGCCGCTGTTTCCTGCCGTTGTTGGATGCTTGCGATGATGCCTGGTAAGGCGTTGTTCCGCTCGTCGGTCTTGGAGACATGTGAAGCGATTTCCTGCACACAAGAAAAAATAGATGATAATATGTTAGAAGGATCGGTGAGGAGGTTTCGAATGGCGTCAAATTGCCGTCCGAATTCCTCACCGACGTTTGAAAAGGGGACCCCAGAGTTGGAAGGGTGAGGTGGCTGGGGTCGGGGTGGAAGGGTGGTACTGCCTTGCGAAAGAGACACTATTGATGGACCTGCGAATTGCGTGGTGACTGTTGATGGAGTCACTAGCGATATCAGGGTGGTGGTGGTAGATGAGGTGGTGGATGGGAATGGTGGTGACATCCCGGGTGAGAAGGGATGAAATGGGAATGACGAAGGGAAAGAAGTTGAAGTGAAGGTGAGATCGGGTGTTGAGGTGGAGAATGGAGTGCCCGAAGGGGAAAAGAGTGAGGCGAAGTATGCGGGTGAAGTTGTGGATGTGGATGAGGAAATTATGGTGGGCGTTGTTGTGGAGAATGGGGGAAGAGTGATGGATGGTGGAATGGTGGAGGGTGGTGGTGTGGTGGCGGAGTGGTGGAAGGTGGTAGTGGTGGTGGTGGTTGTAAAGGTGAGCCCAACATCCAGATCGAAGATGAAAGTTTCTGGTGTTTCGGTGTTGTGTGGTGGCTCCGCCTCTGGGTTTATCTTTGATGTCGGCGTCTCTGATTGTTGTTGTTTTTGTATACGTAGCTTTGAAGGTCGTGTTACTGGAATTTTCTTTGGCCTTGCTGCGGGGGCAGTGACGCTGTGCTCAGTTTGCCCTGTCTTTTCTTGTTTTCTTTTGCTTTGACTGAGGCTATGAGGTTGGCAAGCTCTTCTTCAGTGAAGAGCAGCTTATCTTTGTCATAGTCCGCCAGTTCTGGAAGAGGTAGCAGAGTTCTGGATGTTTTGACGGTTGGGCAGAAAATGTAGTGGAGTTTAGCATCTTTCTCCTTTATAATGTATGAGTTATTTAAACTCTGTTTATTTGTAAGGATGTCGCCCTTTATCACCGTGCACTTGGGTAGCGGTCTGTCCATCTTGAGAAATTTCAAGATTGATGTTATATGACCACCCATGCAGATTTCTTTCCCGAGGGCATAAGCTGCGTGCTTGTGAATCATTTGTCGGCCTATGTTGACCGGCTGCCCTGTGAGAATGGACCATAGGATAAAGAGATCTGAGATAATAACGTTCCCACTCTCTGTCCTAGGGAAAAGGACGTCAGTAATGATATTGTGCAGTGTGCGCACCAGGCCAGAATGAATGTTAGAGGCCTTGCAAGTTTTTGCCTCGTAGGTTAGAATCCCCGTTAAGGATTTCCAGAAGTTGTGCCTGTTGAACTGGGAGTTGTCCAGGCCTACAACTTTAGCCTTCTTCAGTTGATCCTGGTTGTCGATGAAGATCTCATTCAGCATGTTCTCGGTTAAGACAACCTTTCTTCCAAAAAGTGAGGTGACCAGCCTGCGGTCACCTCTGTCTTTCCATTTATCCTTTGCGTCCACGGTTTCTTTGTTGAGGTATGTGAAGAACTCTATCGTGGGCTCAACATAAGAGGTTTCTGCGACAAAACAGAGTTTTGAAAGATTCGCGTTGTCGAAGAAGGCGAGAACTCTGTCATAAATCCCCATTCTCTTCAGTATGTTTGAGCAGACATACTGTGTTGGGCGTAATGCTTTGTCACCACCTGGGAGGTTTTGGATGTACAAGTCAACAGGTGTTGGTTCTGCGGTGGTAGTAGCAGGAAATGCGACAGCAGGGGTATCATGTCCTGCTAAGATCTGTTCCTTTACGGTAGAGGGCCGAACTTGCTTCCTTGCCCTTTTCTTTGATGGTTGTCCCTTGGCGGCTTGCCTTTTGCCTTTAGACTTTAGGACTGGGGATTCGTCATCGGAGTTTGGTGCGTACTCCGAACCTTCGTCACTGGAGGAAATCTCCTCCACTTCTTCAACAGGGTCTTCGGTTAGGCACATGTTGATTCGGTCAAGTTCATTCATGACTTTGATCAGGTCAACTTTTGGTGGGATCCTTCCGGTCTTTTTGTAGGTGTCCACGATTTGCTGGAGCTTTGTGCGGTCCTCCAGTAGTTGCTCCCTTGTCCAGAAGGGAGCGTCAGCAGTTCCTATGGCTTCTTTTGCAGGTGAGGCCATTCTGTAATCAGATAATTTTATATGTTAAAAAAGAAAAAATGTTGAAAGAATTGCAATATTGAAAAATGAAATCATTTCAAGGGTGAAATCATGTTTTCCAAGACTGTTTGGGTCTAAACGGTATCAAGACCGTTTGGCTCCAAACGGTTTCAAGACCGTTTGGCTCCAAACGGTTTTCGCTTCAAACGGTTTGCTCTCCAAACGGTTTGCAAGACCGTTTGGCTCCAAACGGTTTCACGACCATTTGGCCCCAAACGGTTTTCTCTCCAAACGGTTTGTAAGACCGTTTGGCTCCAAACGGTTTTACGACCGTTTGGGTCCAAACGGTTTCAATACCGTTTGGCTACAAACGGTTTCACGACTGTTTCGGTCCAAACGGTTTCAAGACCGTTCGGCTCCAAACGGTTTCACGACCGTTTGGGTCGAAACCGCTAGGAAGATGAAACGGCGGGAACGAAGAGCGGTGAAAAGACGGCAAAAACGGTGAAAACGACGTCGTTGATGAAGGTGTTGACGGCGATGATAGCGTCGACGGCAATCGGGAGCTTCGTTTGCGGTGGAAACGGCGGAAACGGCGCCGGCGGTAGTGGTTGTAAGGCGGCGACAGCGACGGTGACAGAAATGGTCGCGGCGGTCTACCTCGCTGTCTGTGCGACGATGATGGTGATGGAGATGAGCACGGCGGCGGGAATGTCGGAGAAGGGCGCGTGTCGGCGGTGAGGTAGCTACCTTGGATGCGCGTGGAGACGGCAGAGGTGGTTAGCGAGGGAATGGAATAGGGTTGTCGCACGAGAGAGAATTCTAGAAACCAAAGGAAAGAAGAGGGGGGGAAGCGATATTTATAGAAAAAGGAGGGGCGACGTTACAAACTGTCAAGGACAAACGGTTTCGAGACCGTATGGAGTCCAAACGGTTTTGAGACCGTAAGGATTCAAACGGTTTCGAGACCGTATGGAGCCCAAACGATTTCGAGACCGTGTGGATCCAAACGGTTTTGAGACTGTATGGAGCCCAAACGGTTTCGAGACCGTATGGAGCTCAAACGGTTTCGAGACCGTGTGGAACCAAACGGTTTCGAGACCGTATGGAGCCCAAACGGTTTCGAAACGGTTAGGATAGGAAAAAAGGTTTTTGGTTTTTATAATTTTATGTTTGTTTTGGATGTGTAAATTTTTATATTTTCTAGATAAAGGTGAAAGGTCTAAAAAAAGAAAATAGAAAATTGTCAAAACTAAATAAAATAAAATAAAATAAAATAAAATGTGATACTCAGTTCTTGGGTTGCCTCCCAAGGAGTGCCTGGGTTTTACGTCGCTGGCTCGACAAAATTCTGACTTGGTTAGATTGATGTAGCAGGATCATGAATCTCAATAGTTTGTCTTGGAATTTTGTCAGTTGGGGTATAATATTTCTTCAATCTATGGCCATTAACAGTTCTCTCCCCTCCATTGTCATCAATAATGATGATTGCCACGGTTGGGTAGATGTGCTTGATGGTGAATGGCCCAGACCACTTTGTGCAAAGTTTTCCAGGGAACATCTTAAGTCTAGAGTTGAAAAGAAGGACTTTATCTCCGATGACGATATCTTTCCTTTTGAGATGTCCATCGTGCCACATCTTAGTTTGTTGTTTGTAGATCTTGGCACTTTGGTAGGCGGTCATTCGTAGTTCCTCAAGTTCTTGTAATTGCAGTTGTCTATACTCGCCAGCGCTTTTGAAATCGAAATTCAATTGTTTGATGGCCCACCAAGCTTTATGTTCCAGTTCAACTGGAAGATGACATGACTTTCCATATACCAAACGAAACGGGGTCATTCCTATTGATGTTTTGTAAGCAGTGCGGTATGCCCAAAGAGCATCAGGGAGGTAGACCAATCTGTTTGATGTTTGTTGACTGTCTTTTCTAAAATGGCTTTTAGCTGTCTATTTGAAACTTCGACTTGGCCACTTGTCTGTGGATGGTAAGGTGTGGCGACCTTATGTGTAACTCCATATTTTCTTAGGAGAGCTTCGAAACTTCGTTCTAAGAAATGAGATCCTCCATCTGATATGATTGTTTGAGGAACTCCGAATCTAGGGAAGATGATATCCTTGAACATCTTGATAACTGGTTTGGAGTCGCAAGAAATAGTGGGTATAGCCTCTACCCATTTTGAAACGTAATCCACAGTGACCAGTATATAGGAAAATCTGTAAGATGGGGGAAATGGACCCATGTAATCTACTCCCCATACATCAAAAAGTTCAATTTCTTGCCACAAGGTAAGAGGCATTTCATTTCTTTTAGATATACTCCCGGAAAGCTGACATTTATTGCAGGATCGGACGAAGTTATGGGCGTCCTTTGCTATCGTTGGCCAAAAGAAGCCAGATTGAAGAACTTTTAGAGCAGTTTTCTTTGAACTCATGTGCCCCCCAGTAGGGCCAGAATGACAATGTTCTAAAACATGGGTAATTTCTTCTTCTGGTAGGCAGCGACGGAAAAGTCTGTGCGCACATAGACGGAAAATATATGGTTCGTCCCAAAAGTATTACTTAACATCATGAAGGAATTTCTTTTTATCATGGTGAGAGGCGGACGGGTGGATAATTCCTGTAGCCAGATAGTTCACTATATCGGCATACCAAGGAAATCCGGTAGTAACTTTCATAAGTTGGTCGTCGAGTAGGGAGTCCCGAATAGGTATATTATCATCCTCCTAAGACTCGATGCGACTTAGATGATCAACGACGACATTTTCCACCCCGCTCTTGTCTTTTATTTCTAAGTCAAATTCTTGAAGCATCAATACCCAGCGGATGAGTTTGGGTTTTGCATCTTGTTTCTGAATTAGGTATTTGATGGCGGAGTGGTCCGTGTATACGATGACTTTCGATCCAATTAGATAGGAACGAAATTTCTCAAAGGCGTAGATGGCGGCCAAGAATTCCTTTTCGGTAGTAGTATAATTCTTTTGCGCCTCATCTAGCGTCTTTGATGCATAGTATATCACATGGGGCTTTTTGTCTATTCTCTGCCCTAGCACCGCTCCTATAGCATAGTCGCTAGCGTCACACATTATCTCAAATGGTTGTGACCAGTCATGTGCTCTCAGAATAGGTGCAGAGATTAGAGCATTCTTTAAGGTTGTGAAGCTATGTAGGCATTCATGGTTAAAATTGAAATCAGCATCCTTGGTTAATAAGTAGGTCATGGGTTTTGCTATTTTTGAGAAGTCTTTAATAAATCTTCGATAGAATCCAACATGACCCAGGAATGCTCGCACTCCTCTTATGTCCTTTGGTGGAGACAGCTTTGAGATGACATCGATTTTCGCTTTGTCTACTTCAATTCCTCTTTCACTTACTCGATGTCCGAGGACAACACCTTCGGTCACCATAAAGTGGCACTTTTCCCAATTCAGGATAAGGTTTGTTTCCTCGCATCTTTGTAAAACTTTACTGAAGTTGAGTAGAAAATTGTCAAAAGAATCTCCGTAAACTGAAAAGTCGTCCATAAATACTTCCATTATGGACTCGGTTAATCCCGCGAAAATTGCTGACATACATCTTTGGAAGGTTGCGGGTGCGTTGCACAGCCCAAAAGGCATCCTTCTGAAAGCGTAGGTTCCAAAGGGGCAAGTAAAGGTTGTTTTTTCTTGGTCTTCTGGGTGTATTGGAATTTGATAGAACCCGGAATAACCATCGAGGTAGCATAAGAACTTTTGGTGGGCCAAGCGTTCAAGGACTTCATCAAGGAAAGGTAGAGGGAAGTGATCTTTTCTTGTTGCTCTGTTTAGTTTTCTGTAATCGATACACATCCTCCATCCTGTGACAGTCCTTGTGGGTACTAGCTCATTTTTATCATTCAGAACGACAGTGGTACCCCCTTTTTTGGGGACCACATGGACTGGGCTGACCCATTGAGAATAAAAAATGAGATATATGATACCAGCTTTTAAGAGTTTAAGGACCTCGAGGCGAACCACTTCTTTGAGGTTTGGGTTTAGTTTCCTCTGATGTTCCCTCGATGGTTTGAACTCTTCTACCATAGGTAGTCTGTGCACAGCTGGATTTATTCCTGTTAGGTCAGTCATTTTATATCTGATAGCTTTCTTGTGTTTCCTTAGCTCAACAAGAAGTCTTTCTTCTTGATCAACTATTAAGGTAGAGCTGATTATAACTGGGCACAGTTTTTCTTCGTCCAGGAAGACATGTTTGAGTCCAACTAGTAAGGCTTTCATTTCAGGGGTCTTGGGTACTTCTATAGTTTCCAAAGTGGTGACAGATTTCAATTCCTCAAAAGTGGCTGCTGGAGCTTCTTCGGCTTGGTCTAAGTATCGCCGACATTGTTGTACTAGTTCGCTGGCTGAAAATTCAACTTCTGGGTTTGTCAAGACATTCTCCAGATCATCAGATGATTTGGCTGTTTCTGGTTGTAATTGAGACATTTTTTCTATTGCCTCGAGAAGGAAAACTTCTTCCTGAATACTGGGACCTTTTAGGCTGTTAAGGACTCTGAATTGGATGGCTTCCTTTCCTAGTCTTAAGATAATCGTGCCTGCTGCGACGTCGATAAGTGCTCTTGTTGTAGCAAGGAAAGGCCTGCCAAATATTATTGGATATCTTAGATCTTCCTTTATATCCATAATAACAAAGTCGCAAGGGACATAAGAGTCCCTCCCTATCCTGACCGGGATATCTTCAATGATCCCCAACGTGCAGTGATGGTATAATCAGCCAGCTGTATTGTCATTGTTGTTGGTAATAACTCGGTAAAACCCAACCTTTTGCACATTAAGAAGGGCATAATAGATATACTAGCTCCTAAATCAGCTAATCCTTTTTTGCTAGAGGTGTTCCCGATGGAACATTGGATACCAAAGGAACCAGGATCCTTTTGTTTCTTTGACATTTTGTTGAGAATAATATCAGAAGTTGTCTGAGCCAGTTTAACAGTCTCTTGTTCTCCAGTCATACATTTCCTTGATAACAAGGTCTTCAGGTATTTGGCCCAAGCTGGTATTTCGGAGAGAGCATCAAGGAACGAGATATCAATATATAGTTTTTTCATCGCTTCCTTAAATTTTTGGAATCTGGTATCCAGATTAGTCCCTCTCAACCTACCTGGGTATGGTATTCTGGGCTTATATGGCGGAACTTCAGGTTCTTTGAAATCTAGTCCTTTTTCCTTTTCCTTCTTGAATTCTATGGTCTTTTCAGTTTCTTGGTTTGTGCTAGCGATTGGGTCGATGACAGCTATATCTTCATCTTCCTGAATGATTTTCGTGGCTTCAGTAAGGACACAACCCGACCTTGTGGTGATGGCTTTCAATTGTTCTTGTCTGGGTTGATCGTGTCTTGGGTTTATCTCTGGCTGACCAGCAAAAGTGCCTACCGGAGGTTTTAGTTGAGCTGCGATTTGTGCTAACTGAGTTTCAACGACTTTTTGTTGGGCTTGCTGGTTGGCAAGCATGGTTTGTTGCGATTGCAACATTCGTCTTATCAATGACAGTTCATCTGTTGGTGGAGGCGGATTATTCTTTTGTGGATTTTGTTGATACTGTTGTGGTTGTTTCTGCTGAGGTGCAGGTAATTGGGGTTGTTGAATTTGTGGTTGTTGCAGCTGAGGTTGCTGCAATTGCGGGTGCAACGGTGGACGAGTGTATTGGTAATATGCAGAAGGGTTTCTTGGTTGTGTGAATCCTTACAATCCTCCTCTGAAGTTTCCCTGGTTTCGATTGTAGTTGTTCTGGAAACCTGGTGGCGATCTATTAAAAACTCCTCCTTGAGTCTGGTGCTGTGGGTTGGCAGTCCCCGCAGGATTCCCATACTGAAACCCGGGATGGTTTCTTGGTTGATTTGGGTTATAATAAGCTTGTCCCGGTATAGTGTGGATAGAATTTACTTGTTCTGGTGACAAATCCTCAGGTTGTTCGATGATCGGTTCATACTTTGGCTGCGGTGTCTGCATGTCCATCATCACATTGTATAGAAGACCACATGATAATGTGGGATGATCGGATGCATGACATGCCTCACAAGTCCCGGTAGCTGCCTTAACCTGTTGGGGGTTCTTCTTTTCTCCGAGTGTCGTTTCAAGAACTTGTTGCTTGTGAGCGATAGTTTTTAGGGCTTCGGCGATGGCTTTCATTTCCATTGATTCTTCAGCCTTACAAACTTTTAGAATTCACCCAGTGGATGATCTTGACCAATTAGATTGGTTCTCGGCCCCAAGTGTAACAATCCTCAAGGCATCTTCGTAGTTCTTTCGCATGAAATTTCCCCCAGATGAGGAATCCAAAAATTTCTTAATGTCATCACTTACTCCTCTGTAGAATGTTTCAATAAGCTGATTTTAGGAGATTCCGTGATGCAGAAATTTCCTCAAAAGTTCCTTGAATCTTTCCCACGATTCTGCCAGTGATTCCCCTGGGAGTTGAGAAAAGTGGTTAATTTGTCCCCTAATCTCATAAGTCAACGAAGGTGGAAAGAACTTCTCTAGAAACTTTTCTTCCAAAGGAGCCCAGGTGGTGATTGGCTCCCCATCTAGCGTGTTATACCAGCTCAATGCCCTTCCGGACAAAGTGAAGTGAAAAAGGTGTAACATGATTGCGTCGAAAGGAACTCCGACATGTAGTACTAGCCGACAAAGAGACTTGAATCGCTTTAGGTGATCCATGTAATCATTCCCAGCACCTCCAGAAAACGAAATGCCTTGCATAATCTGGATTCATTGCGTGCGGATCTCAAAGTTAGGAACATTGATGAGCGGGGGCCTAACTGGGTGATTATCTTCAAAGTTCTTAGGAACGGCTTAATCCCGAAGTTGCTTGTTTCGCAACACTATCTGAGCAGCGGTTGTGGCTGCTTCATTCTCAGCTCGAATGCGGGCCTGTTCTTCAACTCGGACCTCAACTTGAATCTGAGCACGTGTGTCAGCAATAAGTTGTGCTCTTTGAGCTGCTATGGCCACGTTGACTCTTTCCGATGTTATGTAAAGGTTGCATACACGTTTTCTACCTGAGTAGAAGAAGAAACACACTTTAGGTAATGCGGAGAAAGGATGAAATCAAGATGATATGAATTATGGTTAAAGAAAAGTGTAAAATCCTAATCAACTAGAAAGGTAACAAGTAAAATTAAAACGTTCCATTGTCCCCGGCAACGACGCTAATTTTTGATGGAGCTTCCACTTACGTGGAATTGCGTGCACCACTAAAAAGCTAGGGTGAGTAAGTCTCTAAGTTTAGCCTTGCGTATGCTATAATAAGATCTCCACCCACGTATGCTAAGATACGTGGAAGTCTTATTGTAGTATAGTTAAGGGTCGAATCCACGAGACAATGGTCTTGTTAAGAGTTAAACAAGATGGAAAACGTAGTAATTCTACTTATCTACTTAAAAGTTGATATTTAGATCCAAGAGTTGGTTTGGTGATTAAACTAATGTGCAAAGGAAGTAAATAGCAAGAAAGTAAACTTAAGGTTGTAAACGATGTTTGGGAAACCACTAGGATGTGACCGAGTTTCACCACCACTACACATGGATCAAAACATTCATCATAATAACATGGTTTGCAAAGAAAAGGGTCTAAACAGTTAGTATCTTTGTAGACTTAGCTTCCTTTCGGATAACTAACTACGAGAAACGCGGGGGTATTGCAATGCCAACCATTCCCGAACAAATGGTCACTTACTTTGCATTACTCCCTCCATAAAGTGTGTTCCTCGACCCATCAAAGTTGTACTTCCACACAACAACTGATTCCATTTCATAGTATGGAAGTACAACGATGGGGGTGAGTTTACTCCACTCCATGAAAGACATTCCTAGATACCGAAACATATGTATGGTGACTACATACATCAAGAACTAACATGCAATCGGTAATCAAATCTAAAAGCACAAACGTAGACAATTCGTACTGATAGATAAAAGATAACACAAGTTGGTGATCAAGCAACAAGCATTCATTAAACGATTGATGTTAAACTGAAAAGATAGTATTTCTCTATTGCAAACTCATGAATTACAATGTATGAGATGAAAACATGGGTAGCGGGGCTACTCCCCGCACCCTAGTGTATGAGACTACTCGCTCATGGCAAGAACAAAGAAGGAGGCGGGAAGAGAGAGAGAAAGCATCATCTCCACGTAGGAGGGAGGAAGGTCGACCCCTTGGAGGAGAGAGCAACTATCTTCACGCCACATGGTTGTCTTGATGAAGAATCCTCCACTTCCCACCTTCTTATGTTGATGAGAGAGGAAATAGCTTGAAAATGGAGTATGGATCTTGAACCGACAGCCTTTGGGCGAAGGATGAAGGTGGAACAGCTCTGGAGTGATTGGGGCAGCCTCTGGGCGTCCAAGAAGTTGATCCCAAATGAGGACTCCTTAGGTCCTATTTATAGGCTTCCAAGGAATCCCAAACAGTCTTGGGACCGTTTGGGTATATAATGGTTTGGGGACCGTTTGGCATCAAACGGTCTCGGGACCGTTTGGCTTCATACGGTCTTGGGACCGTTTGCCTTCATTCAGTTTCCAAACCGTTTGCCTTTATTCGGTCTTGGGACCGTTTGAGTTCATTCGGTCTTGGGACCGTTTGGACTTCATTCGGTCTTAGGACCGTTTGCCTTTATTCGGTCTCAGGACCGTTTTGAGTTCATTCGGTCTTGGGACCGTTTGGACTTCATTCGGTCTCCAGACCGTTTGAGTTCATTCGGTCTTGGGACCGTTTGGACTTCATTCGGTCTTGGGACCGTTTGGACTTCATTCGGTCTCCAAACCGTTTACCTTTATTCGGTCTCGGGACCGTTCGAGTTCATTCAGTCTTGGGACCGTTTAGACTTCATTCGGTCTCCAGACCGTTTGCCTTTATTCGGTCTCGGGACCGTTGGAGTTCATTCAGTCTCCAGACCGTTTGCCTTTATTCGGTCTCGGGACCGTTTGAGTTTATTCAGTCTTGGGACCGTTTGGACTTCATTCGGTCTCCAGACCGTTTGCCCTTTTGCAATCTTTTTTTAGGTTTTTCTGTAAGAAGAAAAAGATAAATGTTAGTAAATGGTGAATTCATTATAACGTAGAAACTTAAGGATTATATCTAATTTATCTAAGAAAGAGTATGGAAAATTAAGAAAAACTAGTAAGATAACATCACAAAATGGGAGGTTATCAATGAGCGATCTATAGAGAGTTTGATAGGGGTGAAGTGAGTGATAGAACAGAATAAGGTCAATATGAAAATCACTGGAAAAGGTTATCGACATGGGATGCCAATAGAGCAGGTAATAGACCTATCGAGTTGGGAGGTCGATTATCTGGGAAAGAGAAGGGTATCTAGCAAACAGGTTGTCGAGCTTGCTGGTTATCGAGCTGCAAGGTTGATCGTGCGCACCGGGGTCAGAGGTCAATAGAATAAAAAAAATAAGAGGAAACACTCTGCGGTTAAAATTTGAGCAAGTAAACAGAAGTTACTGTCCTCAGTCCCCTTTATAGCCAAGGGAAGGGCGGTTAGTGGGCGAGTAAGCGGAGCATCAGACACATGTCCTATCAGGTCTGAAAGTCGATATTCAAAGGTTGATACGGTGAAAATAATGGAGCTCAATACAGCGCGTCAAAAATTGATTTAGAAGCTTGATAGCTCGTGTAAAACAAAAACAAAGAAGAGGTCGATTAACATTTTATTGAGATAGGCTGACCATAATTGAGGTCGGTAGGTTCTTGTGAAGGAAATATCTACCTATCATCATTTTGAAATGATCGACCTTACGGAGGGTGATAGGTTACATAATAAATAATGGAGGTCAATCGCTAGATCGATCGAGCTCGTTACAAATAATTTTAACTGGGAAAACAAAACGAAGCAAGAAACAAAGACTAGTCTTGGGTGGCCTCCCAAGTAGAGCTTGTTTAGAGTCAGTTAACTTGACTATCCAGTCTCGCTTATCTTGCAGCAGGTGGCTAGGATAGGTCCATGTCAGCCTTCTTTATGAACACTTCATCTTCATAATATCGGTTCAGTCTATGTCTAATTGACTGAGAAAGTTCCATACTTTTCACTATGGATGTCCATCATACCGAAGAGATATATGATGATAACAGTGAGTTGTACGAACGAACGAGACCGTAGTTTTCCATGAAAAAGACAAATAGAAGAATTAAACAACAGACTTTGTCCCCTTTAAAGATATCCTTGCGCTGGATATGAGAATCATATCAAGCTTTAGTTCTTTCTTTGTAGATTTTAGTGTTCCCATAAGCATGTAAGTGAAGTTCTTCTAATTCTTGTAACTGAAGGAATCGCTTTCCTTTTTCTAGGTCAAGGTCCATATTAAGATTTTTTATGGCCCAATATGCCTTATGCTTTAATTCCAAAGGAAATTGGCAAGATTTATCGTATATCATCCGGTGCGGAGTTGTCCCAATTTGGGTCTTATATGCGGTCAATATGCGCATAGAGCATCATCGAGTTTGAGTTCCTAGATTTTTGCATTATCTTTTCTATAATTTATTTGATTTGATGATTGGAAACTTCCACCTGTCCAACAGATTGAGGATGGTATGGGGTGGAAATCATGTGTCGTACCCCATATCTTTTTAGAAGAGCTTCAAATTGTTTCTCGACAAAGTGAGAGCTTCCATCGCTTATCATTGTTCAGGGGACTCTGAATCTTGGAAAGATAATTTTGTTGAAAAGACACATGTCCGTCTTTGAGTCGCAAGTGGGTGAAACCAAGGCTTCCACCCATTTTGATACATAATAGACGGTGACTAAAATATATTGGTTCTTAAAAGAAGAGGGAAAAGGTCCCGGTGAAGTCTATGCCCCAGACATCGAACATTACAACCTCAATCTGGTCGGCAAGATGCCTTTAATTTCTCTTGCTAATATTTGTTGTTCTCTGGCATGCATTGCACGCTTTCGCAAAAGCTTGTGAGTTCTTAAAGATAGATGGCCAACAGAACCCAAAATGTAGAACTTTCATAGTCGTCTTTTTGGCTCCTAGGTGTCCTCCATAAGGAGATGAATGGCACTTCTCGATAATAGAATGGGCTTTGTCCTCCGAGACGCATAGCTAGTAACCATTGTCGGCACATCTCCTAAAACAGAGTTGTCCCAACAATAGTTCTTCAGGTCAGCGAAAAAATTTCTTTTTGTGATTATATGTCATGTCAGGCAGCAGTTGTTGGCATGATAGATAATTGTATATGTATGCATACTATGGTGTTACTGGCTCCAAAGTGCAAACAACTAAGAGCGACTCATCTTAGGACTCATCTATTGATAAGGATCCATTGTCCTCGACATGAATCCGGGAAATGTGGTCAGCTACAACGTTCTCTGACCCCTTTTATCGATGATCTCATGGTCAAATTTTTGTAATAGAAGAGCCCACCATAGGAGACGGGGCTTAGTGTCCTTTTTCTGCACCAAATACTTGATCGCTCCATGATCAATATGGACGGTAACTCTTCCTTCCAACAAGCATGATTGGAATTTTTCAAAGGCATATATATTTTCTAGCATCTTTATTCAATAGTGGTGTAATTTATGTTAATATATCTCTTTATATTCTATTATTTGTAATTTCTATATATTGTTGGACCTCTATGTAATTTCTCCAGTTCTATTAATAAAAGGGTGAGTGGTCTTGAACCCTCACATACGTTGCATTGCAAGCAACGTACGTTCGCATGGTACCAGAGCAAGGTTGCTAGGGTTCATCCGGGCAGCCGCCACCTCTCTCTCTCCCCTCTCCACTCCACGCCGCCAGCCGCCGGCGCCACCGCCCAAGGCTAGCCGTCGGCTCCGCCCCTCCCTGGCAGCACCCAGCGTCGCCGCCAAGGGTGGCTGCCGCTGCTGCCGGTTGCTAGGAGCGGCAGCGGCAGCCGCCGACTCATGGTAGGCGCACCGGCCGCCAGCAGCCCCTGGTTCCTGTGGTTGCTTCTGAAGGCAGCGTCTATGCAAAACGGCTCATTATTTCATACCGGAGGCTCCGTCCGTACGTAGGAAATTCCTAATCACATCTCCTCCATGTGTGATTAGGGAATTTTTGATTGGGGGTTGTGGATGTGTCAGAAACGCATCTAATCATTTGACCTGACGTGTATCTCTCTGTTCTTCTGTAATTTGTATCTCTCAATCACTCTATCTCTCTGTTGAATCATGGAGGACACCAAGGCATATCTATCTACAACGAGATGTCACCTATCCCCTCCATCAAGCTTAATGGGAAAAATTATCTCTTGTGGATGAATGTTGTCCATACAATGTTAGAATCCCGAGATAAAGCAAGCCATGTTGACTCGGATCCTCCTGCTTCTAGTGACAAAGGCTATGCTGAATGGAAGCGTCATAATAGTCTAATGAAGACATGGCTATGGGGGAGCATGGAACCTGCTATTGCTGCTAGGGTTCATGTTCTATACTACTGCCAAAGACATATGGGATGTTGTGAAGAAGCATTACTCTCAGGAAAAGAATGCTCTTTGTCAAGTTTATGATATATGATTGCCTCTTCACCGAACGACAGGGAGACAAGTCTTTAGAAGAATATTTCGAAGTGATCCAAGGTATTGCTCAGGAGCTGAGCTTCTCTCATCCAGTGAATGTCCTCTCTCATCCAGTGACTGTCCAAGAATAAGTCCAAGATAGAGATGACTTGATTACTGCAAAGTTTCTATCGGGTCTGAATTCGTCTTGCAGTTCAGCCCGCAGTGTCATCCTCGCTTCTGAAAAACTTCCCAGCCTGGAAGAAGCCTACTCGAGAATTCTACAATCAAATTTTGAACCAGTTGATTCTACAAACTTCTCGCCTTCTGGAGCTTCTCATGCATTTGTATCCGCTGTAGTTTGAGGAGGCCGTATAGGTATGGGATGAGGACGTGGAACACATCCCAAGTGCACCTTCTGTGACAAACCTAGACACACTATTAAGAAATGCTGGAAGAAGCATGGAAGACATGTTGCACCACCTGTGGGGGCAGCAAACTATGCAAGTATTGCTGAGTGTTCTAAGCCATCTGCATCAAGTTTTGGTTCTTCTGGCATCACACTCACAAAGGAAGAACATGATAGATTTATTCTGGCTACACAGTATATGAGTGTGGGATCTTCTTCTTCTACAACAAATCTGTCTTCTACCACTGGTAATCAGGCTACCTCCCTACTGGCTTCTGGTTCAACTTCTTGATGGGTGGTTGATTCTGGAGCATCACAGGATATGACCGGTATGAGGAGACTACTTCACTCCATTGACTCACATATTCCTCACAAATCTGTGACTATAGAAGATGGTTCAGTAAGGAGAGTGTTAGCAAGTGGATTTGTTTCTCTGACTCCTAAAATTAATCTTAAATCTGTTCACTATGTGCTTGCATTTCCTTTTAATCTTCTGTCTGTTGCAAAATTAGTTGATACTGTGAACTGTACAGTGACGTTTGGGCCTTCTTGCTTTGTATTACATGATCTCAAGAGTATGAGGACGATTGGTGGGGGGGGCTAGGAAAGGTGATCTCTACCTCTTCCACGGTGACAGTCTGCCTCACCAAGTATCTGCTCCTGCTCCGACTATCCTTTTAAGCGGTTCTCCCTTACTGTGGCACTACAGATAAGGACATCCGTCGTTGGAAAGGTTGAGAAAGTTTGAACCTGAGTTATCCCAAGTGTCTTCATTAGAGTGTCGGTCCTATCAGTTGGGAAAACATCATAGACTGTCTTATCCCAGTCGTGCCAATAAATGAGCATCTTGTCCCTTTGAGTTAGTCTACAGTGATGTTTGGGGTCCTGTGAAGACCAATAGTTATAATGGTTTCCGCTATTTTATTTCCCTTGTGGATGATTTTTCTCGCATGGCATGGATTAATTTATTAAAGAGCAGAGAGTCTGTGTTATCTATTGTCAAGCATTTTCATCAAGATATAAAAGTTCAATTTGATTGCAATATTAAAATTCTTCAATCTGATAATGCCTTAGAATATGTTCAAACTGCTATGGCTGATTTTTGTAGCTCTGTTGGGATGATTCATCGTACGTCTTGTCCTCACACTCTTGAACAAAATGGAGTAGCTGAGAGTAAAAATCGTCATCTTCTTGATATTACCAGGACAATGATGTTTCAATCCAATGTCCCTAAGAGGTTCTGGTCTGATGCTTTACTTACTTTCTGTTTCCTAATCAAGAGGCAACCCTCTTCGGTGCTTCAAGGACGTATTCCCTTTTCTGTCTTACGTCCAAAAGACCAACCTTTCCTTGTTCCTCTCACAGTGTTTGGGTGTACCTCTTTTGTCCATAATTTTGATCCTAAGGCTGATAAATTATCTCCTAGGTCTATTAGGAGTCTCTTTCTTGGGTACTCCAACACTAGCAAAGGATACAAGTGTTATTGTCCTAGTCTCTGTCGTATGTTTGTGTCTCGGGATGTAACTTTCCATGAATCCAAACCATATTTCTCGAGTGTTCCCAGTAAGGGGGAGCAATTGTGTGAAAGTGAGAGAGTGCCACCATCAGACATCGGTGAGAGAGTGCCACCTATCATTCCTGACTATACTGTCATTCAGGAAAAGCAGCCAGCTGGTGATTCATTAATTCAATAATATCAACATGTTTATAGTAGACGAGGCAGGCAGGATCCAGAGGAGGTAGCGACTCCAATCTCTAAGCCTTCCCCATCTTCCTATACTCCAGAGATCTCTGCAGAACCATCTAACCTTAATGTTCCCATTGTTGTTCGCCAAGGACTCGTTCCTGTACTATTCGACATCCTATTGCAAATGTGTGTTGTTTGTCGAAATTATCCAAGCAGGCTCGGTCATTTGCTCTTGTGATTGATTCTGTGGTCATTTCAAGAACTCATCTTGATGTTATGAAAGATACTGGCTGGAAACAGGCGATGCATATGGAAATGTCTTCTCTTCTACAAAACAACACATGGGATCTTATTGACTTACCTCCAGGGAAAAATGTTGTGGGTTGCAGATGGGTATTTATAGTAAAACACTATCCAGATGATTCAATTGAGAGGTTGAAGGCTAGACTGGTGGCAAAGGGTTATACTCAAGACATATGGAGTTGATTTCTTTGAGACCTTTTCACCAGTGGCTCGTATGAATTCAGTACGGATTCTTATCTCTCTGGCTACTACCTTCGACTGGCCTCTATTTCAACTTGATGTCAAGAATGCCTTTCTCCATGGTGATCTACAAGAAGAGGTGTACATGGAGCATCCTCCTGGTTTTGTTGCTCAGGGGGAGTGCTAGAAGGTGTGTAGATTGAAGAAAGCCATCTATGGGTTGAAACAATCTTGTAGAGCTTGGTTTGATAAGTTTAGTGATGTTGTACTAAATATGGGCTTCTCTCATTCTGTGACTGATCACTCCTTATTTTATTTTAGCTCTTCTTTTGGATCCATCATTAGTGCTATATATGTTGATGATATAGTTATCACTGGCAGCGATTCTACAGGCATATCACGTGTGAAAGAAGGATTGCAGGGACACTTTCATACAAAGGATCTAGGCAAACTGAGATATTTTCTAGGCATTGAAGTACTTAGATCTCATGCAGGTACTAATTTGTCTCAGAGGAAATATGTGCTGGATTTACTGCAGGAAGTTGGCATGAGTGAATCCAAGCCGATGTCTACTCCTATGGACTATTATGTAAAGGAGATGACTGATGATACTGATTATCCAGATCCAGGTTACTACAGGAAAATTGTTGGGAAACTGATATACCTGATAGTTACTCGCCCTGACATTTCTTTTGTTGTAGGTGAGGTGAGTCAGCATATGAGCTCACCACAACAGTCACACTAGATGGCAGTCTGTCGTATTCTGAGATACCTAGTAAGGGGATCACCTACTATAGACCCAAGACTCCTGTGTCTACTCTCGTTCTTACTGGTTATGCAAATGCAGACTGGGATGGTAATCAGAATGACAGGAGGTCTACTTTGGGGTATTGCACGTTTCTGGGAAATCACCTTATCACCTAAAAGTAGAATGTTGTGGCTAGATCAAGTACGGAAGTTGGGTACCGAGTAATGGCTCATGCCTATTGCGAGTTGCAGTGGGTTCAATCTGTACTTTCTGAGTTAAATATTTCTGATTCGTCTCCCGTAGAGCTCAGATGTGACAATCAGGGTTCTATCTACATTGCCAAGATTCCAGTCTTCCATGAGCGCACTAAACATATAGAGATTGACTGCCACTTCATCAGAGATCAAATTAAGAATGGAAAGGTGGTGACTCCCATGTCAAATCTGAAAATCAACTTGCAGATGTCCTCACAAAGCCATTGAGTCCAGCAACATTTCAGAGATTTTGCAAGAAGCTGGGCATACACGATGTGTACGCTCCAGCTTGAGGGGGAGTGTTAATATATCTATTTATATTCTATTATTTTAAATTTCTATATATTGCTGGACCTCTATGTAATTTCTCCAGTTCTATTAATAAAAGGGTGAGTGGTCTTGAACCCTCACACACGCTGCATTGCAAGCAGCATACGTTCACAATTTACTTGCGCTTCATCAAGTGTTTTACTAGCATAGTAATTCACGTGATGTTTTTTATCCTTCTTTAGCCTGAGAACTGCCCCAACGGCAAAGTCACTAGCGTCACACATGAGCTCGAAAGGAAAATCTCAATATGGAACTTACATGATAGGTGTTAATGTAAGATCCTTCTTCAAAGTGTGAAAAGCTTTCAGACAATCATCATCAAAAAGGAAAGGAGTGTCTTTTATCAAAAGTTTGGACAATGGTTTTAAAATTTTGGAGAGATCTTTGATGAATCTTCTATAGTAGCCAGTAGGCCCACAAAACTTTGCACAAAAGTGACAAAAGATGGGGTGGCAATTTAAAATTTGCTTCAATCTTGCTTTTGTCGACCTCTATTCCATCTTGAGAAACTTTGTGCCCTAGTACGATGCCTTCACGTATCATAAAATGACACTTTTCCCAGTTTAAGACTAATTGTTTCTCTTCACATCTTTGTAAAACTCAAGACAGATTCTACAAACAGTCTTCAAAAGAGGATCCAAAGACTGAGAATTCATCCATAAAAACTTCCATAATCCCTTCGATGAAATCAGCAAAGATAGCCGATGTGCACCTTTGAAAGGTGGTCGAGGCATTGCAAAGACCAAATGAAATTTTGTGAAAGGCATAAGTGTCATATAGACATGTGAATGTTGTTTATCGTCTGGGTGAATAGGAACTTGATAAAAAATAGAATAACCATCTAAATAGCAAAAATGAGAGTGATGTACTAGGCGCTCGAGAACTTGATTGATGAATGGAAGAGGAAAATGATCTCTTTCTTGGTGGCGGCATTCAACATCGTATAATCGATGCACATACGTCAGCATGTACCCGTATGAGTTGCTAACTCTTGGCTGTTACTTCCCTTGACAGCCGTCATTCCGCCTTTATTTAGTATGCAATGAAATGGGATTACTCAGTTGCTATCACTAATGGCATATGTTAGCGGAAGAGTTACGTAACGGAAGACGGCGATCTGCGTTGTTGCACACACGCAACGTAAGAGTCCCAATAGGGATCTCCTCTTATTTATATTAAAGGGTAAATTGCACATAGGTACACCAATTATGTAAAATAGGAAATAAAGACATAATGAAAGATATATTAACACTCCCCCTCAAGCTGGAGTGTACACATTGTGAATACCCAGCTTGCCACATAAATTCTGGAACACTGCTGGACCCAATGGCTTTGTCAAGATGTCAGCTAATTGATCTTCAGACTTGACATATGGCGTCACAACATTGCCATTCTTTATCTGATCTCTGATGAAGTGACAGTCAACTTCTATATGCTTTGTACGCTCATGAAAGACAGAATTCCTGACAATATGTATAGCAGATTGATTGTCACACTTGAGTGTCATGGGAGTTTGAATCGAAATCTTCAACTCAGATAAGACAGATTTGATCCATTGTAATTCACAGCATGCATGTGCCATAGCACGATACTCAGCTTCAGTACTAGACCGCTCTACCACTTGTTGTTTCTTGCTTTTCCAAGTGATCAAATGGTCACCAAGAAAAGTGCAGTAGCCAGAAGTAGATCTTCTATCAACTTGATTGCCAGCCCAATCTGCATCTGCATAACCTGTAAGAACCAAAGGTGATGAGGAACTCTTCGGTTTGTAATAAGTAATTCCCTTTCCAGGAGCACTTTTCAGATATCTCAAAATCCTGCAAACAGCTGTCCAGTGTGACTGTCGTGGTGTGCACATATGTTGACTCACCACTCCTACAGCAAAAGAAATATCGGGTCTTGTTACAGTTAGATAGATTAACTTCCCAACTATTTTCCTGTAGTGTCCTGGATCTGAATACGCAGTGTCATCATCCATCTCCGTGGTGTGATAATCCATAGGAGTAAATACTAGCTTAGAATCAGCCATGCCTGTTTCCTGTAGCAAGTCAAGCACATACTTCCTCTGAGATAGGTTTATACCTGCATGGGATCTAAGAACCTCAATCCCTAGAAAATATCTCAGTTTCCCCAGGTCCTTTGTGTGAAAGTGTTTTTGTAATCCTTCCTTCACACGTGATATACCTGTAGAGTCGCTGCCAGTAATCACAATATCATCAACATAGACAGCAATAATGATTGACCCACAAGAAGAGTTTGAATAAAATAGAGAGTGATCAGTCATGGAGCGAGAGAAACCCATCTGTAAAACAACCGTACTGAACTTGTCAAACCAAGCTCTAGGAGATTGCTTTAACCCATATATAGCTTTCTTCAGTTTGCACACTTTCTGACACTCCCTCTGAGCAACAAAACCAGGTGGTTGCTCCATATATACCTCTTCTTGAAGATCACCATGAAGAAAAGCGTTCTTGACATCCAGCTGAAAAATAGGCCAATCAAAGGTAGTAGCAAGAGATATAAGGATCCTCACAGCGTTAAGACGAGCAACTGGAGAAAAAGTCTCAAAGAAGTCAACTCTATATGTCTGTGTGTAGCCTTTTGCTACCAATCTGGCCTTTAGCCTTTCAACAGATCCATCAGGGTTATGTTTGACTGTGAAAACCCATCTGCAACCCACAATTTTCTTTCCTGCAGGTAAGTCGACAAGATCCCATGTGCCATTGTCTAATAGAGCAGAGATTTCCACCTGCATTGCCTGTTGCCAACCACTGTCCTGCATAGCATCTAAATGATTTCGTGGTAGCGTAATTGAGTCCATCCCAACAGCAAATGCACGAGCCTGTGTAGATAAGTGCGACAAACAACATACATTTGATATGGGATGTCGAATAGTACATGAACGAATACCTTTCCGGACAGCAATAGGAATGTCAAGGTTAGAAGCTTCTGCAAGAATCTCTTGAGTAGAAGACGATGGAGGAAGCTCAGAGACTGGTGTCGCTGCCTCATCTGGATTCTGTCTACCTCGCCTGTGATAAACCTGTGTATAGGGCTGAATGACAGGTGCATCATCATGATGTATGTCCTGAATAATAATGGGTGGCACTCCCTCACTCGGCACATGTGGTGCCACTCGCTCACTCTGAATTGGGGGTGGCACTCTCTCACTCAATTGCTCCCCCTTGCTCATAGAATGTGCAAAATATGGAATGGTTTCATGAAAGGTGACATCCTTAGAAACAAACATACGACGCAAACTAGGACAATAACACTTGTAACCTTTACTCGTACCAGAGTACCCAAGAAACAAGGTTTTAATAGACCTAGGTGAGAGTTTGTCTTGCTTAGGATCAAAATTATGAACGAAGGATGTACAACCAAAAACCCGAAGAGGTACATGAAAAGGATGATCCATAGGGCGTAAAACAGAGAAGGGAGTGCAGCCATGCAAAACAGAGGAGGGTTGTCTATTAATCAAAACACATGCGGTGAGAAGAGCTTCAGACCAGAACCGTTTAGGCACATTTGATTCAAACATGAGGGATCGAGTAACATCCAAAAGATGGCGATTCTTTCTCTCAGCAACTCCATTCTGCATAGGAGTGTGAGGACAAGAAGTATGATGAATCATCCCAACCGAACTGCAAAATTCATTCATCGCATTTTGAACATATTCGAGAGCATTGTCAGATTGAAAAGTCTTGATGTTGCAATTAAATTGAACTTGAATTTCTTTATGAAAATGTTTAATGATGGAAAGCACAGACTCACGACTTTTCAACAAATAAATCCATGTCATGCGAGAGTAATCATCCACAAAAGAAATAAAATAGCTAAAACCATTATAACTTTGGTTTTTAACAGGACCCCATACATCACTATGGACTAACTCAAACGGACTAGTAGCCCGATTATTGACACGAACAAGATATGATAGTCTATGATGTTTGCCCAGCTGACAAGATTGACACTCTAAGAAAGACACATGAGCCAGATCTGGTTTCAACTTCTTCAGGCTCTCTAAGGATGGATGTCCATATCTGCAATGCCACAGCAAGGGGGAACCACTCATCATGACGGCGGAAACTGGAGCAGGAGGTGGATGGCGAGGTAGACAATCACCAGGGAAGAGGTAGAGATCACCTTTCCTAGGCCCCCCACCAATCATCTTCATACTCTTGAGATCCTGTAAAACAAAACAAGAGGGCCCGAATGTTACTGTGCATTTTACAGTGTCAATCAACTTGGCAACAGAAAGCAAATTAAAAGGAAATTCAGGCACAAAATGAACAGATTTCAGATCAATATCTGGTGTAAGAGACACAGATCCACTAGCTACCACCTTCCTCACTGAACCATCTGCCAAGGTAACAGACGGATGAGGAATATATGAGTCAAGTGAACGGAGCAATCTCCTCATACCAGTCATGTGCTGGGATGCGCCAGAGTCAACCACCCAAAGATTTGCGGATCCAGAAGCCATAAAAGATGTAGCCTGATTACCCGCAGTAGACGCAAGGTTGGCTGCCGAAGAAGATGACGCGCCCATGTTCCAGTGCTGAGTTGCCTGAATAAATCTGTCATATTCCTCCTGAGTAAGAGTGATGCCAGAGGTACTAGAGCCCACAGCGGAAGAGTCTGAAGTGGCACAGTTTGCAGCTCCAACAGGTGGGGCCGCAGGTCTCCCATGTTTCTTCCAGCATTTCTCGACAGTGTGCCCAGGTTTGTCACAGAATGTGCATCTAGGACGAGTCCCACGTCCTCTACCCATGTCAGGTCTATCAGTCGGTGCAGGTGCAGGTCGTCCTACTCGTACTGCTGCTGCAATAGATGCATGAGAATCTCCAGAATGAACAACAGAAATAGGATCAACAGACTCAAAGGTGGACTGCTGAATCCTAGAGTAAGCTTCTGCAAGGCTTGGTAATTTGTCTGACGCAAGGATCACACTTCTGGCCGAACCGAAGGAGGGGCTAAGTCCAGATAGGAATTTAGCAGTGACCAGGTCGTCTCTATCTTTAATCTGCTCAGCAACTGTCACTGGATGATAGTAGCTCAGTTCTTGAGAGATAGCTTGAATCACACCAAAATACTCTTCAAGTGGCTTATCACCCTGTCTTTCTGCAAAAAGACGGTCATAAATCATAAACTGGCGAAGAGCATTCTTTTCTTGAGCATAATGTTGCTTCACGACATCCCAAATCTCCTTGGCTGTAGAGTAGAACATGAACCTAGATGCAATTGTAGGTTCCATGCTACCCCATAGCCAAGTCTTCACTAGGCTGTCCAGACGTTTCCACTCGGCATAGTCTTTGTCAGTGCTAGCTAGGGGTGCAGAATCAACGAACTTTGCCCTATCTCGGGACTCCAAGACAGTATGAGCAGCATTCATCCATAGCAGAAAATTCTTCCCGTTGAGTTTGATAGGAATAGGCGAGACCTCTCCATAATAGGTCGACATCTTATTCTCCATAATGCAACGAGGATATATGTGACGGAGTGATACACGTCACAAGGAAGGCTGGATTGACGGGCAGATACACGTCACGTGACGGAGAGATACACGTCACAACAGAAACTGGATAGAGGATGCGTTACTGACGCATCGACATCCTTCAAACGAGAGGTTCCTAATCACACATGAAGGAGATGTGATTAGGAAAACACTTTGGAAGAGATGAGGCCTCCGGGTAGGGCTTTAGAAGGCCGTTTGATCAATCGGAGATCCCCAAGCAGCAAGTTCGGCGTCCGAAAATTGACCGAGAGTTGCTGAAAAATTTCCCGGAAACGTAGACGGAGCCTTTAGATCTTGGCGGCTGGACCTACGGTAGCATGGGATGGACTACCGAAGGCCAGCGGCGTTGGACGGACGGTGGAGACCCTCCCTTAGGCGACTGGCTGCAGCGCCGCGGTAGGACTCCTGCGCTCCTGCCGCGCGCCGGCGGCAAGAGGAGCAGCCGCTGCTGCGGCGGCGGCGGCGGCCTGCTAGGGGGGAGCGACGACGCCTTGATCGGAGGGAGAAGAGAGAGAGAGAGGGTCGGCGCTGGAGAAGAACGGGAGAGAGGGGCGGCGCTAACCTGCTTTTGATAACATGTTAGCGGAAGAGTTACGTAACGGAAGACGGCGATCTGCGTTGTTGCACACATGCAACGTAAGAGTCCCAATAGGGATCTCCTCTTATTTATATTAAAGGGTAAATTGCACATAGGTACAACAGTTATGTAAAATAGGAAATAAAGACATAATGAAAGATATATTAACAACATAGATGATGTCGACATCATAAAGCTTGACAACTTCCTTGTGCACAACTTTGCACATTTTATCATGTAGTTTTCTTTGTCCTTGGACGCACGGTCTGGCATTCTCTCCTAGATTAATGTAATGCATGTAGACAGTGGGACTGAGTCCCTTAATATCATCAATGCAATAGCCAAGAGCCTTCGTAAGTTGCGCTCTGTAAGAAGTTATTCTTGCTGGTCGGATGGCAGGTCAGAATTGATAATAATTGGGTTTCTCTTCTCATCGCCTAGGAATTCATATTTGAATCTGAGACAAAACAGATTTGGGAATCGTAGGGTTACACAATGTGTGTACCCTCATATACATATTAGTGGAACAATTACATGTAGGTCCTAATAGAAAGGTAAATTAACAAAACAGTAAATAAAGACATATATTAACACTCCCCCTCAAGTTGGAGCATAGATATCAATCATGCCCAACTTGTCCACAAGCGAGTTGAAATGTTTCTTGGCTAGCAACTTGGTAAACATATCAGCAACCTGATCTTCTGAGCAAGTGAAAGGAGTGTAGATCTTGCTAGATAAGATAGTCTCTCGAATGAAATGACAATCGACTTCAATATGCTTTGTGCGCTCATGATATACAGGATTATTAGCAATGAAGATAGCAGATTTATTGTCACACTGCATAGGGATAGCAGCAGAAGATTCAACCCCGAAGTCTTTCAGAAGAGATTGTACCCATAGGAGCTCACAAGCAGTGTGGGCCATCGCCCTGTATTCAACTTCAGCACTAGATCTGGCAACAACATTTTGTTTTTTACTTCTCCAAGTGACCACATTACCTCCAACATAAGTACAGTAGCCTGAAGTGGATTTTCTATCAATCTTACTTCTAGCATAATCATAATCAGAGTAGCCTTCCAGAGAACAGTGTCCATGCTTTCTTTAGTAGAGGCATTTGCCATGTGATTTCTTAAGATACCTCAGAATATTACAGAGAGCATCCTAATGACACTGTCTAGGCTTATCCAGGTACCTGCTAAGAAGACCAACTGTAGTAGAAATATCGACTCTAGTAACAGTCAGATAAATCATCTTACCAATCAGTCTCCTATATTTTTTACTGTCTGGAAACATAGGAGAAGAATCATCATCCCAATTAATATTGGGATCCAGAGAAGTATCAGCAGGACGTGCACCAAGCATCTCAATCTCCTGTAACAGATCTAGAACATACTCCCTCTGAGATAAAACAAGAGCATTAGAAGTCCTAGATACCTCAATGCCCAGAAAATATCGTAGCCTCCCCAGATCTTTAGTAGCAAAATGTTTGCACAAGTGTTCTTTAGTGGCTTGAATCTCCATAATGATCGCTTCCAGATAGAACAATATCATCAACATAAACAATCAGAATGACAATACCAGAAGAAGTCTTTTTTGTAAAGACAGATTGATCAACCTGTGACCTCAGAAAACCAAAAGCAGTCAGGATTTTACTCAGTTTATCAAACCATGCCCGAGGACTCTGCTTGAGTCCATAAATAGATTTTTTTAGCCTGCAAACTTTATGTGACTCCCCCTGAGCAACAAACCCATGAGGTTGCTCCATATAAATCTCTTTTTGAAGATCCCCATACAGTAAGGCATTTTTAACATCCAGTTGAATAAGAGGCCAATTAAGGTTAATAGCAACAGAAAGAAGAATTCTAACAGAGTTTAGTCTGGCAACATGCGAAAATGTATCAAAATAGTCAATTCCATAAGTTTGAGTATACCCTTTTGCAACCAGTCGTGCCTTCAGACGTTCCACCGTTCCATCAGGTTGATACTTTACAGCATAAACCCATCTACAGCCAACAGTTTTGCACTCAGGACGTGGATCCACCAGCTCCCAAGTTCCTCTGTCAGTAAGAGCAATCATCTCTTCTTTCATGGCAGTCATCCAGGCTGAGCTTTGTAAGGCATCATGGACAGTCTTAGGAATAACAATAGCAGATAGAGCAGCCACAAAGTTACTAGCATGAATACTCAGATGTGTAGTAGAAACATGATTAGCAATATGATGAGAAGTACAGTAACGAGTGCCTTTTCTGAGAGCAATAGGCAGATCTAAGTCAGAGTGTACCTCAGCAGGAGTGGGACCTTCTTGTGGAGAAGATTGGTGCTGCATTGGGGGGTCTTGAGTAGTTTGGGACTTGTTCCCGCGTTTATACACAATAAGTGTAGTAGTAGTTTCAGCAGGTGAAGTGTCAGAGGTGCAATCACTCGTAACATGCAATGGTGTTGCGATTATATCAGAATCCAGTATATCTCCTTTAGCAAAGTAAAAAGGCATATCCTCAAAAAAAACTACATCACTACTTGTGAACCATTTTTTCCCAGTAGGACTATAGCACCGGTACCCTTTTTGAGCACGAGAATAACCCAGAAAAATACATTTTTCTACTCTACGAGATAATTTATCATAGTTTGGTCCAAGTAACCGCACAAAACAAGTGGAGCCAAATATCCATGGAGGTACAGAAAATAGAGTTACATTAGGCTGGAGAACCTGAACTGGAATCTTATTTCCAATAACAGACGACGACATTCTATTAATCTGGAAAACAGGCAGTCAGGATAACTTCTGGCCAAAAATGTCTAGGTACATTAGAATGCAACATTATGGTTCTAGCAACCTCAAGTAAGTGCCTATTTTTCCTTTCTGCAACCCCATTTTGTTGAGGTGTATAAGCACAAGATGTATGATGAATAGCATAGTAACAAAAGTCTCCGAATTTTACGCAAAATCGACGATTTTTCACGATGTTATAGGCTCCCGAAAATTCATCACGATTAATACGCCAATCGCCGATTTTTCACGACTTTTCACGATTAATCCCGCTTTTTCGCGATTTATACGATTTTTTACGATTCTTCATGACTTTTTTCACGATTTTTCTTTTTTAAGTCGCTTGCTCTTTTTTTACCAAACCATGTACACAAAATTCCTAATACACACTAAACCTCAAAGCCCCCACTCCTCTGGACAGTTCATGTTATTTCTCAACTATTTTTTACTTCTTTTCCTACATTTTTACTCACTAAGATTTTATGTCTTGTGGCCGTAACAGTTACATGCATCATATACGTATGTACATACATACATTTATCTATATATATACACATGCATACATGTATATATATATGCATACATATATATATGTATATACTTATATTGCCGACTTATTCTCGATTATTTCCGAATAGTTGACCGAACTTTGATCGAAATTTATCGATCTTTTCACGACTTTTCTCATTTTTTTCCGAATTCTGATTTTTTCCAGCCAGCCGAAAAGTTGCCGAATCCCGAACTTGTTACTATGATGAATAGTACCCATAGATCGACAAAACAATTCAACATCTTTCTGAACAAACTCCAAAGCATTATCGGTTCTCATAATTTTGATAGGCACAGAATATTGTGTTTTTATTTCAGCAAACAAGTACCAGGAATAAATGTGAGACTGCAGTTCAGGCTACACACAATTTTGCTAACAGATAATAAGTTCAGCGGAAATCGAGGCACATATAGAGTCAGATTTTAACAAAAATTGAGAAATTATGTCTCCAACCCCAGCTACAGCCGTCTTGGAGCCATCAACCAACATAACAGAAGAATTAGAAACCGGTTTAGATAAGGTTTTAAACAAAGACCGATTTCTAGATATATGAGATGATGCACCCGAATCAATCACCCATTTTTATTACCAGTACTAGGTGAGGGGGCACTGATGAAAGTAGAATCACAACCAGAATATGTAGCAGCATGAGCTCCAAAAGCAGCTCCAGAGGTTAACCCAGTACGCTCGAGCAGTAGACGCTCCACCTCAGCACAGATGAAGTCGGCAGTAGTAGAACTGGATGCATTAGTAGTTGTATGCTGTGACACTACCTCAGTGGTAGCATGGGTATCAGAAGCTGCATTAGCCCAAGCGGGCTTTCCATATTTCACCCAACATTTTTCTTCAACATGATTAGACCGACCACTGAAGCTGCAGAACTATTGACCAGTCTGAGGGCGTGCATCATTAGGAGGACCAGAAGGTGCTGCACGTCCAGAAGAACTCCTCCCCCCCCCCAGCACCAAGAGGAGGACGAGTTTCGTGAGAACGACCACATCCACGACCACGACCACGACCACGGCCAGACATAGCAGCAAGAGCAGTGGTATCGCCAGTATCTGAAGGTG
The DNA here is from genome assembly GCA_963693085.1 of Alisma plantago-aquatica. Classification (NCBI taxonomy): domain Eukaryota; kingdom Viridiplantae; phylum Streptophyta; class Magnoliopsida; order Alismatales; family Alismataceae; genus Alisma; species Alisma plantago-aquatica. Next base: position 1,438,531,147 of record OY856409.1, on the reverse strand, counting down.
ACTCAGATGAGGATGACGACAGGCGATGTAGACGCTGAAAAGCACTCTGTAGAGTAGGTAGTGGATCACTGGCCATAATCGGATCCACAACTCCAGCATATGAGTCAGGTAAGCCACACAGGAACTGGACTACTTGCAACTCCTGGCGTTGACGTTGCATGGTAGCCAAGTAAGTAGACAAGGGATGGTAGGCCTCCAATTCATCCCAAAGTCCCTTGAAGGTAGAAAAATAGTCAGTAAGATCAGATCCCGAGAAGTGTAGACGACTCAGTTGTTTGTTGATATCAAAGACTTTCTTCGGATTCTGGCTGTGAGAGTATGTACTAGCAAGTTGATCCCACATCTGCTTGGCTGTCTGCAGGTATAATAAGGTGACACTAATTTTTGTCTCACTGCTATTCAGAATCCAAGTCATAACAGTAGAATCATCTTTAACCCAATCATCATATGTTTTGACATCCTTGGAGTCGGCGGTGGCAACAGGCACAGGAGGTGGATCGCGCGTCAAATGTGACAGTTTCCCTTGAGATTTAACATAGATCTGCATGGAACAAACCCAGTGCTGGTAGTTTCTCTCATCCAGTTTAACAATAGTAACCTGGCGACGCAGATCCTCATATGAAGATGCCATGACAGGCAGAGCACCAATCACCGATAGTGAGAAAAACAAAGGCACAGGCAGAACACGACCGCCTAGTTCCTCAGCTAGGCGGCAGTAGGCACAGTGGAACGACTGGACGGACCAGTTACATACGGGCTACGCCGAGGCACAGCAAAAAACCCGATGGCTCACAGGCCTACACAGGCAGGCAGAAAGCAGATCCGAAGACGAAACCTCAGACCGGTGTCCGAGAACCAGTGGATCGAAGTGCGACTACAAGCAGATCACGCCACGGAAGGAGACGGTAGTGAGCAGCACCAACAGCGGCGCCCGGACAGGGGCTGGCCAGGCGCGGCGGCGCTGGGGCCGGCGGGCGGGGCGGGGGGTGGGGGGGAAGGAAGAGAGAAAGGGAGGGAGGGAGGAAGAGAAAGGAGAGACGTCTCTCCGGATCTAATCCTTCTCTGGTACCATGAGACAAAACAGATTTGGGAAGCGTAGGGTTACACAATGTGTGTACCCTTATATATATATATATATATATATATATATATATATATATATATATATTAGTGGAACAAGTACATGTAGGTCTAAATAGAAAGGTAAATTAACAGAACAGTAAATAAAGACATATATTAACAGAATCCTTTAGGGAGGGGCTTCAACTCAGGGATTTGTTTTGGTGCCGATGCGTCTTTTGGCTCTCTGTGAAGTGAGGTTTATTTAGTTGTTTCAATCATCCCTTGTAGAATTGCCTCTTCTTCATCTGCTACTTAAAGATAAGCTAGAATTTCTTCTGCTTCAGGATCGATGATTCCAGAAGTTGGATTGGTGAAGGCTCTTATTAGGGGATCCACTATAACATGTTGCTCTTGAATCTCGGCACATAACTGGTTACAATGAACAGAAAAATAGCTTGTTTCCAGAGAGGATGTCCCTTTCATATGATCTAGCACATTGAAGTATATGTGCTCGTCTCCAACTCAAATAGTAATCAACACGTCCACAACATCAATCAAGAAACGCGCCGTTGAAAGAAAGGGTCTTCCAAAGTTCATTAGACACATGGGATCTTAGACGACATTGATAATAACGATGTCACATTGAATAAAGAACTTTCCACTCCGAACAGGAACGTCTTCAGCTACTCCAACAGGTCAAAGTATAAAAATTATTAGCAAGTTGTATCCTCATTTGCGACGGCACTTTGTCAGTAAATCCTAAATGAATTGCCAGAGAATGCAGCAGAAGACTAGTACCCCACCTAGGTCGGCTATGCCATGTCTTTCCTCAGTATCCCCCAGCAGAAAAGGGATGGTAAAAGCATCAAGATGTTTTTTCTTGGTTGGCATGTTAGACTGAACAAAAGATGTAGCCATCCTAGCCAATCGAGCAGTTTCTATTTCACCTCTCTCTCTTTTCTTAGTGATGAGATATTTTAGGAATTTAGCATAAGTCGGCATCTCATCAATAGCATCTAGAAGAGGGATATCTAGATGTATCTTCTTAATGGTATAAGGAACTTAGTATATCTTTTCTCAAGTTGAGCCTCAATGAACCTGTGAGGAAAGGTATTTCAGCATGGTGCTCAGTAGGCTTCTTTGGAGAATTTACCTTCCTAGTTCCTTGTTCAACATTCCTTCCTTTAGAATTCTCTCTTTCAGGTTCATCCTCGTCTAGTTGTCTTATTACAGGTTATGTTGGCGGTAGAGGTGGTGTGGTCAAGATAGTGCCAGATCTAAGCATTGTCATCTTTGCAGTCTCATGTTTCTTGGATTTTGTTTAGTACAAGAAGGAAATTGACCGGTTGGATTTTTGATGGAGGCCTCTATGGAAGACAACTGTTGATCAATCATTCTATTGTGCTGTTGTAAATCACTAATCTGCGTATTCACGGTCCCAATTTGTGTTTGCATGCTGGGCATAAGATCATTGTTGCTCAGGATGCATTGCCCAAGGCATTCAGTCAAAGAGTTTAGTTGATTTATAGAATTCTATTGTTGATGGATAAAGCTTCCTCTCAGTGAGCCATTGAAGTTTCGATGTTGATTGGCATCTTATTTTGTGAGGTGTTGTTTTGCTGGAAACCTGGCAGCTTATCTCTCCCTACAACTTGACTTGTTCTCATGTTGTGAGGTGGTTGATGTAGCTGATGACAATTTTCAGCAGCAGAAGTATTACCATAAGAAAAACAAAGATGGCTGGTCTTTTGTAATTCACATATAAAACATTTTCTATAAGTCCATTTGGGTGAAATTCTGCTTCATGAATGTAAATGTGATTTTCGACCCCATGTCCACTCTGTCCACATGTGACATAGTTTATAACAGTTGTTGTGCGGTGTCTTGTCTTGGCATTAGTCTCCTTCAGATTGTGAATATTTGTGGCCATTTTATCAAGTTTGGCACTCCGATCATCAAACATCTTTGTGTCTGATGTAGTGCCAACAGCGGAGGCATTTCCAATCGATCCCCTATCATAATCCAGCCCAGCTTGTAATGCTGCCATATTATTGATAATTTCCTTGGAGCATTTAGCACTATGTCCCATAAAATTGCTCCATACTGCAGCGTTAAGAAATGTTCTCTCGTTTATAGTGAGCCTATTATAAAAATTGATAACTAGATAGCTGCCTTCAAGGTTGTGATGGGGGCACTCCCTTTGACAAAAGCTTGAGCTAAGGGTGCCCATCCAGCATACCCTCGTGTTGCAAAGATTGGAGCCACGCGAGGGCTTTATCCCTTAAAGAGACACGGAAAGCCTTGCAATAAATGATTTCTTGTGGGATTTGAGGGTATCACACATGTTCCTGAAAGCATCTAAATGATGGTAAGGATTTTCTTCAGCTAAGTTTCCTCCAAAAGTGTGTTGTTGAACAATAGTTAGAAAAGTGGACCTTAATTCAAAATTGCCCAATGGAATTTGAGGAATGACCGTCAGGTTCCTTGTTTCGTTAGTCCGGCGGTCGCTAATGATCAGAGAGATGGTTCCGCAGCAGGTGGTTATTTCCGGCTCTATCTGGAATGGCTCCACCTTGGATGACTCAACTTTGATTGGCTGAAAGAAAAGGATTAGGAACACACTACCTGAGAGAATCATACCATTCAAGGTCAGTTACTGGGAACATCAAATGAATTTCCAAGATATGATGCAATTGAATTTAGAGAGTGTGTAATCAGATTTATTGCTAAACTTAATAACACTTGACTAAGTGTAAGTAGACTTCTGTTTCTTCGTGGTTGTTTTGTTGTCTTATCCCCGACAACAGTGCCAAAAGTTGATCGCTCTTAAACATGGGTCAAAAATGTAAACACAATTTCTTCTTCGAAGGTATCAAACTTTAAATTTATACCCGACTTCAACTTCAAGAGAGTTTGCAACTCAATACAGAATATGAGGTCGAACATATGGATAAGGGAAACAACAAAATAAGAACAGAATGCCACAACTTAACTTAATCGAACCAAAAAGGATGAAATTGGTATTCCAGTTAAGGAACGAATTAATCTACTTAAAGCATTAAATATAAGCTTTGAAATCAAACATATTTATGAATATGATAAAAGGAACTCAAATTGGGTTTCACTAATCAGACCTTCCTCAACTAAGCAAAACCGTCTCGTCTAATTTATATATATTCTCAAAAAAAAATTTGCAAGCAGTCATAAAAGATATCTAACACCTTCCTTCTCTCGAGATCTGGTATATTTCTATCCAAAGGAACCTTCTTCTCAAGATGATAACCAACAAATCATAAATAAATATATGACCTTTGTTATAGTAATTCCTCACTCTCGTGGCTCGTTACTAATCCATACTCTATAACTTACTAAACTCGTTCTTTCAAATAAATTTAGATCCAACATCGCAAGAAGGTAGCTAATCAAACAAGCGACACATTTAAATTTGAGTATAAAAACAAAACTGCAAGAATATATGCATTTAACAGAAGAAGGAAACATTACATGACCAGGAGGGCCTAACGGCTACTCCAACCCAAGTTGATGAGTTTAGCCACTCATGGTGCAAGAAGGAATCAAATTACAGCTTAAACAAGTCACAGATCTCAAAAGAAAACAATCAAATAACAAGAGAAAGAGGGAAAGGTCGATATGCGGGTAGACCGAGCTGAGAGGTCGATCTACCCACCTTTCGGATGAATAGAGGTCGATCGATATCCCAATGATGTTGGAGAGGTCGATTGCATCTACTTCTTTCGCTGGTAGAGCTAGATTAAGATGATCTATCAATCTGATGGTGGAAGAGGTTGGTGGCAAGATCAGAGGTCGATCGCTCTCGCTAGGTCGATAGAACTTGTGAGGTCGATCATCCTAATCTTGGTCTTAGTGCTCTGCAATAACGGCTTGTTTGCAGAAAACAAGATGCTTTGGGGTCCTATTTATAGGGTATCACCAGCCTTTTTTCGACCTGTGATTAGTCCATGTGGCGCTGACCCTTGGGCTTCTGGCAATTAACCTATGGAGGTCGATAGATCTTAATTCGGTTGTTCAATATCGACCTCAAGTCAAAGTTTCTTGAGGAGGTTGATTGCTTAAATTGCTCGAGATTTGGTCATTGCTCCAAGGCTCCAAGCTCGATGGGCTGCTTTAAGAACTATCATCATAGGGGTCGATTGGTGGCTTGAAAGCATCAACTCAATAGGTTCATTATCGAGCTCGTAGCTCGATTGCTTGAACGGGCTTGTGTTGGGGTCAATATCTTTCTAAATTTGGTAGTTCAATTGACATAGAGGTCGATTAGTTTGTTCTTGATGCATCAGTTTGATAGGTTGGTTATCGAGCTCTTTGAGTTTGGTTCCTTGATTAACCTCGGAGGTCGATTGATAGTGATTTCTTTACTTTGTTTTAGGTCCTTTTCATGAGTAATGATCGATCTTGTGGAGTCCATTAGTTGTCTGTCGAGCTTATGGTTTCGAGTCCAATTTTCTGCATTTTCAAAGGTAACTTTATAAAGACGAGTATTTAGCAAGTAATTGCATAGTGTCTAGGACTTCATGATCATTATTTGCATATGAAGATAACTTTCTATCATAAAAGAGAACTTCATTCAAATAGATTCAGGAAACATTTTAGTAATCAGGACCATTGCCAAGTGGCCCATGAGGCCATGACTAATCATCTACAAAAGTGATGAAATATAAGACTCAGACATGGGTAGAAACCAAACACGAACACCAAATAAACTAGATAAAACAGATGAGAAGTCATCTATTAATTCAAAAATATAACTGTAATGTTTCCCAATCTTGCACCTCTCACATCTGAACTCTGAATGACACAATAGAAAAACTCAAAAAAATATAGCTTTGCAGCAAATGGATTAGCCAGCTGAAGGTTCCATTGATGCAAGAACATCGAGGTGGATGTATAGACAGCAACAGTAGAAGAAGTAGTAAATATTATCTTTACCTTCATATCCCGAGCCACTGGTTTGTCTCTTCCTAAGATCCTATAGGGTGAAGTAGAGTCATCATACAATTCAATGATTTACTTTAATTGCCCATGTATACTAGATTTAAGGGAGGTTGTAGGAGCAAAAAAATCAAAAGCATAATGGTGTCGGAGGTGCTAGTTACATTGTCAATACCAATCACAACAGAATTAGATGCAATCTGCTAAAAGTGTCAAAAGAGACAGTCAGAGAGGTGAAAGGGCAATGATCACCACATGTGAATGCTTTAGAAAGCGTGAAGCGAGGGGTGGGCAGATAGGAACTTGTAGCCACTTAGTTTCCTGCGGACGCTTAAGTGGACACTTTTTTTATGAAGCGGATGCTTAAGTTTCTAGACATAGTCACACACACATACAAATGTAAATAATCATATATCTTATCTATTCAAGACATTAAAATCATGTACGTATAAAAATAATTTTTATACTAAGATATTATTGCTACAGTATATACATAGTAACTACAATACACATTGGGTAATACAGTCATAGCAGTAGTAATATAGTGATCTAACCGTAGGTTATTCAACATATTGCATATTGTAGCACTGATATAATCATCTGCAATAGAATATATTGCATGTTATAACAGTACTGGTGTAGATAATACAATATTTCTAATCTTACAAACTTGCAGTACTAATGTAGATAATACAGCAGTGCTTAGTAATGTTACAGTAAAATAATAACTAATACAGAAATATAAAAGTATGCTATAGTATACAATAATATACAGTTGATTACATAATGCATTAATGTAGAAATGTAGAGATAAAATAACAGTAGAAGATACAGTAATATACAATAGCATACTATAAACCATGGAACACAACATCGTCGAAGTTTCGCCGAAGTTTCGAAATTCGACCATAGGCGAAGTCGAATACCATATACTTCGACCTCGTCCAAACTTCGGGGCGAAGTTTCATGGATGTCGGCGAAGTTGACTTTTTTGTGTGTATTTTCGTCTCAACTTCTCCGAAGTTGTCGAAGTTTCCTCGAAGTTGGCGAAGTTGGGGCGAAGTTAAGACCACCCAGAACCATAATCCCAACTAGTGCCCCAATGGCCATATAAGGCATAAATATCACTCCAACCCTCTTCATAACTTCTAATATCAACTCCTATGTTTTTTGTTGCTACTCATTCCTAGAGTGGGTGTTGTAACTACTATTTGATTGTTTATTGTATATAATACATATGGTGAACTGTATCTATATATGTGTATTGCTCAATTGACCATTTCAAGCAACACATTGTATTATTAACATACATAGGGCTAGAGGGTCATAAATTGTGTTCTTTTTTTGAATTCACATATATAAGATAGAGGTATAACATAATTAGAAGTTTTCCATCAAAGTTTTCTAAAAATTCACATCATTTCTTCAAAAAATGGCATCGAAGTTTGTCGAAGTTTGCGTCTAAACTTCCTCGAAGTTTCCACAAACTTCCACTTCCACACCTGGCGAAGTCGACACGAAGTCGAAGTCCTGCACCATGCTATAAACTATAAAGGTAAGCTATACAATAAAGACAGTTGATTACATGATGCATTAAATGTAGAATATGATAAAGTAGAATTGTAGACATAAGATAACAGAAGATGATACAGTAGTATGCACCAGTATACTTTTGATAGATATTTAATGTGGAATGTTATTGGAGAGCATATAAAACAGTAGATTTATGCTAGTATAAATGCATAGAAGTACAAATAGAAGTAGGGTTTAGCTAATCACTTGCTTTAGGCAGCCTCCAGCGGGCGCCTAGAAGCTGTCCTTAGGTGGCCTCTTATGCCTGAACAGATGAATGGGTAAGGGGTCGTCATAAACCGGATCTCTTACCACAGAGTCCGGAGGAGCAAAATGACTTGAAAGTTTTGAGTGTGGTCTATGTGTTGACTAAGCATTATGGAGGCAGAAGAACTTGTTTGTATTACTAACAGGGCACGCCCCAATTACAAGGCATGGGGCTAATCCCATATATACAGAGAATAGGAATAGGAATAAGAATAGGAACAGAAATAGGAATAGGAATAGGACTAGGAAAGAGTAATAGATAACAAATACTTACTATTCTAACACTTCCTCTCAAGTAGGTGCACATATATCATAAGCACCAAGCTTTTTACATAGAAACTTGACCCGGACCTAGTAAAAGGATCTCCGGCTTGATCTTCCAAACGGACAAGGAGAAGCTTCACTTGTTTATCTTAGATTTTTTCATGAGTGAGATAACAATTGACCTCAATATGTTTTTTGTATTCATGAAAAACTAGATTTGAAGCAATCTGGATAGTCGATTGATTTTCACAATGTAATTCATTGCATCTAACTGAGTATATCCAAGTTTCTCTAGGATATTCTTGACCCATAAAAGATCATCGGTGGCGTTGGCCATAGCTTGATACTCTGACTTTGCACTTGAGCAAGCCACCACCGCTTGCTTTTTACTTTGCTGAAACACAAGATTGCCTCCCACAAATACACTGTATCCTAAGACAAATGCCAATCAATAAAGCAACTCGCCCTATCAGCATCAAAGAAACCATAAACTTTGAGATGTCCATGATTAGAATCCAATGTTCCATTTCCTGGACTCCTTTTGAGATATCAAAGAATCTGAATGACAATTTCCATGTGTCTAATACATGGTTTGTCCATGAAATGACTAACCACACTGGTAGCAAAGGATATATCTAGACGGGTGACTATGAGATAATTGATTTTTCCAACTAGCCTTTTGTACCTCCACTGATCTTTGAGCGGCTCCCCATGATCCTTATGAAGCTTGACTTTTGGGTCCATTGGAGTATCAACAGGTTTTACCCCTCAGACACATGTTTCTTCAAGAAGACCAAGTGTGCACTTCTGCAGTGAGATGACAATTCCATCAGGGGATCTAGCCACCTCAATACTAAGTATTAGTATATGTGCTTTATTGCTTTATGTTTTTTTTAATAAAAGACGGCTACGTGTTGCATTGATAAAAGGCAAACCTGATCCTATAAATAGGAAATCAAGGAAGCGTACAGACTCAAACTAAACCCTAATGGGCCAAGACATACTTGGGCTCATATTACAAAGACACTTAATAACATAAATAAACATACTCTCTAATACTCCCCCTCAAGTTGAAGTTGGGAGAATCCCAAATCAGCTTGCAAACAGAGAGTCGGACTAAAAAACAAAGAGATAGAAAAAAAGAAGATAAACCAAGCCCATACAAGAATTTTCCCCCCCTCACTATTACAATTAAGCACTCAAAAACTCAAACACTCCCCCTCAAGTAGATACTCTAAGCAAGCAGCTCACAGTCGAAGAAGCTTCATGATCATCTGGAGGGTAAATAAGCAGAAACAACAGTGCTTCATGGTCTTCATCACTGTCGCTAACGTCACATCCCAGAGAGTGATGGGTCACAGCAGCAATAGTAGTCAACGTACAAATAAAGTACGGACGGGTCAACGTGAGAAACAGAGCACAGACAAGCCAAAGAGTGTTGGCACACAGAAGCATCTAAAAAATTATCCAGGAAAAGGTTTATTGTATAAAAAGCATGGGCAGTGTACAATCACAGGGTATTCTGATTCTGACTGTGCATGCATTCGTTTAGACCGTAAATCGGCCTCTAGTTACTGCACCTTTATAGGTGGTAACCTAGTCACTTGCGCAGTAAGAAACAAATTGTTGTTTCCCACTCCAGTGCTGAGGCTGAGTATAGAGCTATGGCTCATATTGCATGTGAGCTCTTATGGGTCCTCGGTCTTCTACAGGAATTCGGTATTTCTGACTCTGCTCTTATCTCTATGCACTGTGACAACAAGGCTGCCATTTTTATTGCTAGTAATCCAACCATTCATGAGCGCACGAAACACATTGAGGTGGATTGCCATTTTGTCCGATAAGCTGTTCTGTCTGGTGCTATCTCCACGCCTTACACTCATACAACTAATCAAGTGGCTGATATCTTCACAAAATCTCTTCCAAAAGCCAGATTTCACAACATGGTTGACAAGCTGGGCATGATTGATATCTACGCTCCAGCTTGAGGGGGAGTATTAGTATATGTGCTTTATTACTTTATATTTTTTTGCATTATGGGTTGTAGACTACTTGTCCTTATTCAATTGTTTTATCCCATATTGCCTATCTCTAACAATAGGTGTCTCAAATCCTAAATTTGGAACTTTGTCTGAAAAAATTGCTAGATATGAAGAACACCCTACTGATTATCTCAAGCAATGACAATATCATAAAAATAGACAATAAGAAGAAATACTCCTAATTGCCCTTGTTGATAGATTGATCAAGTGTAGATAGAAAAAGACCAAACTCCAAAAGTACATGACTGAACTTGCCAAACTAATCTCTCAGAGACGATTTAAGACCATAGAGGGATTTGTAGAGCCTGTAGACAAGATGAGACCCCCCCTAAGAAACAAATCCAGATGTTTCCCCCCACGTAAATTTATTCTGATACATCACTGTGGAGGAATGCATTTTTGATATCCAGCTAATGTTGAAGGCCATGAGGAATGGGTAGTCAATGAAAGAAATATCTGAAAGGAGGACATCTTTGTCACCAGGGAAAAGGTCTCCAAATAATCCTCCCCACATACTTGAGCATAGACCTTAGCTACTGTTAGAATATTAACCAATTTAGTTAATAGGCTAATTAGTCTATTGTCTACATGGGCCTGTTGCCCATGTCCCATTAGGGTTAGTCCGCTTTCTTTGTGCTTCCTTGTAATAGCCTCCTCTCCTATATAAGGACAGGGGTGTACATATCAATAGAACAACACAACAATATCATATGCACTTCTTTACATGGTCAAGAAAAGATCCATTTATTTTCTCTATCCGGATCTTAATCAGGTTGTTTTTGCATATTGATTCCGGTTATCTGTTTTCATGCCGAGAAACCATTCCGGCAGTGCCACTTCCTCCCTACCGAGCAAAATTTCGGTAGTGTATCTCCTCCTTCTACCGATGTTTCCTTTCCGGTAGACATTTTTGTTCTTCTCTACCTCTCGTTTTACCCTTTCCATTTCCCACCCATCCATCCATCATGTGTGCGTCTTTCCACGTGCAGGGGGGTCATATTTCCCTTTTTCCACACCATCTACTCACTCTCGTCGTATTCAGTGTGGGGGGGAATAGAGGAGAGAGAAAGAGAGAGGAGGGTATGAGGAGAATATGAGGAGAGAGATATGAGAGAGATGATATGATATCGTAGGCTATCTTCATGAAGCTTCATGTTCTTCGGCACATTGGGTTTCTTGATCTCTTTGTGGCCGTCATTCCCACTTAGCATCGTGTTACATTTCAAACAACATTGAAGAATCTCACAATTGCAGCATTGACACCAAGACTTCCGCGTTCGTACCGCATTATGTACGTCAGTTTCAGAGCTTGTTGCGCATATTCCGGCCTCTAGTCCCTTTGGTGTTAATGACATTCCAGTTGATCATCCATGTTGCGTTGATGGTGTTCCAAATGATTGCTTCTTCGTCCCTGAAGCTCGTCATCTTCAAGCCTGTGCAAAAATTGCATCTGCAAGGATTCATCCAGATTGATCTTCACCGAGCTACTTCATCACGTCTTCTCCGAGTTGCATCTGCTACTTCCACGTGTTGAGATGACACCTCAGCACCTCGCCAGCGTGTCCGTGTCACGTTATGCATATTGGTGGTCTTCTGCGCTAATTCCAGTTGGCTACACTTCTCAGACAATTCAGAGACATCTCCACTGCTACATCGACATTGTGCCTTCGTGTTCGTGTCGCGTTATGTACGTTGGATGTGTTGAATGTGCTTATTCCACTCCACAATCCTCTCCAGTGAAGATGGTGTAGTCGTGGTATTTATGATTGTCTACTTCAGATGTTCTTCACTCCATATGCACTCCGAGAGAAAGACATTCTTCGAAGCTCGAGCTTCTCCAACCTGCAGAACACATCTCAAACAGGTGTCATCATATCTTTTTAGTTAGGAAGTATTGTTTAAGGGGGGGTAACAATTTTTTGTATGGGAGTGTCATTTATCGTTTATTTCTTATCGTTCAATCAAGTCATGTAACTCCAAGCTTGGACATGCGTTCACCCATGCTCCAACTTGAGGGGGAGTGTTAGAATATTAGCCTATTTAGTTAATAGGTTAATTAGTCTATTGTCTACATGGGCATGTTGCCTATGGCCCATTAGGATTAGTCTACTTCCTTTGTGCTTCCTTGTAATAGCCTCCTCTCCTATATAAGGGCAGGGGTGTACATATCAATAGAACAACACAACATTATCCTATACACTTCTTCACAGCTTCCAAGCAGGCTTTCAAGTGACCAATTGAGCCACTAGGCCCTACTTTCATAGAGAAGACCCATCGACATCCGACTATAGCTTTTCCACTAATAGGAACAAGACTCCATGCGAGTCCCCGTGAAGAGCTATCATCTCATCTTCCATAGCGTGTCCCGCCATCCTAGATGGCAATGTTAGATAAAGAAGAGAGAAAGGCTTTATATGATAAAGATAAATAGTCATATCAAACAAAGTTAGAAATAGGCTAAATGTACATGATCGTCTTCATTCCGGAGTAGAATAGGTAGATCTAGAGAATTGTACATGCTCGTAGAACCTCCAGACTAAGTAGTCATTGAAGAATAGTTGACAGCTACATCGTCTTCCACCTTTTCCATAGTACTTGCCTTCTAGCGGCGTGTATACCTCATAACTATTTGAGGGAAGGTCTCTCAAACGTGATAGGTGCAAAGGACACAAATGACGTGGAAACCTCATAACTAGAGAGAACCTCTTGACCAATTGTAGAGACTTCAGTGACCATAAGATTTAGGAGGGAGAGACTTCTTTAGTGCAAGAGCAATTCGAGTTCTTCAATGAATGAAGTTTCTTACAAGAAAGTGACATCTATGGTGTTTGGGAAGAGGAAGTGAAAAGGGATCTGGTTGTTTAAAGTAGAAGATGGGATGTGATTGATGAGATAAGTGGCGGTTAGGACAGCATCACCCTAGAAAACCGTTAGGAGCTGTTTGGATGCAACAGATTAAAGTATTGGAATTTCATGTATTTTCGGCTAGTTGTTGTGAGAGGAAGTTGTTTACTTTGAATCCAGTGAAATTTTAAATGTGGGTACCCAGATAGCTCCTTAGAACTTTCTTTTGGAGAAGAATAGTCATGCGATTTTCACAATGTGTCAATTCTTCCCTTTAGCTACTCCAGTTTGTTGGGTGCATGTACACATGAGGATTGGTGAATCACACCTTTGGTAAATAGAAACTGGATGAAAGCATGACTAAAGTATTGTTTTGCATTGTATGTACAAAAATTTGAATACATCGAGAAAAGTTAGTTACAATTTAATAATGAAACTTTGTATTATAGATAAAATTTCTTAACATTCTTTCATCACATACAACCATGGTGCCCGAGAAAAGTCTAAATGAAAGAGACAAAACAGTTATGACTTAACTTTGATGGAACCCGACAGGGTCCCCAGACATCTGAATGAATGATATCAAAACTTAGTATTCATCTGATTCCTAAACCTAAAAGTGGACTGGTGATGCTAGCCTAACCGACATGACTCGCACTCTGTTAAATAGTAATTTATTTAAGTTCTTTATATTCACTTGTTATTTTCCTATTCTATGAGGACCTCTATGTAATTGTTCTCTTTATGAATATATGGGGTACACAACATTGTGCACCCTAACCCTTATAGACAACTCAAGATGGTACCAGAGCAGGTGCTCTAACTGCTACCCTCCCCGTAGCCGCCACCCTCTCTCTCTCTCCCTCTCTCTTTCTCTCTCTTCCCCGTCGGCACTGCCCCCTCCCCCCAGCGCCGCCGGCGCCCCCGCCCAGCGCCGCCGATTGCTGATGTTGCCGCCGGTGGCCCTCCGTGTGTGGGCCTGGCTTATTAGTGTAGCCCGCACACTCGTTTAACCTCCAACTATTCGTGTTGAGGGTCTTCGGAGGCCTACCCCTTCTTTCTGCATGCGTCGGCCCTTGAGCCGCCGGGTTCTCAGTTGCGCCTCGGCATAGTCTTCATGTAAGTTGGTCCTTCCAGTTGCTCTATCTGCCTACTGCCGCCTAGCCGGAGGATCTAGGCGGTTCCGACTCCTACTACTGTTCTCTGTCATTTTTGGACTCGGTCTCCCTCATGGCTTCCTCCCATAAGGACTTTCATTGTCAAGTAACTACTGTGAAGGTAGATGGGCGCAACTACCAACATATGGTTTGCTACATAGAGATCTTTGCGAAGTCACAAGGCAAGCATTCCCATCTGATTGAGGCTCCGCCTCCTGCTCCGCCCAGTACTGCCGAGTCCAAGGACAAAAAGATCTATGATGACTGGGTCAAGGATGACTCGACTGTGATGATGTGGATTCTGAACAGCAGTGAAACTCACATCAGCGTTACTCTACTTCGTCTCCCGACTGCCAAGGAGATGTGGGATCAACTGTCCAGTACCTACTCGCATAGTAAGAATCCTAAGAAGGTGTTTGACCTGAACAAACAGCTGTCCCGCCTGCACTTCACTGGGCCAGATATTGCTGACTATTTTTCGACCTTTAAAGGCGTCTGGGCTGAGCTTGAGAATCTTCATCCCTTATCTACCGACTTAGCCACGATGCAAAGACAACAACAGGAACTCCAGGTTGTCCAATTCCTCTGCGGCCTTCCTGACTCATATGCTGGTGTGGTTGACCAGATTCTCGCCAATGATCCTTTACCCATGTTGGAGAGTGCTTTTCATCGTCTACAACGACTGTCAGCTTCCTCTTCGGATCTGCCTTCCGACACTGGTGACACTACTGCTCTTGTTGCTATGTCTGGTCGTGGTCGTGGTAGGGGTCGCGGTTGACCTCCGGACAACCACTCTTCTTCTCCTGGACGGGGACGTGGGGCGCTTGGTCGTGGCTCCCTTGGTCGTGGCTCATTTACTGATGCTTCTAGAGGTGCCGCTACTCAGCGGTACTGTGATTTATGTGGCCACAACAACTAGGGTTGTCAATGGATAAGGGTAAATGATTTTCTTACCCTTTACCCGCCTACCCGCTACCCTCTAACCTACTACCTTAGAGGGTAAGGGTAAGGGTAAGCCATTATCCATACCCTCTAACCCGCTACCCGGCAATATTTATGTATGATATATCAAATGTATGGTTATTTTGTTGTTTGAGTCTATGGAATATTTCAATTTTTTTGGTCATCATTTTATACAATACATGATATTCTTATCTACTTCTTGTGTAGTTAACTTGGTTATGGTATCAACACCATTTCGGAAGTGCAAGACACATGTATAAAAATAGTTTGTGTTCCATTAAATACTTGTGTGGTGTAAGACAAACATGTATAATAATAACAAGATTTAGTCTTTAATGTACCATTTGATACATATGCGAGGTGGTGTTATCTACTTTATTTGTGCTTTACTTTTTTGTATGCAACCACATTTTAGAGAGTATAAGATATGCATTTTTCCAACAATAACTCTTTGTGACATGTTGTCATGTAATATCATTTTAATGTAGCAATCTTTATCTTTTGAGAACAATTTATTTTTCACACACCAATGCTAAGGTAGTACCATTTGTATATGCATTCAATACAACACAAATTATTACTTAGAATCATTTTGGACATTTAAAGTCATTTTGTAGCATCTTGATATTTCACTCAAATATATAAATGTATTAGCCAAGCCATTGTTTTTAATATTAGCACAAATTTGAAAAAGACATATAAATTCCCCCACTTCATCCTTACCCTCCCCGTATACCCTGTGGGTAAGAGGGTAAGGGTAAGGGGAGGGTAAGGATATTGGTGGAGTGGGGAATTACCCATACCCTTACCCGCTACACTTGGTCGGTAAGGGTAAGCGTAAGGCTTTACCCTCCCCATTGACAACCTTAGAAACAACCATACTGAAGACAAATGTAGGAAGAAACATGGCACACCTGCGTGGGCGAATGCTACGTCTGAGGGTGCTTCTCAGACACCCTCTGTTGCTCCCTCGACCGCCTCTAATGCTGAGTTCATCCACTCCGAGGTGGAACGTCTCCTGCTTGAGAGGACTGGTGCTTGCTCCTCATCTGCTGTTGAATCCGGAGCTCACGTTGCCACTTACAGTGGTTGTGATTCTGCCTTCTTGAGTGCTCCTTCTAGTGTTGGTAATACCAAATGGGTGATTGACTCTAGAACCTCTTCTCATAGATCTGGAAACTGTTCTCTCTTTTATAGACTGTCTAAGCCTTGTTCTAAATTTGTTGTTATGCTTGCTGATGGTTCTAAATTTGTTGTATCTGGAATTGGTGATATCTTTGCTCAAGTCTTTCTGCGATCTGCTTTATATGTGCCGAATTTTTCGCTAAATTTGCTATCTGTCAGTAAAATTGTACGCAATCTGAACTGCAGTCTGACCTTTGCACCGGGTACTTGTGTTTTTCAGGACCTTCGCAAGAGGATGAAGATTGGTGAAGGGCATGAAGGACCTGATGGACTCTACTACTTGGATGAGTTGAAACGAATTGGCACTACGGCTCTGGCTTCAGCATTATTAGCTTATGTTTCCGCATTACAATGGCATTTTAGACTTGGGCATCCGTCAGCTGATAAATTAAAACATGTTATTTCTGGTGTAGGCACGCACAGTTTTCAGTGCGAGGCATGTCAGTTAGGCAAATAGTCCAGAATTGTATTTACCAAAAAATCTCAGATTGGTAGCAAAAATATTTTTGATTTGGTGCATGCTGATGTATGGGGTCCTTGTCATGTTCCAAGTTTATCTGGCAAAAAATATTTTATTTTGTTCATTGATGATTACTCTCGTGCTACCTGGTTGTTTCTGTTGAAAGATATATCCCAAGTTCTGCGTACTATTATGTTCTTCTTTACTGAAATTAAAACTCAGTATTCTATGCCTATTAAAATCTTGCGTACTGATAATGCATTGGAATTTGTTCAAAAAAATGTTAAATTATTTTTTTGTTTTGTGGGTATAATTCTTCAGACTTCTTTTGCTTATACACCCCAACAGAATGGTGTTGCTGAAAGGAAAAACAGGCATTTACTTGAAGTTACTAGAACTATAATGTTGCATTCTAATGTTCCCAAACATTTTTGGCCAGAAGCGGTTCTTACTTCCTATTTTCTGATAAATCGTATGCCTTCCTCGGTTGTTGGGAATAAAATTCCTATACAAGTACTACAACCCAATCGTCCTCTGTTTTCTGTACCTCCGAGAATTTTTGGATCGACTTATTTTGTTCGCTTGGTTGGACCTACTCAAGACAAGTTGTCTCCTCGAGCTGAAAAATGCATTTTTCTGGGATACTCATGGACTCAGAAAGGATACCGTTGCTATAGTCATGTTACTAAAAAGTAGTTCACGAGTAGTGATGTCGTTTTCTTTGAGGACACTCCATACTACTCTACTAAGGGGAACATGTTGAGTTCAGATCTGATTGCAGTGCCTCTGCCCATTATTAGTGATTCTACCTCTGTTGTGCAACCTAATAAGACTACGTATCCTCCTCTCATTGTTTACCAATGCAGGAATCGGCCGCCGCAGCCTACTCTTGCTCGAGACACCCCCCCCCACTGACAACCAATCTTCTCCTTCAGAAGGTCCTGCCCCTACTGAGGTAACTTCTGATCTAGATTTACTTATTGCTCTCAGGAAAGGTACTAGATCATGTACATCTCATAATATTGCTAACTGTGTCTCTACTGCTCATCTGAGTGTTCATGTTAGTAATTTTGTTGCTGCTCTCTCTGCTGTCTCTGTACCCAAAAATGTGCATGACGCATTACAGAGTACGGCCTGGACATAAGCCATGACTGAGGAGATGGTTGCTCTCACTGACAGAGGTACCTGAGATCTGGTTGATCCTCCTTCTGCTTGCAAACCTGTTGGATGTCGTTGGGTTTATACTGTCAAGTATCATCCTGATGGAACTGTTAAACGTCTGAAGGCCCGCCTTGTGGCAAAAGGGTACACTCAGACTTATGGTATTTGTTACTTTGAAACTTTTTCTCATGTTGTCAGGCTAAATTCTGTGCGAGTCCTGCTCTCCCTGGAAATCAATCTGGATTGGCCCCTTATCTAGTTGGACGTGAAGAATGCCTTCTATAGAATAATGTGTTATTTTCTTATTTTGCTGTGTTTTTCCTCCTACTGCTTTATTGTATTAGTCCCATATTGCTCGCTTGTATATGTGTCTCAACTCTCTGTAGCTATATAAGAGAGTACCCTGTAAACCTTTTTACTCACTGAATAAACAACTCCTTTACTCTCTACATGGTATCAAGAGCAGGTTCTCCTTTTCCCCACCCATCCACCCACCCATGACGTGAGCATCCCGCCCCCCTCCCCTGCCCCCCCGGCCGCCGCCGCCCAGCCCTCCCTCCCCTCCCGCCGCCGCCCCTCCCTCCTCCTTCCACCCCCACCGCCGCCGCCCTCCTCCGTCCTCCCTCCCTCCCTACCGCCTCCTCTCCTCCCACCGCCACCTCAACAACCCACTCCACTGCAACATCCTTCCTCCTCCAGGCTTCTAGCCTTTCGGCCGGCTGCCACTGGTTTTTACCTCCCGTCTCCGTCTACGTCCGGGTGCTCTTCGGATCTACGTTCGGACATCCACTGGCCGGCTAAGTTGAGAGTCCTTTCGTCTCTCCAATCTATCTGTCTGCGCCTCATGAAGGAGCATTGAGTTTTCCTCATGACGACATAGGTTTCTCTATGCATATTCTGCCCGATACGGGTTTTCTGATCTGATGCGTCAGATCCCTGCTGCTACTATCTGCCCTTTGTGGGTCTCTACTCTGCTACTGCACCAACTCCTGCCTCTGCTATGGCCTTCCCTGAGCCTCCACGCTCCCTGTGTGTCACCACGGTAAAGCTCGACGGCGGCTCCAACTACCATCTCTGGTCGGCGTCCTTTGTTCTATATGTCAAAGCACAAGGACGATATCACCACCTTACGGCAGAACCTCCTGTTGTTCCTACTGCTGATTCGGATGACAAAACCAGACAAAGCTATGGTCAATGGTCCAAGGATGATTCCGGCGTCATGTCTTGGATCCTCAATAGTATCGAGCCTCGCATCAGCCAATCTCTTCTCTGCCTTCCTGATGTTAAGGCTATGTGGGATCAACTGTCCCATATCTATTCTCATCAGGAGAATCCCAAACGTGTATTTGAAATTTTCAAGACTGACAAAGGAGTTCTCTACTGATACTTCCATTGATGACTTCTACAATCAATGCTCGGCTCTATGGAATGAGTTTGAACTCTACCACCCTTTGACGGCGAACATCAAAATTGCTCAGAAGCAGCGCAACGAACTGCAACTGGTGCAATTTTTGGCTGCACTTCCTGCCTCTTTTTCTGGAGTGGTTGATCAGATCATGTCAAGTGACCCGCTGCCAACCCTTCGCGATGTTCTAAAACGTGTCCAACGCCTGCCGTCCATGACACCTACACCTGTTGTTGAACATCATGCGCTTATTGCTCGCTCTGCTGATTCTAGCCGTGGTCGTGGTCGCGGCCGTGGCCGTGGTGGTCGCCCTCCTTCAGGAGGTCGAGGCACATCTACTCCTGGACGTGGTACTGCTCCCGACCCTCACTACTGCAACTGGTGTGGCCGGGACAATCATACTGAAGATCGTTGCTGGATTAAGCACGGCAAGCTAGCTTGGGCTAACCAGGCTAGAAACTGTTGTCGAATCTACCCCTGACACACCTACTGCTCCAACTAACACAGACTGGTTACGTTTGGAGTTCGAGAAGATGTTCCAGGAACGTCTCGCACAGATGCCATCCTCGTCTACACCAGGAGCCTCTGCCATGCTTGCCTCTCCATCATCTGGTAACAAGCAATGGTGCATTGACTCAGGTGCATCCACTCATATGGCTGGTGATCTTCATCTTTTTTCGAGTCTCCATAAAACTGCTCCTATAT
Source organism: Alisma plantago-aquatica (assembly GCA_963693085.1). Lineage (NCBI taxonomy): Eukaryota > Viridiplantae > Streptophyta > Magnoliopsida > Alismatales > Alismataceae > Alisma > Alisma plantago-aquatica. Next base: position 1,438,511,089 of record OY856409.1, on the reverse strand, counting down.
CATCTGTTACTGTTGCAAATGGTTCCAAAACTGTTGTTCATGGCACTGGCACGGTTCCGCTTTCACCAAAATTGCACTTGAATTCTGTTTTATATATTCCAAAGTTTCCTGTTAATTTATTGTCCGTCAGTAAGATGATTAAACAACTCAAGTGCTCTATTAAATTTGATCCTTCTGGCTGTATTTTGAAGGATCTCCGCACGAAGACGAGGATTGGTTCGGGCCGTGAAGGACCAGATGGGCAGTATTATCTGGATGGACCTCCTACTGCTGCGGCTATGTTATCTACTTCAGTGACGGGATTACATTGGCACTTTTGCCTGGGCCATCCATCTGCTGCCAAATTAAAGCATTTATTTCCTACTTTATCTGAGAATAATTTTTCCTGTGAAACTTCTGTTTTGGGCAAACATACTCGGTCTGTTTTTCCTGCTAAGAAAGTTATTGCTTCTAAAGAAATTTTTGACCTGGTTCATGCTGATATTTGGGGACCATGCTCTGTATCCAGTCACTCGGGTGTGAAATATTTTATGACCTTTATTGATGATTATTCTCGCACCACATGGTTGTTTTTGCTTAAAGGTCGGGATACTGTGTTAGATACTATTCGCACCTTCTTTGCTAAAATTCACACTCAATTTAATCGACCTATTAAAATTTTTCGTACTGATAATGCTCTGGAATTCATGCAACAATCTGTTACATCCTTTTGTGCTGCCCAAGGAACCATACATCAGTCCACTTGCCCTTACACCCCTCAACAAAATGGCGTCGCTGAAAGAAAAAACCGTCACCTTCTTGAGGTTGCTCGCACCCTTCTCATACACTACAAAGTACCCCATCACTTCTGCCCTGAAGCTGTCTCTACGGCATGCTATCTTATCAATCGCATGCCTTCTTCTGTTTTGAAAAATCAGGTCCCGTACGCCATTTTGTTTCCTGATAAACCCTTATTTTCTCTGCCTCCTCGCATTTTTGGGAGTACTTGTTTTGTAAAACATCTTCGTCCTGGCCTCACCAAACTTGATGCTCTCTCAGTCAAATGTGTGTTTCTGGGATATTCCCGTACTCAGAAAGGCTACCGCTATTTTGATCCTGTTAAAAATAGTGGTTTGTTAGTGCGGATGTGACCTTTTTTGAACATATGCCTTACTATTCTACTGATGGTGACAAATTGTCGGATGATATTATGGCTATCACACCATTACCATTAGTTGTTGAGGAATTACCAGCTCCTGATGTGCCTCAAGAAAACCCATTGCAAGTCTATTGGCGCCGGTCAAAGAACATCAATGCTTCTGAAGCCCCGGCCGAACCAAATCCTGCGTTTGCGGTTGATCCACCATCCACTGAGGTATTTTCTGACCTGAATCTTCCTATAAGTTTAAGGAAAGGTGTTCGCTCATGTACTCAGCATCCTATCAGTAATTTCTGTTCATCTGACAATCTCTGTGGTAGCTTTGCTTGTTTCACTTCTGTTCTATCTGCTGTAACAATTCCTAAATCAACCGAAGAGGCACTTCGCCATCCTGCCTGGAAACATGCTATGGAGCAGGAAATGCATGCACTTTGTGATCAACAGACATGGGATCTGGTTAATCGTCCCTCTTCATGCCATATTGTTGGATGCCGCTGGATTTTTACTATTAAATATCAACCGGATGGTACCATTGAACGCCTGAAAGCCCGATTGGTTGCGAAAGGATATACTCAAACATATGGAGTTGATTATTTTGAAACTTTTTCTCCAGTTGCACGCTTAAATTCTGTTCGTATTCTGATATCTATTGCTGTGAATAAAGATTGGCCTCTGTTTCAACTTGATGTCAAAAATGCCTTTCTATATGGAGATCTACAAGAGGAGGTCTACATGGAGCAACCTCTGGGATTTGTTGTTCAGGGGGAGTCTGCTTCTAAAATCTGTAAACTAAGAAAGGCAATCTATGGTATGAAACAAAGCCCACGTGCATGGTTTGACAAGCTCAGTCAGATCTTAATTACCTTTGGCTTTCGGCGTTCACAATCTGATCATTCTGTATTTATTCGTAAAACTGCAGCAGGGCTGGTCATCCTTATTGTGTATGTTGATGATATTGTCCTATCTGGCAGTGATAGTGCAGGGATACAGGCAACCAAAAAGTATTTAGCACAACACTTCATCACCAAAGACCTAGGGAAACTACGATATTTTCTAGGCATTGAAGTTGCTAGATCTTCTGCAGGACTATGCCTGTCACAGAGGAAATATGTTCTTGACCTTTTGCAGGAAACAGGCATGTTGGGTTGCAACATGGAACAGGACTTCGACTACGAGCCGACTTCGACAGGTGTGGAGATGGAAGTTTGTGGAAATGTCAAGGAAATGTCGAGGATTTTTACAACCTAACTTCGACGCAACTTTGACAAAAATTAAGCTAAAAATAGTCATTTTGTGATGAAAATTGACAGATTTCATCAAATCTAACTAAAAACACAATATATGTTTAGATATAGCCATCCATATAGGTTTACATATGTAGATAAATACACGATTAGATACAGTCGTCTTCAAACTACAAAATTCTTCCATATATAAAGTTTGTGACACTAAACAAACTACATAAAAATGGTGTAAATCTATGGTAGATTTAGCAGAGAGGGGTCGGTCTATTCCTATTAGCTTAGATTAGTAAAAGATAACATAAGAATAATCTTAGCTCAAGCTCCAACACCTTTTCCCCCTCACACAGCAAACTCCACAAAACACCAGAAGAATGTCGCCAACTTCGACAAATTTGAAAAATGTCGAGGACATTGTGGAATTTTTGAATGGACTTGGGTCAACTTCGTGGACATATGGGAAAATGTCGACAACTTTGACGAAATGTCGAGGATATTGTGGAATAAGGATGTTTACGTGGATTCGACGTCGCCAGCCGTAGACATAGACATTATCGACGAAGTTTCGCCCCATGTCGAGGACATTTAGTACCATGGTTGCAAGCCAGCCAACACTCCTCTGGATCCCAATATGGATTGGGATAATGCTACTTCTCCTCCTTATGTTGATCATCAACAGTTCAGGAGACTGGTCGGCAAACTTATCTATTTGACTGTTACTAGAGCTGACTTGGCTGCTGCTGTAGGATTCATAAGCCGGTATCTTGATAAACCCCGGCAATGCCACTGGGATGCTATTTGTCACATCTTACGATATCTCAAAAGCTCTCCAAGGAAAGGACTTCTGTACAAAAAGCATGGTCATTGCAATTTATCTGGATTCTCTGATTCTGACTATGCAGGAAGTCGATCTGACAGGAAATCTACATCTGGATATTGCACCTTTATGGGAGGAAATCTGGTTACATGGCGCAGCAAAAAGCAAACAGTTGTTGCCCGATCTAGTGCAGAGGCAGAATATAGAGCCATGGCTCATACTGCATGTGAGCTCCTGTGGGTCTGTGGTCTTATGAATGAGTTTGATATCACCTCTTCTAGCCCTATTCCTATGTTCTGCGACAATAAGGCTTCCATTTTCATTGCGAGCAACCCCACATTTCATGAAAGAATAAAACATATTGAGGTTGATTGCCACTTCGTCAGGGAGAGTTCTGTCTGGACATATCTGCACTCCATATCTCAGCACTGAGAAGCAGCTTGCAGACATCTTCACCAAAGTTCTACCTAAAGCTCGCTTCCAGACTCTAATTGACAAGTTGGGCTTATTCGACATCTACGCTCCAGCTTGAGGGGGAGTATAGAATAATGTGTTATTTTCTTATTTTGTTGTGTTTTTCCTCCTACTGCTTTATTGTATTAGTCTCATATTGCTCGCTTGTATATGTGTCTCAACTCTCTGTAGCTATATAAGAGAGTACCCTATAAACCTTTTTACTCACTGAATAAACAACTCCTTTACTCTCTACACCTTCCTTTATGGTGATCTCTAAGAGGAGGTCTATATGGAGCAACCACCTGGGTTTGTTGCTCAGGGGGAGTCACATAAAGTCTACCGCCTCAAAAGTCTATTTATGGACTCAAGCAGAGTCTGCGTGCCTAGTTTGATAAACTGAGCAAGATTTTGTCTACCTATGGCTTTCTCAGACCGCATGTTGATCATTCTGTCTTTATTAAAAAGACGTCCTCTGGTATTGTGGTTCTTATTGTGTATGTTGACGACATTATTTTATCTGGTAGTGATCTCTCTGCAATTAATGCTACTAAAGCCTACTTATGCAAGCATTTTGTCACTAAAGATCTGGGTAAACTGAGATATTTTCTGGGGACTGAAGTTTCTAGGACTGCTAATGTTCTTGTTCTATCACAACGAAAGTATGTTCTTGATCTTCTATAGGAAACTGGCATGCTTGGAGCTCGGCCTACTGATACACCTCTAGAGCCTAATGTGAATTGGGATGATAATGAATCTCCTCTGTATCCTGACAGTAAAAGATATAGAAGACTAGTTGGCAAATTGATCTATTTGACTGTCACTAGAGCTGATATTTCTACTATTGTTGGTCTTGTTAGTAGGTATCTTGACAAGCCTATTGGGAAGAACTGTGATATATCTTGAGATATCTAAAGAAATCTCCTAGTAAAGGCCTATTTTATAGAAAACATGGTCATTGCTCTCTTGAAGGCTATTCTGATTCTGACTATGCTGGAAGCAAGATAGACTGAAAATCTACCTCTGGTTACTGTACCTTTGTTGGTGAAAATCTGGTTACCTGGCGGAGCAAAAAGCAAAATGTTGTTGCTAGATCTAGTGTTGAGGCCGAGTATCGTGCTATGGCTCATACTGCATGTGAGCTTCTGTGGGTGCAGTCTCCTTTAAAAAAACTTGATGTGGGATCTTCTGCTCCTATTCTTTAGCACTATGATAATAAAGCAGCTATTTTTATTGCAAATAATCTTGTCTTTCATGAGCAGACCAAGCACATTGAAGTTGACTGCCACTTTATCAGAGAATCTATTCTGACTGGTCATATCTGCACTCCTTTTACTCGCTCAGAAGACCAAGTTGCTAATATCTTCACAAAGTTGCTGGCCAAGAAGCATTTCTGCTCTCTTATGGACAAGTTGGGCATGATTGATATCTATGCTCCAACTTGAGGGGGAGTGTTAAATAGTTTTTGTTTAAGTTCTTTAAATTCACTTGTTATTTTCCTATTCTATGAGGACCTCTATGTAATTTTTCTCTTTATAAATATATGAGGTACACAACATTGTGCACCCTAACCCTTATAGACAACTCAAGACACTCTAACTTGTTAAGATCAATAACTAAGTGCTATAGTTATTGCTATTTATTTTATTATCGCTTCCCTTGTACTTGTCTCCTCTCCTATATATAGGAGGGGAGTCTTCTGTCTATCAATAAGAAATATTTCATTATCCATCCATCCTATTTTCGACATGGTATCAAAGCATTGATCCTAACCCTAGAGAGAAAAAGAGCGAGCCTCCGCCTACGGGAAGCCCTCGACTCTTCTTAGCTTGGTTGCCAGTCAAGCATCATCCCAGCCTTCATGGTCGTATCATCTCTTCTCCTTTCGTAAAAATGCTATCTTTTTCTTTCCTCTATCAGCGCTCTCCATACCAGCCATCACTTACGTTTATCTACCTTCCTCGAATCCTATCTATCTAGTCCTCCCTTCTTCTTTCATAAAAATTCGATCTTTACCCATCATGTTCCCCTTTACCAGCCACGATATCAACTGCCCTTAAACTCACAGCTACGCACTCGTTGTGGATGATCAAGAAGTGGTTATATTCATGGTAAGTTTGTTTGTTCAACAAAAATGGGATGAGTTCCCACTTTCATTGTTGTGTTTTGCTCAGAGCTCGAACCGCGTAGGAATCCACGGGTGATCGACGTCCTTCTGGCTTCCGTAAACGTTCCATCAGAAAGGTTGCCTTGTCGGTTGATCCTAGCAAAACACCCAACAACTGGTCGATCATGGCAAAGAAACTATTCAGACAGCGGGAGCACCCATTTACGCTCCGCCTGTGGGATGCCTTTAGGCAATATCACTGCCTTTTCGGCGGAGATGCCCGCAACCACTTTCCGGCAAGGTTAGGCAATGTCTTGGAAAGCGGGATCATCATGGAAATCCACAAGATCATGCACGGCTAGACTCCATGCCAATCTCGCACAATTATCGAGATGCCTATCTCCAAATATAGTCGCACTGCGAGGAAGGAAGCTCGCTCCCAACGGTCTCTCGCTGGGACTGTTTATCCATTAGATAGATCTGGATGTATAAGCCTGAGATCATTTCCCCTAGAATCCTTGACTTTTCTCAATCTTTGTTACCTCCCCCACACGCAATACGCCTACTGCTAATCAGATCTATTTTGTGATCTAGTCTCCTTTACAGATTGCACAAAGATCCATTTATTATTCTAATTAATCGGATCTGTCTAATCGGGTCATGTAGCACATTGACTCGCGTTATATGTACAACATGTTGGCAAACAAAAGACCTTTTGCTAGTTGATAAAGCACCAAAGGAGGCATCGTGCTATTTTTTCCCCTTACTCTTTGACAATTTTATTCCCCCCTACCACCCCTCATGTGTGCATCCCCTTCCACATGTAGGGGGTATTGTCTATTTTTCACACCATCTACTCGTTCACTTTGTGTTTGGTGTTGGGGGGGGGATAGGAGAGAGAGTATGAGGAGGGAGATAAAGATGTATGAAGAGAGAGTATGAAGAGAAAGAGCATGAGAGATTATAGTATCAATCCAAGCTATTTTGAACTTCATGGAGCTTCTTATTACTACCCACATCCATCTTCTGATGTCTTTATGGTGCTTTATTTTAAGTAAGCATCATGCTTCCAGTGCATCATTGTTGTATCTTTTCCCAATGGCATGGTGCTTCATTGTGTTTATGCCACAATACACAAAGGTTGGCTATCCACGCTTTGCTTATTCCAGTTGGCTACCACTTCCATGCAAGTTGAAGGATCTCATTTATATCAGTGTTACACATTGGGACAGATCTTGTTGTACTTATTCCAGCCTTTTGTTTCCTTTGGTGCTAGTCTCTAACAATCCTACTACATCTAATAAGATGGTTGTTTTCTTTTTAGAAGCTCGTCAATTTCAAGTTTACAAATGCTACACCTACAAGGTTGATGATTCATCCATATTTTATCCTACCGAGCTATTTTATTTATGTCTTCTTAAAGTTGCGTCTGTCGTGCCAAGGTGGTTCTTCTAGTGATCTAGATGGGTTTCCATCATGGTGTCTTCCATCCCATCAAGACCCCGAGAGTCACACTCCATATGGATCCAATTTGACTAAGTCTACTTGGGCTTTCCTTGATGGTGTCTTTCATTCCCGTCAAGCCCCCAACAAGACTTTCCTTGATGGTGTCTTTCATTTTCATCAAGCCTCTAACAGTCACACTCCATATGGTACCAATTTGACAGTCATCTTCACCTCATCATATCTGTGTTTGAAGATACCTTTACTATTCTAGAAAGTAAAAGACGGCTACAAGTTATATTAGATAGAAGAAACCCTGCTCCTATAAATAGGAGAACAGGGAAGCATACAGACTTAACTAAACCCTAATGGGCCAAGACACAGTGAGGCCCATATTACAAGGATAATATAAGTAACTAATAAACAGACTCTCTAACAACTATTACATCGTAGGATGTGTTGATTGCACTTATTCCAATCACACATTTCTTTCTAGTGAAAATGGCATAGTCATAGTATTTTAATCAACTTCTCAAGATTGATGTTGATGTTTTTAATTCGAGAGGCACTCGAGAAGACTTTCTTCAAAGCTCGAGTATTTTCAACCCGCAAAACATAACTTGAAAGGTGGTGTCATAAAATCATTTGTTGGAGAGTCATGTTTAAGGGGGAGTGAAAATCTTGTATGGGGAGTGACAATTTTTTATTTATCACATCGTTTGATTGAGTCTTGTAATTTCAAACTGGATATGTGTTTCACCCATACACCAGCTTGAGGGAGAGTGTTAAGAGTTATTATTATTGAGTTTATAATGTTATATGGACCTAATTATGGGTTAATCTTGATTCCTTTGTACTTGTCTCCACTCCTATATATAGGAGGGGAGCTTTCCGTCTATCAATAAGAAATATCTCAATTAGCCTTCCATCTTATTTACCACACTAAGGATTGAGAATCTTGAGTTTATACAAAGCTATGTATCCAAGTCAAGTATGGATATGAAGTATAGATGTTGCTACACATGGTTTAGCGGCTTGACCAAGATAGTAGATACATGCAAGTTCATACTCACCACCAATCAACTTCAGCGTCAAAGACCCTATGTAACGCACGTATTAGGGTTAAATGTAATTGAGGCTTGAAGAGAATGAGTTAATAAACCAAGTTATTTTTGGAACCAAAGAGAGATATCCATCTCAAATCGTTTGTGTTGAAGAAAAGCAAACATATAGCATGGCTTATGGCTCACATATATCACCATTATGTTAAAATACCAAGTCCCACAATTAAGTTGTAATTGTCAATGTTCGCAGTTTTAGAATTTCATAACCTTTTACATTGTGCCAATTACACGTCTTTATATAATGAATTTTGAGTTAATATGTTAATGAAGAAATTACTAGTCATGGTTAATTATAGTCATACAAAACCTCTGCATGACTTATTTTGAAGCTTGTCACTTTTTGGCTTTCGACTTCGCTACCATATTTAGTTCAACTATCCCCACCTCGTAATGCATACAGTGATTTTGATCATTTTCTTGAATTACTTATTATGTGTCTTTCTCCCAAAACTAGACTTACTATATACTCAACGATTTTTCAAAGTCATTGAGAGAGTTGATATAAACAAGTTAACGTGTGTTTGTTAACATAGTATATAAAATTAAGGATTATTATATATTTTTTTCGTGACCGAGAGAACCCACCCCAGGCAAACCTGACATGGTAAACTCTCGAGGCATGAGAGTGTTTAGTCCGGTAACCCCCCTCCCGCACCAAATCAGCGTGAATTGTCGTTCACAAAGTGCCTTCGGTGTGGTTCAAACCCGGGTCCTTCATTGGGACTTACCGAGCGCTTACCACCCGGGCTACTCTGGCCGGACAATTAAGGATTATTGTCCATCTGGAAGAATTTTAATTTGTTTTATATTATTTCATTCTAAACTTTTAATATCATCCAAAGGATTCTATTGAGAATCCAATTTTCTCTCTAAACAAGGTACGCATTCTCCATATCAAGTCAACTGAACCCTCGATGGGAGTGGACTGAACTAATGATCGAATAGTTTATTTCATTTTCTTATTGTCTTAGTTCATAATCAACCTCTCATGTTTTGTCCAACCATCAATGGTTAGATCTCCATTAATGATGATTTCTAGTTGAAGATTCAATATGGTAAGTGACAAGTAGGGTCTATCCATATTTCATGTATTAGTTATGGCAGGATTACAACTTTACCTACAATATCATCAATCTGATAGTTGGCAATGGTTCATGTCAATCAGTCAATGCGATCAGCTTATTGGAATCCTAGCAAATTTCTCATCAGTCATTAACCAGAATTTTGCATGTGTTGAGATATGTAAACCAAGTTAAGAGGGTGTCGCCACAATTAGTAGGTCGGAAATTTCTCAATCATAAAATAGAGGTGCCAAGCTCATTTCATATGGTAACTTGACTCTGAAATTGAAAATGCATGGTAAAAGATAATGTAAGCGTATTGATAAAAAAATCGTCAAAGGAGCATATTTACAATTTAAATTTATGGAATATTACAAGCAGCAGATAACCAGATAATTTTATGATCAAGAAAGTATCAAAACTTGGGAGAAGACAGCATCATGGCATGAATAATATCTATTGTAAGCGTCAATACATCTTATGTCAGAAGAAAGAAAACAAAAATTGGCTTCCTTGCTGCTTTAAGTCACTGCATAGTCAATTCTACAAAGGAAAACATAAAATGTCTTCTTTATTCTTTACATAATTGCATAGTTACTCAATTCTGCAAAACTACTCAGGATGATTTGACAATGACATTATGCAACTTTCAGGTATCCCAGTGATAATTATGATAGACTCTGGAACCCACATCTCCCGTACTCCTGTGAAAGTTTAATTGCAAATACAACGGTCAATACAGATAACAGCTATAGGCCCCCATCAGATATCATGAAAACAGCAATGACTCCAGCAAAAAGTCCAAATTTAGAACTTGACCTTTCCTCAAAATTCAGCTGGGTACAACAAACAATTGATAAAGCTAAGTGCTATGTCTTTATGCATTTTGCAGAACTTTCATTACTTGGTGCAGATGAATCAAGAGTATTTACCATCTCATTGAATAACAAAATCTTAAGCTCCTTATTCAGTCCCAAATATATGTCAACTACTACCATAATAGACCCAGAACCCACTACTTGTGACCACATATTATTGTCTATTCGCAAGCAAGATGGATCTACACTGCCACCAATAATTAATGGCCTGGAGATATATGTGATCAAACAACTTACAGAAAATTCCACTGCTATTGAAGATGGTAATATAAGTTCCAAATGACCCTATTCACCGTCATCTCCATTATTTCACTAATACAATTTTCCTGGTTTTCTATACTGAGGTACAGTTAATGCCATAGAGAACATCAAGTCTTTCTACAAAATTAAAAGGAACTGGATTGGTGATCCATGTGCCCGCATGGGCTTCATCTGGGATGGCTTAAGTTGTGATTACAATGTTCCCCAAAGTGCTAACATAATTTCGTTGTGAGTATCCAAATAAAAGCGAGAAACATTTTCTTTACAAATTATTGAGAAACATAAATGAGACATCGGGTTTTTTCAGGAACCTTTCCCATAGTCAGCTCACTGGTGGAATTCCCAGATCTTTGTCGGACCTCACAAGACTGCAATCCTTGTATGGCTTTCAACTTTTTCTCCTGAAAGTTTTCTCTCTTCTTAGTCCGTGTTAAGTTTCTGATGTTTCTCAAAGCTATGCTTATATATATCGTACAATTACCACAGCAATTACATCTAACATTTTCTACTTTATGTTAACTCTATTTATTCAAAAAATCCAGACAAAAAAATCGCGTTACTTAAGTTAGCCTACAAAAGTAGATTTTGTATTTTCAACAGTCTTCCCCGATTATTGAGATCACATTTTAACTAAATCAGTGGTAGATAAAACTTGTTCCCAAGAATCTACTTATTAATGAATTTTCTATTGTAATTTGTAACTGTTTCCATGATCCCTCTGCATGTGTCATTTAACAGTCTCATATCACCAAATTTATCCAACCTTAAAGGTTTTATTTTAATACAAAAGTAAAAATAGTAGCAGGATCAACATACACACAGCATCACCATACCTCGCCACCTTTCAAATCAAGCTTCAGGCGCTTCATCAGCATATCACAGCATATTCTGCAAATCATGCTATGTCAGCAACAAACAACTACTGTTAAAGTCTCAGTTACAATAAGAAATCCTAATTCAAACAAAGGGGGCTTGTTTGCATAAACTAAAATTGGTTGGAGGCACTGGTGTAATTCTATGAACATAGGGATAGAGGAAAATCAAGTCCATTTTAATTGCCATCAATTAAGGTTAAGATTACAAGTTGTTATGTATTACATGTTTGCAAGATAATAAACAACTTATTTTGGGTTGTCTGCTACAAGAAGTTTGCTAAAACTTTTCATGGATGCCTCTTTTACTACAATGCAGAATTATGAACTCCACCAATAAAAAATTTCATTAGCATTTACATGCCATTTAGTCCAAAACATGAATGTTGTACTACTCTGGAATGAAAAAACACATAAGTTATGGAATCTACGTGATTAAACAGATTCATAATGGTTTCATTTTACAAGCATAGCACTCACATTTATTACTTAACTGTTTCCACATACATGATACTATTACAGAAAAAGTAGCCCTAATCCTAAATGCTACTCCGAGAATGAAACAACTCACTATGCAGTTAGTATCATAGTACTGCCACCACAAACCAACCATTCCCAAGCAAAGTGACAGGCTTTTGGATTTATATCTCCAGCATGTAATTCTGATAGGATTTCCATGGTGCATACCTATCCATCCAGGATGATCCTAATGTATAGTTTCCTTGTAAAGCTGTCTTCAACATTATAGACCTTGAACCAAATAGCTTTATGTGTTATTTGTGACCCCAAGTCTGACATGACAAAAATCCATGACTGGATATAAAAATGCAGATCCATGGATGGTTTAGCTCTATCAAATAGGAAACTAAGAGATAAAAAATTGCTATAGTAATCCTAATCTAGAGGCCAAAATGCAAGGTTTTAAAATAGGGGGAGAATTTTGTTGTTATTATTAGTATATGTGCTCTATTGCTTTATGTTTTTTGTTATTTTCCTTTGTTATGTGCTTTAGACTTGTCTTGTCTCTAGCCTTTTTCTTTTATCCCATATTGCCTATCTCTGACTATTGGCTTACTTTGTTGTCCTATAAAAGAGAGTCCATTGTATTGTGTTGGATCATCGAATAAACTCTTTTTCTAATATATATGGTTTCAGAGCCTTAAGACCCCCCTTAAGTTCCTCCCAACCCTAATGCCTCCCTTAACCCAGCCGTCACCCATCTTCTTCCTCTTCTTCCCCTACACCTTAGTTGCCGCCCCTTTCCCCCTTCTTCCGCCGCCACCCCTTCCCTCTCCCTTCCTTCTTCCCTCCTGCTGCCTCGCCCTACCCCTTCTCCCACGCCGCCATCCCCCCACCTTCCTTCACACCCGCCGGTGCACCCCTCTCCTCTCCCCGCCACCCCCCCACCTTCCTTCACGCCCGCCGGTGCACCCCTCTCCTCTCCCCGCCACCCCCCCACCTTCCTTCACGTTGTCGCCCTCCCCCTCCCTCTTTCCTCCCGCGGTCCCTCCTTTTTCCCTCCTTTCACCCCCCCATGTTGTTGCCGCCTCCCCAATCCACCACCCATCTAACCCCCCTCCATCACCTCCTAACCCGCCACAACCACCACCTCTCCATCTCTTCCTACTGCTTCCCTCTTCACCTAATTTTCCGCCACCACCCTTCTCCACCATCTAGCCCCCCACTCCATCTCCCTTTCTTCTTCCTTCTCTATCTCTGTCTCCGGTAAATTTCTAACATTGCAAGTTGAAGTTCTAATCGGCCTTCGCTCGTTGCCTGCCTGCGCCTTATGGGGGAGTAACTCTCTCATGTTGGCGTAGGTCTTTATCTCTTCTTCCGCCCCTGTGAGGGTCTCCGCGATCTGATGCATCAAATCTGCTTCTTCTGCATACTGCCCCTTTGCGGGTTTTACCAGATCTGTTGATCCAGGTTTTCTGTTGTCCGTGTGTTGTGTTCCTACTTCTATTGTCTGTTGACTGCTGCTACTACTTGTTGTTACTGCCCCTGCGTCGGGTTCCTCTCCCTAGTGTGGAGCAAAGTTTTTCTAGCCCCCGGATCGTGGTCCTTTCTAGACACCATCGTCTTTAGAAAGTACTCTAATAATTCCATAGGGCTCTACGGAGTTTTATAAAATTAATTAACTATCAAAGGTTAAATGGTAATCTTGGACTCTGATACCAAATGTTACGACCCCGTCCCCATGTTATCCCCTAAGAAGGAGGATCGAGAGGGCAAGGACCATAATCATAATTCCAGGATCACGGATTAACAAGTAACCAATAATAATCAATAAATTTCATTATATGGAAAAAAATTAATAACAAGATAATCTCTCCTCAAAAGGAATTATATAGAATGTAAATCTAATGGTTGCAAAAGAAAGAAAATTCTAACTATAATCCTCCATTTATGATTTTAAGTTTCCTTTCTTTTTGGTGTCATCTTCTTGAAAGTCCATTTTTCGAGTTAGAAGTTTAACCTAATACACAGTGAAACAAAACAATGATCAGTATATTTCTATACCGGTATGTGGGGGAACACAATATGCACATGTATGAGTAACAACATAATCAGTCATATTTTCAATTAACCAATAATCAGAATATATTTTTATGTCTTAACTTCTCAACCCTTAATTTGTGGCATACCTACTCACTGAGGGCACCCAATCTTACCATACTCACGCTCTGGGAGTATTACTATGATCTACCCACTCACTGGGGATGGTTTCCATCCGTACCCACCCACTGGGGATATTCATGACATCAAATTCACTCTCTGGGAGTATTTATTAGCCAACCCACTCTCTGGGGGGTGCTTTCTATAATTTCCTTGCATGCATTTAATCAGAGATAATATCATGGGCTTTAGCAAGTTATTTCTATATTGTGATACACATATAGGCCTTATAGATTGTAGGAAGTAAATAAACAAGCAAGCATTTAATTTTCAATCCATTCAGGAAAAGCCTCGAGAAGACCATGGAAGTCGGTTAAGTCAAGTAGTCATAGTCGTAACCACATACCTTTCTCAGAATTAACTTGATGTCCAAGCAAAAAGGCAACAAAAGCAACCAATCAAGCAACTATCCTGAAAATAAAGCATAATATCCATGTATTATTATTTTGTTCATTAATTCACATTAATACTAACTTGGGGTCCAAGTTAGGGCTTTGGGTCAAATTAGAGTTTCATTAGGGTTTTGGCCTCCCAAACCCTAATTTTACCATCATATGAATTTTTAACTCAAGAAAACCCTAATTTGTCAACATAATCTCAAATTATATCCAAGTTACCCATTTTATCCAAAAAGATCAGCCTTTGAACATTAAGATCATTTAAGCATAATATGATCATTAAAACCTAGAAATTAGGTTTTTTATACACAACAAATTAGATAGTGACTTTAAGCACTTTTAGAATTAGAGAAAAAACTAAGTCTTGGAATTGTTTTTATTGCATTCCTTGCATTTTTCTGATAAATTTTCATATATAACTTGTCATCATTGGGCATTCCTACGATTTACTAGCATTTTTGCAAAATTAAAGATATCCAGCCAATCACAAGCCGCCACCTAGGCAGCAGAGCCCGGGTCCCGGCCTTGCCAACTAGGCTGGGCTGACCAATCGACTTACGCCAACCAGGCTACCCGCCCGTGTGGCAACTCGTAGGTCAGAGCGAAGAAAAGAAAGAAAAAGACTAGTTTGCCCTAACCTGTTCAGAAGGCGAATTGTGGCAAAGGAGTCGTTTCCACGCTGATGGTATCCTACCTCTGCTCGTCCGCGAGTAGACCTTGGCAGTCAACGTGAGAGGTTGACTCTGATTGCCTGGGCCTTCGGGCGGCAATCAAGGGGATCTTCACCTTCCTTCCACCTTGTCGGACTTGACTACCACCTCATTTCGTTTGAGGGCGATCTGAATAGCAAGAACGACAAGATGACCGACATGGGTTGCCTGGAATAGAAGTGGGAAGAGAGGAGGGCTCTAGCAGGGAAACGAACCATAGATGGGGTAGAGTCTCGCGGCGAGGACTGGGATCTCACAAGGGTTGCTATCCCCTTCTTATATAGCTTTGGCTAGGGACCCTCGGCTATCGAGGACCAGTGAATTAGGGAAAGTTATAATGGCTCTTCATAATAGGCAAAACCAGGGATGGATTGATGTGAAATCCTTTCCTGAATCCATCGGAGAGGTTTCTAGACTTGCACATGCTTCGAATTGGGAGGAAATCGAGTCGGAAAGAAATCACAGTTGTATTCCTATTTCCTCTTCCTCCTTGGGACAATCTGAGTGTCGTTGGATCATCATCCAACGGCCACAAAACACGTGCAAACAAAGGGGCTAGGTCCCTGATTCCCTTTTCTAAAATGATTTAAATTGTGACATTTATTGTATATATCCATTAATCCATCACTTTAGGATTTCTAGAAAATTCCATATCTCTCACACCTTTAATATTTTTAATCTCAAATTTTTAAGTAAAGTTTTTAATGACTTCATCTAAGTATAGGCGAGATTAATTCATGTATAGCTCAAGTGCCTCTCTAGGTCACCCGCTCTCCCTTCTCTCTAGGGCTCCTGGCGGCCGCCGCTGGGGGGAGGGAGCGCTTCCTTAGCGTCTTCCTCCCCCTGGCTACCACGCAGCCTTGACGAGGTCCGATTGAAGTTCGGTGCAAATTCCTGGAGTAGTTGCGGCTGGGGGCTTCCTCTCGGCTGACCTGGAGGAAGGGGAGTTGTTGGATCTCTCCCTCGGCTGTGTGGGTCGAGAGGCGACGTGGCGCGCGGCGTGGAGTCAGATTCGGCTCCGTGGTTCGCATCCGACTACATCGGCTCCTCTCCGTTCAAGAGTGATGGAGGGAGAAGGCGCTTCCATCTGGATCTGTAACTGGCCGCTGCTCCGTCATCGCAGGTGAAGGGGGTTACTCCTTTACAGGCTCCTTCTCCTCCCCCTCCGAGGCTGATGATGATCCCCTTTCCTTCTTCCAATTGGGTCGGGTCTTCTCCAACTTGCTTGGCGGGGCTCCCCCAACGGTGCATTGGCGGCGCCCCCTTCTGGGTCCTGGCACCTCCGGATCTCGATCACATGAGGATGGCCCTGGCCATGGTCGTTGACCCCAGTTCCTCCTTTGGAGGTTTAGGTTGTTCGTTTAAATGCTCTGTGCACACAGAGCAGATTCGACAAGTTGTTGTTGCGCTGCCATAGCCAGTTAGAGAGATCATGTTGATTGTAAGGGTGGTTCCTAGTTTCTCTTCTTCACTATTTGTGGGTGAGCTTAAGGTAGTGAAGGGAGGTTCAAAGCGTCACCAAGAGGATCTCATCATCTCTCTACCTCACTCAGGTGTGGTTAGCTTGTGTCATGGCTGTTGAAGTCACCTCGAGATGCTGCTGATCTGGGCTCTGTCCCAAATCCGGGACGGCTGTTTCCAGCCTGGGACTGGAACCGAAGAGATTCCCATGATAGACTTCTCTGGGTCTGTTTAGAATCCCTTTTATGATCCTTCCGTGGATGGGTGTGTTGGTATCTAAATAGGTGTAATACCCACACTGAAGTGAGCTTGTTCTCTGTTGATTAGCATGGTCTGTAAGTGGCTGGTTGGATTCTCTTCGTGCAACACATCTATGTGGGTGTGCAGACTATCAGTGTTCACAGATTGACGATGGCTGGATGTTGAAGACCTAGGTATGTCCTGGATGGGGCTCTTTTAGTCTGAATATGTCGCCTGAATAGTTACCTATTCTGTATGGAGCTGGGTAGAAGTGGCAGTTCACTTATCTCCAGGGAGATTGCAAGATGTGGCAGGTCATGCAATTCTCATTAGCTCCTTGCGCATCTCTCAGCTATCAGCCAACTCAAGTTGCTGGATTAAGATGTATCTGGTGAATGGTCTCTAGTAAATTAGCTAGGAGCATCACATAGATATTTTGTGGGTGTGGTTAATGTTTTTGTGTGATCTTCTTCTTCTTTTCTAATTCTGTTCTTCTGATAAGTCTCTATGATGCTCTTAGTTTTCAGATATCTTAGGTGTTTTTCTTGGCTCTGATTTGATGTGCTCTTCCTGCGTGGAGGCACATAGATCTAGTTTTATTTTGAGGCACTCTTGTACCTAAAGTTTTTGGTTTTATAGTAACGTTTTTTTGCCAACCAAAAAAAAAGTATAGGCGAGATTTGAGACCAAAACTCAGAAGATAAAGATTCTTTTCCGTCTCCAAGTCTTCTCTTTTATTTCATTATTTAAGGCATCAAATTAATCTTTTTCTCTTTCTATCTTTTCCATATCTTTTATTTTGATTACTTTTCTCATTAGGAACCATGTGAAAATAAAACCAACCCATTAGTAGCCTTTAACACCACTGTTCTAGAAAATTCCACATAATTCCACATGTAAAATAACAATTATCTATTATTCTTGGAAATACATTTATTATTGGATTTTCTTTCTTTCATTTCCCCATATTTACTATTGGATTATTGGAAGACAGTAAAGCCACAAAAATCCTTGCAATGGTGATTTTGCAAATCAAACTCATACTTTTACAAACAAGGCATAGAAAACACTTATTGTTCACTATTTAAAATCAAACATGTGTAAAACTATATGAAAAACCAGGTTATAACATACGCCTAGCAATAAAACCATACCTACAAATTACTTGATCTCATAGGATTCTTTCTCTGTAGTTACCTTTGTTTATTTACTATTTGTTTCCTTGCTCTCAGCTTGAACAATCATTTCTTGTTCTACTTGGCTAAGTGTACTTTCATTGCTTAACAAATTACTATTCGATGGATGGAGATAGTTTGTTTAGTATGCAATAGTGGCTTTGCTTGAGGTATGTACATATTGTAGAAAAGATACACACTTATGTTATGGGTGATATAGGATATTGAATGGAGTGAGGTAGGTCAAATACTGGCGGTGGCGTGATGGATAAGTCGGCCTACACTCCCTCCTACGACATACCTATTTCAAGAAGGTTTTCCGACTAAGATGACCGGTTTATGGCCAAAAAAACTACCAAGGGCATTGTTAAATTTTCTTTATTTTTACTAAGGAAATATGTCCATAGCGGTAGTGGAGGAGGAACATCTCGAAGACAGTTACTAGAGGTGTGTCATCTATGAATTAACAGAGTAGAAATCTCCAGCCCTAGAATCTGATTTATTCATCCGTGGAGCACCATGAATCTTATAAAACAATACTCGTCGGTCCAAACGTTCCAAAACACTTATTGAGTCAACTAGTTTGCAACTATCATATGGTTGTAAGGAAAGTTAGATGGTCATTTAAATGAAGAAGGGGAACAGTCTGAGGGGAGTGTACATATGTAATGGATCTGTAGGTGGGGTAACAGATGTGTGATGAATGTAGGAATTGGAAGAGGTCAGTATATGTTCCATGCCAGACATATGTTTCATAGCAATGGAGTTGAAAACCCAGTT
Organism: Alisma plantago-aquatica; assembly: GCA_963693085.1. NCBI lineage: Eukaryota > Viridiplantae > Streptophyta > Magnoliopsida > Alismatales > Alismataceae > Alisma > Alisma plantago-aquatica. The sequence continues at coordinate 1,438,492,251 of OY856409.1, read as the reverse complement.
GTTAAGAGAGGTTACCATAGAGGTTTCCAAAGTACCTGGATAGGTGGCAATGTGAGCGAAAGAAGGGGTAATTGGCTGACTAGACATAGGGGTCTGCAAACATAAACATGTCCAAAAGGCCTAGATCAGCTGGTTGTATTCTTCCTTGGAGAGAGAAAATATGGATGACTGGAAGAAGATCAACAGAGATGTGCAATGACCTAATTACTACCAATATAGGGAAAAGTGTGCATATATGGAGGGTCATGCCTCCAAAAATAGCAGTCTTTGATGTGCCCCATCCTATTACAGTAAGGGCAATTCATATCTTGGCCCTTGCCTGAACTACGTCCCCTACTACAACAGTCAGAGAAGCTTGATGTATTAGATGGGTTCGAAAAATGGAAGTTGATTTTAGTGTTGCTTATTTATGTAAGTGTCAGCTTGTTATAGGGAAGAAATCTTATCAGTACTCAGAATCACATTCCTGGTATGAGCAAACTTAGGTTGCAAGGAAAGAGAAACTTGGCAATCACCAAACCCTCTCATTCTGAAATCAAAGATTGATAATAGTTGATTTGTTGGGAATAGCTTGAATAGCATCTAAATAATCATCAATAACGTGATCCACTTGTTACTCTGGAAACAACCGCCCCATAATATAGACCCAGAGGGTATTCTATCATGTTCATAAAATTTCTTAGCAGCATCCCTTATCATCATAACAATAGAGTACAACATAAATTTAGTTGTGACTTTCAACGCCATATTATTCCATGGCCATGACCTTGTCATATTATTTCTCGACATCTTTATCAGTACCTGGTGGTGAATCTACAAACTTGATGTTGTCCCTAAATTTGAGGAAGGTAGAAATATTAGTCAGCCATAATAGATAGTTTAACACCTTCAACTAACAGAGGTAATTTGAATATAGCCATTATAGACGATTGTTGATTAAACTTTTCTCTTAGCCATGATATAGAACAGCGCGAAAGAAAAGAGTTCATACTCCTACGTTGTAGCCCTGACTCCTCTTTTGATTTTCAACGTCTATTCGTTTCTCTCCCTATAGGTCGAGCCTCAATTGGTATCAGAATGAAAAAGGGATACACTCAAGTCACTTTGTACCTCTCCCTGAAGGTCGAGCAACTTAGTTCCTCTCACTTCGCTCGAGCTACTTTGTTCCTCTCCCATACGGTCGAGAAAGAAACTCAGTTCGTTCCCTTTCGTCAAGTGTGGGAGGAATGTCAGCATACAAATTAATTGGGATTTGCCTCCAACTCTTTTTGGAACAAAGCAGACAAAGTACGAGGAATGGAAAAAGGAAAGGGGCAAGGGCGGTCGATGCTTGGCGCGAAGGTTGCTGGTTCGGGGGTTCTAAAGGTCCTCGGATTTCCAGGCGGTTTTTCTTTTGGGGGATGTGAACCCGTTGGATCTCATCAATACAGCCTCCTATAGTTTTCCTTACCGAGATATCTTTTTTTTCAGGGATTATAGTAGAGGTAGAATTGCATCAACAAGAATAGATAGCACAACCACAATAGAAGACACCGCTATAGGAATGATCACTATGATGGGAATAAAGTATGCCCTTAATAACAGAGACACTCACCTGCATATAGGGGATATGGGGGGGATGAGGGTGAAATTTTAACATTTGAAAATATTCGGAGGTTTCTAGAGGCTCAAAATCAAAATAAGAGAGGATGTTCTTTGTTTAGACCCTGATGGAACTTATTACGGACCTAGAAGAGAAGCAGTATCCTGACTCCTCAATTCATTTCTTATGAGATTTTAGCAAGGTTAGCACCTATGCAGTCGTGGAAGCCACCTTGAAGGGAGAACAACCCATGTATAAGGAGGACACTGTCGCGACTTCCTAGTTGGTGGCTTAGACACTACAATAGGAGGGTCTTAAATCCCCAGAAATGTCGAGGAAGGAGATCACTCCCTCTATGACTACCAGGGTTAAGGAGTATCTACATAGACATTTATCTAAGGAGAAAAGAGGTGTCTTTTACCCCTACTCCCTGGTAGTTCTATAGTAGATTACTATTGATACGGCCAGGATAAAATGAAAAGTGAGAAATAGTCAAACAGAAAGGGAAAGGGAGGGATTTGGTCTAGCAACATGCTCCTGCACCATGTGCTTTGTATTCTAAGAAGATTAATTACACAATAGAATGCCCTCTCTATATAGGGAGAGACTTATAAGGTCTGGGGAGTATGAGGTACAATATATCACATGCATAACATAATAGAGAGATGTAATAAATATAAACATGGGCCCAAATAAAGCCCATGGACGACATGAACTCCAACATTCTACTTTAAGTTTTGGGATTTCTAGTGCTTAGGCACCATTTTAACAATATCAAAGGATTGTAACCATTGTATCAACCTAAAAACCTAATGCTAGGGCTGTACATATATGGGCCGATATTAGTAGATCGGACCGGACTGGGTATTTGGTCCAGTATGGTCTTTGACCGGTTTGAACTCCGATCCGGTCCATGGTCCTGTGTTTTCCCAGAAACCGGTCCTTGATCTGGTCCGGTCCCAAACCGGTAAAACCTGGTTTGGACCGATTGGACCGGATACCATAAAAAGTAGTCTTAGGTATAAATCATATATAATGTTTACATAAATTTATGGAGGAGTGCGCTTTTTTTTAGAATTTGCCAGCATGTATAAATGTAATGACTTGCCCAAAGTTGCCCGTCTTTATCAATAGTGTTGCGTCAAGTGATGTTTTCCATTATTAAATACGACATGTCTTCTTATACTTATTTATTGCTAGAACAAATAATTATCAGTCAGTAACTGAAAACACAAATGAGTTGGAAAGGACGGTTGTGTTCATATAGTTTCTTAAATTAAGTTTAAGTTGTCCTTTATGGCTTTATTTAAGTAATGTATAGTTGGTCATTACTGTTAGACTAATTGTCAAACTATAAACCGTTGAAGTGTTCGCTCACGTAGGCCTACAGCATTTCCAATTTTCTTTTATCGTTATATATGATTCCCTGAAACAAGGGAGATAATTGAACAAATAATATTTTTGATATCTTTGCAACATTCATTACAACAAAGAAGAGAAAAAAAAAGTAACTTGGTCAGTCCCGGTCTGGTCCTTGATTTTTTCGGTCCGGTCCAGATGGACTGGGTCTTATTCGGTTCAGTCCGCAGTCCAAAATATTTCCCTTAACCGGGTCTCGGTTCGTTCTGGTCCTTGATTTTTTGGGTTTTGTCCGGACCGGACCGTGTCTTATTCGATCTGGTCCACGGTCCATTATATTTCCCTTAACCAGGTCGCGGTCCGGGTTGGACCGATGTACAGCCCTACCTAATGCCATACATATGGGGTGACAGATGCCTATAAGACTCCAACATAGACTTAGTATAGGGAACCTACGTAAAGTTGTGATTATATATAAACTTTATGATCAACACAAAACCAGCCCAGACCTATACAAAGAATAGACTAAATGATAAAATTACACTGAATTGGACTAACACAAGGAACATGACAGAATGAAAACATCTGGCAAGTAATTTATAGGCTATCAACAAATCTAGCTTCAAGCCAAAAACTCAGATATAAAATTAATGAGAGAGAACTTCTTCACATCACAAAATAAATAATTCAGTAAATTTGTTCTCCATACAAATCCAATTTCAGTTATGATTGAAAGTGTCGTTGTAAGTATCCAGAAGAATGTGGCAAACGTTTATAGTACAGACTTTTCCTAGTCACACGTATAAGGGCTTCTAGCAGGCAGACGATCATTCAAAGGTAATATTACTGTGGTGAACTCGTTTAAATAATTAGTACTCTTTAAAACAGAAATCATTATTATGGAACGAGTGAAGAATGAATGAATCTTCTCTGTATCATCTCTAATTGCAAAAACTAAGATAAAAAAATGACAGACAAAGACGATATTAGACACTCAATATCCTGCCGCTGCTTCTCATTTCAGGGACTTGTCAATGAACAACTTAGCTGGAGATATCCCCGATTTCATTGCAAACCTAACTCATCTCAAAATCCTGTAAGGACAATCCATACATGTAGTGTGAAGTAGACATTCCTTGCAGATATTAATTTAAAAGTGGTATTCGATATCTAACCAGGATTTACCATGCTACAGGAATCTCAGATGTAGTGGATTAAGCGGATCAGTACCGAAGTCCCTTTGGGATCGATCACAAGCACGTCTACTGACATTAAGGTCTGGTCAAATTATATTTACCAATGTGACTATATGATCATAATCTGGATTGATAAACTATATATTAGTCAAAGGTGGCATAGAACTGAATTAAAATACTTGCATCATGTTAGTTTAAACCAAGATTGTAGTTACGGTGATAAGCAGAGAAGGAAGATTGCAATCATAGTGGTAGCTTCGGTTGGTTCTGCACTGTCCCTGACACTCATTTTTCTACTAAGAAGAAGATGCAGAGGTATGCCACAGGAAAATGAAAGACATAGAGGTTCTTTGAATTATACTCTATCAGCCAAGGTTAGGCAAAAAGGGCACTCATCTTTTTTATCTTCTCAGGCTCTACTTCAAGAAATAAACAGAATAATGAGATGGAAATGCCTAGAAATTTTGAGAATCTGCCCATCCATTCAAATTGCAAACAGTTCAAATATACAGATATAGTTGAGATAACAAACAACTTCAACCGAATACTTGGCAAGGGAGGATTTGGATTTGTATACCACGGGGTTTCAGAAATGGGACTCCAAGTTGCCATCAAAATGCTGTCAGAGACATCATCTCAGGGACCAAGAGAATTCCAAAATGAGGTAAGAAAGAATTTTGTGTGCAATTGAACAGTATTCCAGCTCTCCAAAATCATCACATAGAAGCCCAATTAGTTAACAGATGTAAACTTTCTATGCACTTTCCCAATATCTAATGTTAGGATGTACTCGCTGGTGTAATGTGGATGAGAGGACATTTAGCATATATGTGCAAAGTATGGGTAGTCAGTCATGATAATATATAATTAGTTTGTGCTATTGAAACTGGTTATTGCCATTAATAATTATAATTGTGTAATGCCTCAATTTAGGATAATTGACATCTTCGAGCAAATCAAACGCAAAAGAGTTGGGGAAAAAATTGAAATCACATTCACTTAACTCTGTGAAGCAATTTTCTTCAAACATGTGCACGATATATTAGGTATAGGGTATATACCCTATTCCCCAATTTCTCAAAGCACATCAAGTCAGATTTTGTATAAGTTTATCTAGATAATAGGGTATCAGTAGGAAGAAGCAATATTAGTATAGTGGATTTGATGAATTCTTATGTTGGTGAGGGTGCTTCAGCCAGCTTTTCCATTATAAACCCTCAAATAGAAAAGGACTCTTACAAAAACCCTAACTTGAGCAAGCAACTCTTAAGATTGTTCTATGTCATTCATCATTCAATAGACCTCATAAGATATTTAGAGCCACATGTCTCAGTGTACTGTTTGTTAGTGCATTAGAATTCGACCATGGTATAGCACACTTAACACGGTATTAGAGTACAAAGTGTTAGACTCCATATGTGTTTGTCATGTGTTTAGTCCTACATCTAGGAGTATAGGAGTTTTACTATGACTAGACTCCTATTTATGTAATCCATGTAATCACTTATTGGTCATCTCAATCTAATCCTATTCACTATTCTAAACGGTATCAGAACAGTGATCCAAACCCTGCCTTAGAAAAAGAATTTCTTCCGCCTGCGGGTGGCTGTTGCTCTTTCTTGGCTTGGTCGCCCACCAGGCATCTATCTAGCCTCCATTACCAATTCTTGATTTTTTTAGAAGTAAAAGGCATCTCGGTCAACTCCCCATCTTTTCTTTTCTTTAGAAGTGTTTGTTACCATTTTTTTTTCTTTTTCTCATTTTGTTCTAATTCACGTTCTTTTCCTTTTTTTACCGGTTCCATTTTGTTTTTGGTTTCTATGAGAAATAATAATGAATGTATTGAATTGATTCGATGAATAAAAGACGTACAGCCCTGTCCTATATATAGGAGCAAGGGAGAAACCCTGAGACTTTGGACACAAGTAATCTAAATGGGCCGAGACACTAAAGGCCCACTAACTAATTAACCTATTAACTAAATAGGCTAATACATGCTCTCTAACACTCCCCCTCAAGCTAGATCATGGGTGAAACACATGTCCAAGCTTGGAGTTATAGGACTCGATAAATTGTTAAAAGAAATGATAAATGAAAGATAGAAACAATGAAATATAAATATCACCCCCCATACAAAATTTGTTACTCCCCCTTAAACAATACTCCCCCTAAATCATATGATGACGACGCCTCTTTTCAGTTGTGTTATGTAGGCTGGAGATCCTTGAGCTTTGAAGAAAGTCTTTTGGAGTACATCTAGAATGAAGAACATCTGATGCACGGAACCTGAATGCTACAGCAGAAATTTGCCACTTTGGAGCAGACAGTCATCAATACCATGACTACGCCATCTTCAGTGGAATACGTATTTAACGCGGCACGAACGCGGATCTCCAATGACGATGTAGCAGTAGTGGAATCTTAAAAGCATTTGACAAACGTGCATAACGTGGCACGAACACTAACAGTCGATGTGTTGATGAGATGATGCAGGTACCATAACTCTGGCGCATGAACTCTGGGGGCTCGATGGGAAAAGAGAACATCCATCAAGGAAAGGCTCAAGTAAATCAGTGGAAGGTGATGCTGAAATAACATATGCATCTCGGAGAAGCGTGATGAAAGCAACTCAGTGAAGATATAACTGGATGAACTATCAACATTGCAGTTGTAGACTTGGCAGGCGTGAAATTGTTGAGCTTCTAAGAAGTCTGAAGAAGCACCCATCTGTCTCTCAAGGATGCAGCAAGAGTGATCAACTGAACCACCATGAACACTGAAGGAAGAGAAGCTCGACGTCAACGTTGCAATGGAGATCTTCTAATGATGTCTGAAACTGGAGAGAAAATGTGTTGAACAATATGAAACTCCATGAAGAATAACCTGGAATATATATCATCACTCTCATCTCTCTCTCATACTCTCACTCATGCTCTCCCTCATACTCTTCTCATGCTCCTCTCACTCATGCTCTCCCTCATACTCTTCTCATGCTCTCTCTCTTCTCATACTCTTCCTCTCCTCTCTATCCCCCCCCACACCAAATACAACGAGAGTGAGTATATGGTATGGAGAAATGGATATAGGACCCCCCCCCCCCCCCGAACGTGGAAAAGGGGATACTCACATGATGGTTGGAAGGGTGGGAAAGGAATTGGTGAAATTGAGAGGAACTGTGAAATTGAGAATTTTATTTTGTGGAGTTCGAAAACCAATAATTGGAGAGAAGATGTTAAGTGGGCCAATATAAGATCCGAGTAGAAAATTAAATAGATCTAATCTTGACCCGAAACGACATTTGTCCGACCCTTAGGCCGACAAATGTGGGGGTGCGGGGGGGCTGCAAAAAAGAATTGGACCATGAAATTTTGGAGGACATCAGGAACTTGGGAGAAGATAGAACAATTGGGGTTGATGGCATGGTTGAATATGGTGGATTTTGACTTTTGCTACAAATGATGGTATGCGGACAGCAGGCTGAAGGAACATAGATGATGGGTGGCGATGGTGAGGGTCAATTGTGGCTAAGTAGGCAGGATGAATAGCAGCATGGCAGCAATGTGGAGCAGCAACCTTAGGGCCTGGATGATGGCGAGGGCAGTTGAAGAGTGCGATCGTCGACCGGGGATACGGTTGTTGGATAATGAGGCAGCAACTCAACATCGGACAGATACAGAAGATGGAAATGATTGTAGCGGTGGTGGCAACATGATGCAGCAACAACGTGATGGCTGTCGCTGGCTGCGGTTGACACTGATGATTGGCGGTGGTGGCGCTACTGCTGTGCACTGACGGCACCGAGCATAGGGTCGGCGGGCATGGGCGACGCATTGGCAGGCAACAGCGGCTGCTATCCTGGCCAGCGGCGGCTGTGGCTGCTTTGGTTGTCGGTGATGGTTGTGGCCTGCGGCAGCAACAATATTACTGTTGGTTGTGGCGCTTGTACGGGATGCGGCGGCGGCGTCATGTGGCGGCGGGACTGATGGTGACGTTGATTGTTGTTGTCGACGGCGGCTTGATGATGGTGGCTAATAGCATCAGGAGATGAGGGATAGATAGGAGATATCCGGGATGGATAGCATCAGCATATGGAAATAAAATCTGATCTTTAAGAAAGAGAAGGAGAAGTCATTGAGGTCGGGATATGCCTGGCGGGCGGCCGGCCTAAGCCATGGAGATGGTGATACCCTCCCGCAAGCGGAGGCGCTTCCCCTTGGCCGCTCTCTCTACGAGAGAGGCGGTGGCTACGGTTGCTTGTGTGCCGGAGAGGAGAGGGAAGAGGGGCGGCAACTAGGTTAGGTTCCCTAGGAGCGAACTTGCTTTGATACCATGTGAGAAATAATAATGAAAGTATTGAATTGATTCAATGAATAAAAGACATACAACCCTGTCCTATATATAGGAGCAAGGGAGAAACCCTGAGACTAGGGACACAAGTAGTCTAAACGGGCCGAGACACGAAAGGCCCACTAACTAATTAACATATTAACTAAATAGGCTAACACATACTCTCTAACAGTTTGATTTCCAATCACTTTTTTGCATACCAACAAGAGGACGACTTCCCAAACGACACGGATGAAAATATCCCTCTAATAGGGATCAGTATCTTGTCGAGTTTTTATCTGTTATAAGCTTCTTGACTACGAACATGTACCTCCGAGTTTCAAACAATAATTGTGGAGCTTCATCATTGTTTGTTTGCTACTTGTTTGTATATGCTCATCTCATTTTTTGTGGTGCTATCTGTCATGATGCTACTTATTCTGCCATAGTTTATTGCTAGTGACACTCTTAAATTAGCTATGCATCTTGGAGTTTTTCCTAATGTCTTGTTGTGTAGCTTCTCATAAAATTAGCAATGCATCATGGAGTTTTTCCTAATATCTGTATATTGCTCATGGTCTTCTATCTGAGAACGGAGTTCTTTCTACATGTACTATGTTAACACATTATCGATTGTTTTATGTCAGCACATTAACTATTGTTTTGTGCATTTGTACTATACGTTTGTCCGTGCTTTATTTGTAGGTTGACTCTTTACTTGTTTGTGCCTTGTGCACGTCGATTACTTTACTTGTATTCCAACACTCTCTGGATTGTTTGTGCTTTGCTTACAAGATGACTCTCAACTTGTTTGTTCTTTGTATGCATGTTGACTATTGCATTTGTGATCCAGCACTATCTGGATTGTGATCCAGCACTATCTGGATTGTGATCCAGCACCCTCTAGACTTCGACATTAGTGACTAAGATGGAGACCACTACGCATGTTTGTTGGTATCTATTGCTCCGGATACACACTTATTTTGGAGGTTGTTCTGAAATCTACCATGGTGCTACTTTCTTCATGCAACCTGCTTTATAGCTATGTGTTTCAGCTTCAGGGGGGAGTCTACTTGCTTAAGGAGGTGTTAGAAAGTATATTAGCATATTTAGTTAATGAAAAGATCTAGAGGGGGGGTGAATAGATCTTTATAAAATATTTTAACAAATAAAAATGATAAGCATGCGACCAAAGATGAGACAGGATTTAGAGTGATTCCGTCTACGATGCCAATCTACTACCTAGTTTTTGCCGACTAGGATTTGCAACAAACAATTTTATTAATTTATTTGTGAGGATAAATTACAAAATAATTGTTGCAACTAAACCATCTTCTTTACCGGTCACAAAAGAGCACCAACCAAACCTCTTCTTTTACATCGTTGAGAGCACCAACGGATGGAGAAGAGAACCAGCCAAACCTCTTCTTTTACGGTCATTGAGAGCATCGACGGACGGGGAAGAGCACCAACCAAACCTCTTCTTTTACGATCAATGGAAGAACACGTTCTCTTGCGGAATCATCGACAGCCTTCTCCTCTTGAAGTAGTCCAAGCACAGTAATACAGTAGCAGAATGAAGATGGGAGAAATGAATAAAAAGATTACAATGCTCTTTTCACAAGATGTACAATAAAGCACTATGGACAAGTGATGATGATCTTCTTCCACAAAGTTTAGGCAAAGTTAAATTGGGTGGAGTGGACACTTGAACTAATGTTGGGGCTTAGTCTAGATTGATGGCAATATTAAGTGTAGGGACTCAATATTTTTTAGAAGTATAGAAGGTTGAAGAAAAATGGATTGGATGAGTAAAAAGGTTTATAGTGCATTCTCTTATATAGAATAAGAGAGGAGATACAAAAACAGAGATAAGCAATATGGGACTAAACCACACAAGTAAAAACATAAGTGAGGCACATGCTAGGCACATGACACTCAGTGAAACATAACATATCTCTATACTCCCCCTCAAGCTGGAGCGTAGATGTCGAACATGCCCAACTTGTCTACTAGAGTCTAGAAGCAAGCTTTTGGAAGAATTTTGGTGAAGATGTCCGCTACTTGTTGCTTAGTGATGAGATATGGAGTACAGATACGACCAGAAAGAACAATCTTGCGGACAAAGTGCAATCGACCTCGATATGTTTGGTCCTTTCATGAAATGTTGGGTTGCTCGCAATAAAAATAGAAGTCTTGTTTCTACAAAACATTGGTATAGGACTGGAATAGGATATGTCAAACTCCTTGAGAAGACTTTAGACCCACAGAAGTTCACATGCAATGTGGGCCATGGCTCGATATTCTGCCTTTGCACTAGACCTGGCTACTACAGTCTGTTTTTTGCTTCGCCAAGTAACTAGATTGCCACCCACAAATGTGCAATAGCCCGATATAGATTTATGATCAGATTGACTTCCTGCATAGTCAGAATCTAAAAGACCTGAGAGATTGCAATGGTCGTGCTTGTTATATAATAAGCCCTTGCATGGAGAGCTTTTGATATAGCACGGGATGTGACAGACATCGTCCCAATGACAGTGTCGTGGTTTGTCAAGATACATGCTTATGAATCCTACAGCAGCAGTAAGGTCAGTTCTTGTGACAGTGAGATAAATAATCTTGCCAACAAGTCTTCTGAATTGGTAGTGATCAGCATAAGGGGGAGAGTTTTCATCGTCCCAATCCATATTTGGGTCAAGAGGGGTGTTGGCTGGTTTACAACCAAGCATACCAGTTTCCTGCAAAATATCAAGGACATATTTCCGTTGGGAGAGGCACAACCCTGCAGATGATCTGGATACCTCAATGCATAAAAAATATCTCAACTTTCCGAGATCTTCATTGACAAAGTGTTTTTTCAAGTAAGTTTTAGTAGCCTGAATGTGCAAGGTATCACTGCCAGATAAGATAATATCATCAACATAGACAATAAGAATGACTAGCCTTGCCTCAATTTTGCGGATAAACACAGAATGATCTGAATAGGAACGACGAAAGCCAAAAGTTATTAAGATCTGACTAAGCTTGTCGAACCAAGCACGAGGACTCTGCTTTAGGCCATAGATGGCCTTTCTCAATTTGCAAACTTGCGAGGATGACTCCCCCTGAGCAACAAACCCCGGTGGTTGCTCTATGTAAATCTTTTCCTACAAGTCTCCATAAAGAAATGCATTTTGACATCTAACTGAAATAGGGACCATTCTTTGTTGACAGCAACAGAAATCAGAATTCGAACCAAATTTAAACGTTCTACAGGAGAAAAGGTTTCAAAGTAGTCCACATCATATGTTTGTGTATAACCCTTTTGCCACAATACGAGCTTTCAGCCGCTCGATTGTACCATCTGGTTGATATTTAATGGTGAAGACCCAGCGGAAACCAACAGTAGGGCAGGAAGGAGGACGATCCACAAGATCCCACGTCTTGCGATTAGAATGTGTATGCATTTCATGTTCCATCGCATGTTTCCATGCAGGAATAAGAAGAGCTTGTGCAGCAGTCGTTGGAATAGAGACTGCAGAGATAGTAGAAGTGAAGCATGCAAAATTGTCATTCAGATTAGAAAATGAGCGGAAATGGCTAATAGGATGTTTCCTGCAGGAATGAACACCTTTGCGCTGACTGATAGGCAGATGCAAGTCAGAAGTTACCTCAGTGGTTGCATGATCATCCGCAGAAGGAGGAATTGGTTGTGGAGGAGCCATGGAGGGATTACTTGTCTTGTTTCTTCGTTTGTACACTTGCAGAGGTCAGGCTTCATACAGTTCAGAAGATGGCAAAATCTCAATAACATCAGGTAACGGCATGGGTGTCAACAAATCATTGGAGAGTGATGCTCCATCATCAGAGTAATATGGCACATGCTAAAAAAAATACTACATCAGCGCTCACAAACCATTGCTTCAAAATAGGATCAAAATAACGATAACCTTTCTGGTTCCTAGAATATCCCAGAAAAATACATTTGGTGGAGCGAGGATCAAATTTTGTTAGGCCTGGGCATAGGTTTTTGACAAAGCAGGTACACCCAAAAATATTTGGGGGGGGGGGACAGAGACAAGTTGAGCATCCGGAAAAAGAATGTTGTAAGGAATTTGATTCTGCAAAACAAAAGATGGCATGTGATTGATAGCACGCTGTAGAAACAGCCTCAGGCTAGAAACGGTGAGGAACTTTATAATGAAGTAGAGTGTGAGAAACTTCTAACAAGTGGCGGTTTTTTCTTTCAGCAACTCCATTTTGTTGTGGAGTGTAGGGGCGGGTAGTTTGGTGTAGGGTGACACAGACAGAACAAAAAGATGTCACCTATTTTTGCATAATTTGAAGGGCATTATCGGTGCGTAAAATTTCAATCGCTTTGTTGAATTGTGTTTGTATTTCAGTGAAAAAAACACTAATATGATCCAAAACCATGTTGTGATCTTTTAGTAGAAACAGCCAAGTAGCACGTGAGTAATCATCAATAAAGGTCAGAAAGTATTTTACTCCAAAATGACTAGGAATAGAACAGGGACCACAAATATCCGCATGAACAATATCAAAAATTACTTTAGAACCAATATCTTTCTTAGCGGGAAACACAGTACAAATTTGTTCACCCAACTGACAAGATTCACAAGAAGAGGTTTTTTCAATAAAGCGGGAAATAAATGCTTCAACTTTGCTGCAGAGGGGTGACCAAGCCGGTAGTACCACTGGAGTCCCGTTACTGATGTCGACATAAGAGAAGACGCCACTGGTGGTCCATCCAGATAGTAGAGTCCGTCTGGTCCCTCATGGCCCGAACCAATCCTCGTCTTTGTGCGGAGATCCTTCAAAACACAACCAGAAGGATCAAATTTAATGGAGCACTGAAGATTTTTCAGTCTTACTAACAGAAAGTAAGTGAACAGGAAATTTCGGGATGTATAACAGATTTCATATGCAACTTTTGAGACAAGGGAACAGTGCCTATGCCATGAACAAAAGTTTTAGAATCATCAGCGACAGTAATAGGTGGAATCTGTGTGGTTTTAGTAAGGGCAAAAAATAAGTTGATGTCACCGGCCATATGAACTGATGTACTAGAGTCAATGCACCATTTATTGTCACCAATTATTAATTTGCCATAATATAATATTGATTTCTTTTTATACATTCCACCCATCTTCTACTCTTTCTATGGCCACTCTTAAATTTGGACATAAGAGTTGGTCAAAGTTTGCAATTTGTGTTGCAATAAATTGTTGAATTCAAAAATATATTTAGATGTTCCAAATAACATAAAATACCAATGTCATAACTTCTGCTGGTAACAATAAATGGTGCATTGACTCTAGTACATCAGTTCATATGGCCGGTGACATCAACTTATTTTTTGCCCTTACTAAAACCACACAGATTCCACCTATTACTGTCGCTGATGATTCTAAAACTTTTGTTCATGGCATAGGCACTGTTCCCTTGTCTCAAAAGTTGCATATGAAATCTGTTATACATCCCGAAATTTCCTGTTCACTTGCTTTCTGTTAGTAAGACTGAAAAATCTTCAGTGCTCCATTAAATTTGATCCTTCTGGTTGTGTTTTGAAGGATCTCCGCACGAAGACGAGGATTGGTTCGGGCCATGAGGGACCAGACGGACTCTACTATCTGGATGGACCACCAGCGGCGTCTTCTCTTATGTCGACATCAGTAACGGGACTCCAGTGGTACTACCGGCTTGGTCACCCCTCTGCAGCAAAGTTGAAGCATTTATTTCCCGCTTTATTGAAAAAACCTCTTTTTGTGAATCTTGTCAGTTGGGTGAACAAATTTGTACTGTGTTTCCCGCTAAGAAAGATATTGGTTCTAAAGTAATTTTTGATATTGTTCATGCGGATATTTGTGGTCCCTGTTCTATTCCTAGTCATTTTGGAGTAAAATACTTTATGACCTTTATTGATGATTACTCACGTGCTACTTGGCTGTTTCTACTAAAAGATCACAACATGGTTTTGGATCATATTAGTGTTTTTTTCACTGAAATACAAACACAATTCAACAAAGCGATTGAAATTTTACGCACCGATAATGCCCTTCAAATTATGCAAAAATAGGTGACATCTTTTTGTTCTGTCTGTGTCACCCTACACCAAACTACCCGCCCCTACACTCCACAACAAAATGGAGTTGCTGAAAGAAAAAACCGCCACTTGTTAGAAGTTTCTCACACTCTACTTCATTATAAAGTTCCTCACCGTTTCTAGCCTGAGGCTGTTTCTACAGCGTGCTATCAATCACATGCCATCTTTTGTTTTGCAGAATCAAATTCCTTACAACATTCTTTTTCCGGATGCTCAACTTGTCTCTGTCCCCCCCCCAAATATTTTTGGGTGTACCTGCTTTGTCAAAAACCTATGCCCAGGCCTAACAAAATTTGATCCTCGCTCCACCAAATGTATTTTTCTGGGATATTCTAGGAACCAGAAAGGTTATCGTTATTTTGATCCTATTTTGAAGCAATGGTTTGTGAGCGCTGATGTAGTATTTTTTTGAGCATGTGCCATATTACTCTGATGATGGAGCATCACTCTCCAATGATTTGTTGACACCCATGTCGTTACCTGATGTTATTGAGATTTTGCCATCTTCTGAACTGTATGAAGCCTAACCTCTGCAAGTGTACAAGCGAAGAAACAAGACAAGTAATCCCTCCATGGCTCCTCCACAACCAATTCCTCCTTCTGCGGATGATCATGCAACCACTGAGGTAACTTCTGACTTGCATCTGCCTATCAGTCAGTGCAAAGGTGTTCATTCCTGCAGGAAACATCCTATTAGCCATTTCCGCTCATTTTCTAATCTGAACGACAATTTTGCATGCTTCACTTCTACTATCTCTGCAGTCTCTATTCCAACGACTGCTGCACAAGCTCTTCTTATTCCTGCATGGAAACATGCGATGGAACATGAAATGCATACACATTCTAATCGCAAGACGTGGGATCTTGTGGATCGTCCTCCTTCCTGCCCTACTGTTGGTTGCCGCTGGGTCTTCACCATTAAATATCAACCAGATGGTACAATCGAGCGGTTGAAAGCTCGTATTGTGGCAAAAGGGTTATACACAAACATATGATGTGGACTACTTTGAAACCTTTTCTCCTGTAGAACGTTTAAATTTGGTTCGAATTCTGATTTCTGTTGCTGTCAACAAAGAATGGTCCCTATTTCAGTTAGATGTCAAAATGCATTTCTTTATGGAGACTTGTAGGAAAAGATTTACATAGAGCAACCACCGGGGTTTGTTGCTCAGGGGGAGTCATCCTCGCAAGTTTGCAAATTGAGAAAGGCCATCTATGGCCTAAAGCAGAGTCCTCGTGCTTGGTTCGACAAGCTTAGTCAGATCTTAATAACTTTTGGCTTTCGTCGTTCCTATTCAGATCATTCTGTGTTTATCCGCAAAATTGAGGCAAGGCTAGTCATTCTTATTGTCTATGTTGATGATATTATCTTATCTGGCAGTGATACCTTGCACATTCAGGCTACTAAAACTTACTTGAAAAAACACTTTGTCAATGAAGATCTCGGAAAGTTGAGATATTTTTTATGCATTGAGGTATCCAGATCATCTGCAGGGTTGTGCCTCTCCCAACGGAAATATGTCCTTGATATTTTGCAGGAAACTGGTATGCTTGGTTGTAAACCAGCCAACACCCCTCTTGACCCAAATATGGATTGGGACGATGAAAACTCTCCCCCTTATGCTGATCACTACCAATTCAGAAGACTTGTTGGCAAGATTATTTATCTCACTGTCACAAGAACTGACCTTACTGCTGCTGTAGGATTCATAAGCATGTATCTTGACAAACCACGACACTGTCATTGGGACGATGTCTGTCACATCCCGTGCTATATCAAAAGCTCTCCATGCAAGGGCTTATTATATAACAAGCACGACCATTGCAATCTCTCAGGTCTTTTAGATTCTGACTATGCAGGAAGTCAATCTGATCATAAATCTATATCGGGCTATTGCACATGTGTGGGTGGCAATCTAGTTACTTGGCGAAGCAAAAAACAGACTGTAGTAGCCAGGTCTAGTGCAAAGGCAGAATATCGAGCCATGGCCCACATTGCATGTGAACTTCTGTGGGTCTAAAGTCTTCTCAAGGAGTTTGACATATCCTATTCCAGTCCTATACCAATGTTTTGTAGAAACAAGACTTCTATTTTTATTGCGAGCAACCCAACATTTCATGAAAGGACCAAACATATCGAGGTCGATTGCACTTTGTCCGCAAGATTGTTCTTTCTGGTCGTATCTGTACTCCATATCTCATCACTAAGCAACAAGTAGCGGACATCTTCACCAAAATTCTTCCAAAAGCTTGCTTCCAGACTCTAGTAGACAAGTTGGGCATGTTCGACATCTACGCTCCAGCTTGAGGGGGAGTATAGAGATATGTTATGTTTCACTGAGTGTCATGTGCCTAGCATGTGCCTCACTTATGTTTTTACTTGTGTGGTTTAGTCCCATATTGCTTATCTCTGTTTTTGTATCTCCTCTCTTATTCTATATAAGAGAATGCACTGTAAACCTTTTTACTCATCCAATCCATTTTTCTTCAACCTTCTATACTTCTAAAAAATACTGAGTCCCTACACTTAATATTGCCATCAATCTAGACTAAGCCTCACTTAATGTTGCGGAGTATAAGCGCATGAGGTTTGGTGAATAGTACCCAGTTTTTGACAAAAAGAACTGACTGAGGCTTGCATGAATTCAAGGGCATTGTCAGTGCAAAAGATTTTTATAGGTTTACTAATCTGGGTACGTATTTAAAAAAAAGGCAGTAATAGTATCAAGAGTGTTCGATCAATCTTTTAACAGGAATATCCAGGTGGTTCTAGAGAAATCATCAATAAAACTCAAAAAATACCGGAAACCAGAGACACTGGGAACAGAACATGGACCCTAAATATCAGCATGCACTATATCAAAAAGCTGTTTTGAGCCAATACATAGTTTTTTTGAAAAAGTAGACCTAGTCTGTTTTACCTAACTGACAAGTTTCACAATGAAAAATAGAATCAGAAATAGCAGGTAGAATGTGCTTCAATTTGGCTGCGACGGATGTCTCAACCGATAGTGCCATTGGATGCCTGTCACAGAAGAAGTCAGAAGCGCAGCAGTCCTCGGTACATCCAGGTAGTATAAGTCGTCTGGTCCCTCATGGCCCGAACCAATCTTCATACTCGTACACAGATCCTGAAAGGTAACGCCATCTGGGTCAAATGGTATAAAACAACGCAGGCTCTTAACAGTCTGACTGACAGATAATAAATTAATTGGAAATTTAGGAACACATAATGCAGAGCGCAGAGGTAGGCGTCTAGAAGTACAAATATTGCCAAAACTAGATACAAACGTTTTTGAACCATCAGCTAGAGTTAACAGGAGGAATAACAGTAGTTTTATGCAAAGTGGAAAACAAGGTAGGATTGCCAGTAATGTGGGAGGTCGCACCAGAGTCGATCACCCTAGTGTTTTTACCAACTGGGTTAGGAGAGAAGTACTGCCATAAGTAGAAGTCTCCGTAGATGAGGCCAAACACCCTTGAAGCAGTTTCTCAAATTCTGATCTGATCCAATCGACAGATGGTGGAGCAGAAGAGGAGACAGTAGTGTCAGGCTGCTCAGATGTGACTTGGTTTGCCCATGTAAGTTTCTCATGTTTAATCTAGCAACGGTCTTCATTATGATTAGTCCATTTACAGAAGGTGCAATAGCGTTGTTCAGTAGCATCAACAGTAGAGGAGGAGGACCCTCATCATAGACCAGTAGAGGATCGTCCACGACCGCGTCCTCGACCGTGACCACGTCCACGAAAGGAGTCACCAGTCCTAACAGTGAGGGTTGTCCCGTCAGAAGTATCAGGAAGTGCTTAAGAGACAGAGGGAAGACACTGCACATGCTTTAGAACATCGCGTAGGGTAGGAAGAGGATCACTAGAAAGGATTTGATCGACTACCCCCGCAAAGGACGACGACATGCCAACAAGAAACTGGACTAACTGTAACTCATTGCGCTGGTGCTGGATCTCAGTAATATCTGATGATAGGGGGTGATAGTCCTCAAACTCATCCCAGAGCGCAAAGCATTGATTATAGTAGTCCTCCACATAATCAATAGCCGAGTACTCCAGTTTGGCCAAGTTTTTAAAGATCTCGAACACCTTCTTTGGATTCTGCTAGTGAGAATACACGTAGGAAAGCTGATCCCACATCTCCTTTTCCGTCTTCAGGTGGAGCAAATACTGGATGATTTTGGGCTCTGCACTATTAATCAGCCAGGTCATGACGCCATAATCTTCTTTAGATCAAAGATCATAGGCATGTTTCGTCTTGTCATCAGCATCTGTAGTAGGAATCACTGGACCTTTGGTAGACAGATGCGAGAAGCATCCTTGAGCCTTGACGTAGAGTTCAAAGGACGCTGCCCATAGGTGATAGTTGGAGCCATCCAGTTTGACAGTGGTGACACACAAGTTGTGGGGAACGTCTGAGGTCGCCATGACGAAAGCAAGCAGCATGACCCAAGGGCGCAGGAAGCAGAAGGTTGACGTAGCAGTCAACAAAAGCAGATCGTAGTAGAAGCCCAATACATGGGCAGATCTAGAGGCAGAAGATAGGAGATCCAAGCATCGGATGTTAGGAACCCACGTAGGGGCAGCAAGGAATATAGAAGAACATATGCCAACATGGAGGAAATATTACTCCACCATGAGGCGTAAGCAGGCAAAGAGCAGAACTGAGTTTACATCTTCAACGTGCCAGAACTGGAAAGTGTCTGAAGCTGTCCAGAGACCAACGGGAAGAGGATGGGTGGATGGGGCAGTCAACGGGATGGGATAGGGATAAGGGATGAAGAAGGTGGTGATGACGAAGAGTTAGGAAGGTGGTGGTGGGTTGTGGAGAAGAGGGTGGGGGCGGCAGGTGGAGAGATGGGTGGCGGCGGCAGAAAGAAGGCAGTTAGGGTTAAGTGGGCATGGTGTTAGGGTTTAGGAGGGAGGGGTTTAGGGAGGATCAGGAGGCTTTGATACCATCTAAAATACTAAATGCTATTTCTTGTTGAGTAAATAAAACAAGTACATGACTCTCTCTTTTATAAGACAAGAGAGTGAGACGTAGAGTAGAGCTAGGTAATATGGGATAAAAGTACAAGAGGCTACAAATATAAAAGCCAAAATACACTAAGTAAGAAACAACACAACATGGTAAAATATATATACTAATAGCAAAAAATTATGATAGCATGGTAGTCTGTGGATCATCAATATGGTATAAGTTGTCTGGTCCCTCACGGACCGAACCAATCCTCATCCTTGTGCGGAGGTCCTGAAAGATATATCCATCAGGATCAAACGTAATAAAAGCATTGATTTTTTTTACTCTTTTACTAACAGAAGAAGATTAAGAGGAAAGTGAGGAACATATACGAAAGATCTATGCAAAATGTTGTTTTTCATCCAAATATTACCAACCCCATGTATTGGGGCTTGAGTGCCATCAATAATAGTCACAGGTGGTATAGTTGAAGTAGTAGTCATATCAGAAACAAGTTCAGAATTACCAAAAATATGAATAGAAGCACCAGAGTCGATGACTTATTTGTTTTTACCATAAGGATTTGATGATGCTAGAAGAGCATAATCACTATTCGGGCATGTAGCCATTTTTAGAGCGGGAGTCGTTCTTGGAATTTTTTTTAAATTCAGCTTGGACCCAATCTGCAGAACTAGTAGACGTTCGGGCCGATTATTCCTCGTTGTAGTCAATATACACCCGATTATCCCATGCATTGAAGTAAGCATGTTTAAACCAACAACGATCTTTATTGTGATTATTTCTCCCACAAAAGATCCAGGAGGGGTTGTTGCTAGGTCTAGTGGATGGATGACCACATCAATTACGGAACCAACGCCACACCATCAATTAGACTGACATGTGACAAAGGTAGACGGGAAGGAGAACGTCCCTATGGGAAATGGAATTCGAAACAAATTAGAGTGATCTTATACTAGAAGTAGCTCGGGTGGTGGGATCAATGGTGATTCAATGATGATTTAAGATGGTGATGGCGTGGAGAATGGAAGATATTAGCAATCAGAAAGAGGAAGGGTTGGATGTGGCTGAGATCAGAAGTATTTTTCATGTAGGAGGGGTGGCAGAGTGTTGGTGGGCAGAAGGTAGCGGCTGGCAGAAGGGGGTCAGGGGTGTGGATGGTTGAAAGGGGTCAGGGGTGCGGTTGACTAAAGGATGTCAGGGGGAATGGTAGGCGGGTGGAAGGGTTGTGGTCAGGTGGCATGGATAGTAGCAATGTAGGCTGGTGGGATGGAGGAGTGGGGTGATTGGTGGTTATGGGAGAAGGGACAATGATGGCTGGCGGGATGGAGGACGTGAGTTGGTGGGTGGCTTTGAGAGAAGGGACAACGACAACTATGGCGTCAGGAGGCAGGAAGCGGCTAGGAGAGGAAGGAGAGCAGACTGGAGAAGGTGGAGAGAGCAGTAGTTGGGAGAGGAAGGGTGGTGGGCTAGAGAAGATGGAGGGGGTGTTGGCTAGAAGAGGGAAGGAAGGTGGCAGCTAAGAGAAAGGGAAGGGAAGAATTAGGGTTAGGAGAGGCTTAGGAGGGATCATACTAGTCTGATACCATGTGAGATAATAATGGGATTCTATTATTGTGATACTCAACAAAAGCATAGACCCTCTCCTTATATAGGATAGAAGGATTCACTAAATACATAGTTTATGTAAAGTGTGTGAGGTGTAACAAGGCGTTTTTGTCTTAGTGAGGTGAGGCGTAAGACTCAAAATATGGTCGAGGCAGTAAAAAAAACTAATTAATACATGTCTTTACATATGTATATATATTTATATATGTTATGTATATACACATGTCTATAATAGAAATATGTATATACAAGCACAACCAAATAAAATAGAATTTTATTGTGAAACTTAATAATGGGATTAAGAGAGAAAGATTTCTCCCCCCCTCCCATGCCCATGGCGGAGGCCGAATGCCCGGGAGGGTGGAAAATCAAGGCGACAACTGGGATTCGAACCCGGGTCCCTTCGTGAGGAGACACCGTGCTTGACCACTTGAGCCACTCCTTGTCGGCGTGAAACTTAATAATGATAATAGAGACTAAAGACCCATACTTAAATAAATATGTAGAAAATATCAAGATATCAATTCTTTGTAGTTTTAGAATAAAAGATGTCATAGGTAGAAAAACTAAAAGTGATAGAATTTTGAATTAGTAGGAACAATGAACTAAAATTGGTCAAATGATATAAAATTTACTGACATAGTGAATAAGAAGGTAGCAAATAGAGATAAATTTAACAAGGAAGATTGAGATATGTCACTCAGAGAATGATGATTAAATGTTCATTAATTAAAAACAACAATTAACTACAAGAACTCTGATTTTGAAGATAGTGTTTGCAATAATCTTAATAGTAGACAATTTAGTGGTTAAAATTATTGAAAGGTGTGGGGGAAACCTACTTGTGTTGTTATTGTATTAGATGGCAAAACCTGTCCTATATATAGAAGAAAGGGTGGAGATTTACAGACTTGGGACTCAAGGCAGGCTACATGGGCCGAGACACTTATGCCCATCAACTAATTATCCTATTAACTAAATAGCCTAACAATATATTTTAACAAACATAAGACATTATCATCCTGATTTGATGCGTGTGCCTCAGCTAAGCCTTAGTTCTTTGAGGCGGGACTCAAAAATTGTGAGGCGTAAGCCTCAGTCTAGGACACTGAGGTGTAAGCCTCAAGGCACATTTGGGATAGCCTCGCCAAAAGGTGCAAGCCTCGAGAGCCTCAAGGCTGGTTTTTTATTACCATGGAGTTCACCAATCTGAGATTAAAGACAAGATACTAAAGAACACAAATAAATAACATAAAACCACATATATAAACAGGTTTGATTATGTCAACCATGGAAAAGACCATTATGTATTGTTTCCCTCATGCACCTACAAATTGATAAAGAATGTGATATGACGGGGAAGATCCCCTCGTGTAGGGAATTGATATGATGGGGAAGATCCCCTCATGTAGGATTCTGTGTTATTGCTTGATAAAAAAGTGGCAACCACCCTTCCCTATAAATAGGAGAAGGGAGGAAGCATACAGACATAGACCAAACCCTAATGGGCTAATGGATAATTAGGCCCATGTTACACATAGACTAAATGACTTAAGTAAATAGACAAAACACTTAAGTAAATAGACACTCTAATACTCCCCCTCAAGCTGGAGCTTGGGAGAATCCCAAGTCAGCTTGCAAACAGACAGACAGACTAAACATAATAAAAAGATAACCAAACCCATACAAAAAATTTCTCCCCCTCAAGTAGATACCTCATAGCAGCAGATATCTTGGTAGGTGTGGAGACTTCTTGATCATCATAGTGGCATACGGAGAAAAAAAACAAATAGAAGATAAACACCAAGTCTTCATCACAGTCATCGTCGTAGTAGCCGGAGAGTGTTGGATCACAAGTCCTAGAGAGTGCTAGGTCACAAGAAGCAGTAATAGTCAATGTGCAAACAAAGTACGGATGAGCAGAGAGTCAACATGCACAAAGCACGAACAAGATAGAGAGTGCTGGCACACAGATGAAAAAGTCGACGACATAGACGGATAGCAGACCAGTGGCAAAGTAGCAACCAAAAAACTAACTCCAATATGCAATGTAGAAGAAGCTCCATGTAAAGTCAGCAACAAAAGTATTCATCATCTTTCCTCTTCATAAAATATCCATCACAGTAGTAGGCGTCAAAGTCTAGAGAGTGCTGGTCCACAGTAGAAAGTCAACATGCAAAATAGAGAACGGACAACAGATAGTGCAAAAGCACAAAGCAACAGTAAAATGTGCTAATCATAGCACAAGTAGCAACAATGATGTCCCAATATGTAATTTTGTAGCAACAGACGAGGTAGATGATGAATAAGCAATAATAGCAGCAGTAAGCTCCACATAGCAACAACACAATCATGAACGGTCCACATAACAAAAGAAGAATCCATATAGAAGAAAAAGGAACACCATATAGCAGCAGAAGGATCCATTTATCAGTAGTAACAAGTGGCATGAAGATTCATGTAGCAACATGCTAAATTCTCTTCCTTCATCTCTCCTCCATCTCTTCTCTTCCCTCTACTCTTCATCCTCTATTCTCCCCCTCACGCCAACCATGAAAAGAATTAAGAGAGTGGTTGGAGTGGAGAGTCAAAACAATGGTAGAGGCAAGGGTTGTATAGACAAATATGTGGAGGAGGTAACCGATAATGCGATTCAAGGTGCAAAATGACCCGATTATGTAGAGCTGGGTAGAAAAATACATGAATCTCTCGTCAAACCAAAAAGGGGATTTGTTTAGCCTGTAGGGCAAAAAATCCGGGGGTATGGGGGCGGAGGCCCCAACAAAATCTGATTAGGCTACAAAATGGATCCGATTAGCACAAATATGTAGCACAAAATGGATCTGATTAGCACAAGAAGAACATATGGAAGACTACTAGAATGTAAACTTCGGTAGAAATACAAGATACACTATCAGAATGTTACTCAGTAGGATGGATAGGTTCAAAAAGGAGGGTGGAACAAGTATTGAGGAGGTAGGCAAAAGGTTATTAGGGTTGGAAAACTGGGGGGTGTAAACCAAATTATAAAAATGCTGAAAATGGGAAGATAATTGTTGCCGGTAAGAGAAAGAAGGGACACATCATGTATATCAACCTCTGCCATATGATAGAATCATTGTAGTACGCCATGATGTAGCAACTAGTAGCAGCGGACACGCCGTGTCGTTGAGCGACACGTCGTGTTAGTTGACACAGGAAGAAGCAGTAGCAGACGACATGCCGTGTCGGTGAAGAGACACGTCGTGTATGGTAGACAATAGTAGCAGTCAACGCCAGCAGAAGCGGGCGACACATCGTATTGTTGAAAGGACACGCCGTGTCAGTTGACAGAAGCTCGGGGAAGAAGCAGGTGACACGCTGTGTCAGAAAGATGACACGTCGTGTCTGAAAGTGACAAGCCGTGTCCAAAACTGGAAGATGCAGTCATGAAGAAGCAGAACACCGCCTACATGTCGTGTCGATGAAAAGACACACCGTGTCAGCGGCAAACATCAGCAAAAAAGGCCCCGAAACAACATCAAAAGTTGGGGGAATCCTTCTGGATCTTCACCAATGCAGTAGAGGATGATGGATCCTCAATATTAGCGAAAACTAGGAGATCCTTTCCTTGATTTAGGATTAGATCTCACATGGGTGGATGCATGGATGAGCGGCGACAACATATAGGGAGGCAGCGCGGAAGGCGGCGACAACATGGATGGTGGTGAATATGATAGCGACGGCTTCATTAGCAAGCAAGGTCAACGGAGGCATGGCGGCCCTTTTAGATCTAGATCCAGTAACATCATATGATGATTGTTGTTGTTGATGATGAAGATGGAGACGGCTCCATGGATACGCTCCTCAAAGAAGCATGGAGAGAAAAATCCCTACGGGCAACCATCAACAACACCTAGCGGTGGCGGCGGTCGCCCGTAAGGGGAGGGAACTCTCCAATGTGCTCTCTCTCTCTCTTAGGGTTGGGGGTGGCTCAAGAACGGCTTCTCTGATACCATGAAGAACAACGTGATATGATGGGGAAGATCCCCTCGTGTAGGGTTTTGTGTTATTGCTTGATAGAAAAGTGGCAGCCACCCTTTCCTATAAATAGGAGAAGGGAGGAAGCATACAGACATAGACCAAACCCTAATGGGCTAATGGACAATTGGGCCCATGTTACAGATAAACTACCCGACTTAAGTAAATAGACACTCTAATACAAATAATCTATTAGATCTTTTGAATATGTAGACAATGATTTTTGTGTCATGTTTCATACAACAATTTACTATGGTTATAAATATATTTTGATGTGTTAGCAATTTTTCAAGAATGATGTGGATTTATTTGCTTAAAATCATGAATTAGTTTTACCTCTTATTCAAGTGCTTCATAAATTTTGAATGGTTTTGTTTATGTCTTCTATTAAGATTCCTAAGACTGATAATGCACTTGAATATGTCCAAGTTGTTGTTTGATTATTTTTTGTGGAGTAGGTAGGATCCGTCAGTGGTCATGTGCTCATACTTTGCAAGAAAATGGGATAGAAAAACAAGAACATCATTATCTTCTGAATGTTGCTCGCCCTTCAGCCAATAATGGTGACTTCATAAAAAAGGCTTTGGTCTGAGGCTATTTTGACGACATGCTTTCTAATCAATGTGTCTATTCTGAAAGCAAAATCTTCCTTGATGTTCATCATCCCCATATGAATCCTTTTTCTCTGTCACCTTAAGTCTTCGATTGTGTCACCTTTGTGCATAACTTTGATCTGAAGGTTGATAAGGTTTGTCCTTGAGCAATCAAAACTGATTAGGCTACTCCCAAATTCAAAAAGGGTGCAAGTGCCTCAATTTTTTCCACACACATACGTTTCCGCCGATGTAACCTTTTATAAGGGTGAACTCTTCTCCTCTACTAAAGGTCTGTGTTCCTTCACCACCTCAGTTTGTTTCTCTTCCTATAAACTTTGACCCTTTTTCATAACATAATGAACATGTTTCACCACGCATTACTCTAACTACAACTTTGCCTCCACCTCCTTAATTCTATCCCAAGGTGTGTCAATAGAAAAAAAAGTTTGATCCCCGAGCAATTGCTTCTCCATCCCATCGGCTCCAACAGAATTTTCCACGCTAGTAATTCTTCGCAAAAGTATTCATTCTCGCACAATTAAGCATCTTATTTCTAATACTTGATGTCTTGCTCGTCTTTCTTATCCTACCCATGCTTTTTCTACTGCTCTAGATACTACCACTATTCACAAGTGTCGTGAGGATGCCCTTCAACATTATGGTTGGAAAGTTTCAAATGTATATGAGATGGAAATGCTATGGGAGAATGACACCTAAGAGTTGGTCACTCCACCCCATGGTAAGAATGTTGTTGGTTGTCAATGAGTTTTCTTTGCTAAGCATCATCTAATGGTTTTGTGTAATGCCTGATGGCATGTCTAGTCGCCAAAGGCTACACTCATACATTTGGTATAAACGATGTTGTCATAAGTGGATCAATCATCAAACTGTAGAGGCTATTGGTTCTCAATTAATCGGTCCAATCGTTGGTCAAACCGTTTCAATCGGTGATATTAGCAACAAGGTGGAAGATATATTTATTTGAGGGGATGTGGAAAATATATAAATTGATAAAACCATAGATAATATACAAACAAATTCAATTCTAATTACACTAAAACTAAAAGCCACATCACTCATAATGACATGTGATGACCTCATGCGATTGATAGTGAAACTTAAGATTGCACATTATATTTTGATATATAACATGAAAAATAGAATAAATCTTATCTGAAATTAGTAACCTAAAACCATGGTTGTCAAATAAGGATGAATAAGTTTGAGGATTATTAATTAGTACTCTTGTTAAGAGTAAATATACTAGACTTTTAGGGAGTAACAATTTGATTCAAACATATTGAGTAGCAGTAGTATACATGCATCTAGAAAATCATAGTTACTCTTGTTAAGTTTGAGGATTATTAATTAGTACTCTTGTTAAGAGTAAATATACTAGACTTTTAGGGAGTAACAATTTGATTTAAACATATTGAGTAGGAGTAGTATACATGCATCTAGAAAATCATAGTTAACCTAACTAATTCAAATAATAGTAATAAATGTCAACTATTAAATTAGTAGAGTTATTGGGTGTCACGAGGTGTTAGGGGTGATTCCTCCGTGAAAGGAGACTTGCATAGGAAGTAAGTCCAGATCCAAGACCGTCCTGATTAGAGCTTATTGGGCTCAAGTTGAGCTTTTATTTAGTTCTTTATGCATTTAGGAAATTTGTGTTTTATTTAATTCCAAATTTCTTTATTAGGATTTTAATTCCTTATTTAATTTTTTTGCATTAGGATTTTAGTTTTCTATTTTATTGACTTGCGCGTCAAGTCGTAGAGTTTTATATAAGCCAGCCTTAGGGCCTTTGTCGAGACGGTCGATTATGAATTAGAATTATGAATTAGAGCACAACCTCTTTCCTTCCCCCTTCTCTCCCGCCACCTTCATGCTTTCCATGACGTCTTCTTTCCCTTCCGCTAATCTCTCTCCTATTCGCCAACGTACCGCTGATCCAGTAGTATTTTTGCAGATCTGGCTTACCCCCGCCTTTTCCCAGATCTACATCCATCTTCACCTGTCCAAGTCGCCTCCCACAAGCCGTAGCAAAGCTCAAGACCTTCGCCCCTGTTAGCCTACATCCTGTCCGATTACCAGTCGTGAATCCCTGCGCCTACCAGTAGGTTCCCGTCCGACTTCCAACGCGACTCATCTACCATCAGCAAACCCCAGCCTCAACTCCAGTAACGCCTAATCCAACAATCACCACAACTCAAGTAATGCCTAATCCAACAATCCCAGCAGCCTCCGCCAGCTTCCATAAACCCCCGCCTCCGCAGCGGTCGGTTCCGCTTCCGCATAGGCTCCTAAACCTACCACTTCCGCCTTTCCTGTTATGGCCAGAAAATCCCCAAGCCGCCACTTGCTCCATGTCCAGGCCGCCTGCAACACCAAGCCTCATCTTCATCAAGCTGTCCACTACAAACGTTGTCATCTTCCGCTCATGTGAACCAACGAATTGTCATCTTGCACAAACGCTGCTGACTCCAGTCGCTTTTGCCAGTCAACAACCCATACACCTCTACAGCTAGTGCTATCTACGACAATCAATGGCGCGCCCAGGCTGCTAGTTGGATCCGCGGGTCGAGCACACTGGATCGGATTTCTTTCAGAGTCACCTCCTTCTATATTAACTTCAAGGAGGCTTTCTTCTCCAAAGAAGCATGGTGACTGTGTAACAACTCAACCACAAACTAGATGCCTTTATGGCCACAAGTACTGCCACCTTGGATGCTATTCAACAACAACTAGACAACCTGATGATGCAACAAGGTGATATAGTTCAACAACAACGTCAACTCCCTGATGCAACGACAAGATGAATGATTCAACATCAAGCCCAACATGATGACTCTTTTGAACTTCTTCTCCGTCGTTTTACAACGTTCAAACAATGCTTGAATATACTGGAGGCCAACCGCAACAACAATGTTTATCAACCCACTCCTCAACCCATACAAGCTGAGCCGCATTGTTAAAATGAAGCTACCAGAGTTCTATGGCGAGCGTGACGCCAAGATTGTGCTTGACTGGTTGCACTATGCAGACAAGTATTTCTAGTTATACAAAACCTTTGGCGAGGCAACCAAAGTACATACTGCCACCTCCAAGTTTCGAGAAGCTACTCTGGCATGGTGGAACCAACCGCGATACTACCCCGTCGACACATGGGGGAATTACATCCTTTGACTGTGTTGTGATTATTACCTCGAGATTACGAGCAGCATGCCTACCCAACGTATCATGATCTAAAGTAGGGTGATGATACTGTCGCCAACTACGCCAGCAAATCTCAAGAGTTGTACAACCGCTCTAAGGTTTGGATGGATGTCACTTGTAATCGCAAATTTTCACAGGGGACTTCGCAATGAGGTAGTTGATCATCTAACAGTCATGAGTTGTATAACCGCTTTGAGGTTTGGATGGATTTCACTCACAATTGCAAATTTTCGTGACTTCGCGATGAGGTAGTTGATCGTCTAACAGTCATGCATTTCACTTCTCTAGATGATGCTATTCAGAGTGCTGAAAGGATTGAGGAGGAATCTTGCGTCGTCCCCGACTGTAGTCACCTGGGTGGAAACAACATCAAGGGGTGACCAGTACAACAACACCGACTACTGAAGGCGAACTCTCCAAACCAATTGTCACCAAGCCTATCCAAAGCTTTTCCTGCCATGCATATGGTCATCGCCCCAACCAATGTCCACACTGTGTGATGACTACAAGGACAACAAAAGATGATGATGGCATAGAATATGAAGATATCTTTCCGGATTTAGAACCTAGTGAGGAGGAAGAGGAAGAAGAAACAGGTGACCCCACTCTACAAAATCGGGTCCTCATGACTATAAAGAGTCCCCCTCCTGATGACTGGCGTCATACGTCATTGTTTTATTCAATTGTGGAGGTTCGAGGTCGCATGTGTGTACTGACAGTTGATGGAGGATCTTCAACCAATATAGTGTCTTCTTCTGTTGTTTAGGAGTGGATTGCAACTGGAGCCCCATCCCAAGCCGTATCGCATACGGTGGGTTGATGACACTTCTCAGACTGTGACCCACTGCTGTAGAGTTTCTTTTTCATTTCATGGTGCTCACTATGACAACGTATCGCATACTTCTTGGTCATGAATGGCAATATGATCATCATGTGCGACATGATGGATTCTACAACACATTCCTTCTGACTTGGCCATGCCTGACAGCTCTTCCGATGGACATCCTATAGTTCTAGGCAGCTAGGTCGGGGCCATCGAGAGATGCCTCGCGTCAGCTCATGGCAAGGAGTCATTGGCCCTTCCCCTGCTTCATTGGAGGTTCTCATTTTTAAGGAGAGGAGATTGATTCAATCCGTGAAAGGGGGTTTACATCGAAAGGAAGCCCAGATCCAATAGAATCCTGATTATAGCTTATTGGTCTCAAGTTGGGTTTTTATTTAGTTCTTTACGCATTTTGGAAATTAGTATTTTATTTAATTCCGAATTTCTTTATTAGGATTTTAATTCCTTGTTTTATTTCCTTGCATTAGGATTTTAGTTTTCTATTTTATTGACTTGCATGTCAAGTCGCAGAGTCTTATAAAAGTCATTATTAGGGCTTTTGTCCAGGCAGTCGATTATGAATTAGAATTTGATTTGCATGTTGCAAATTTATCCTTCTCTTTCTTCTTCTCCATAGTGTGGCTACATCAAGGGGTTCTCACATGTGGATATTAACAAGGAAGGAGTCGCATGTCACGTAAACCCATCCGGTTATGGCTACCTGGACCAGTCTACCGGTTAACTGGTTGGACTGACCGATTTAGCTAGTTTTTGGGTTGATTTTGGGTCTAGAGGCAAATCAGGACCGGTTTTATCACATCTTCATGATTGGCGGCCATTCCAACTAGGTTCTGGTAACAATAGGCATAGAATTCTTTCAGACATTCTCGCATAGTTACATGTCAACTAAATTGCTTACATTCTCTTGTTGCCCACCTAGATTAGCCTCTATATCATCTTGATATAAAGCATGCCATTCTTCATTGCCATGGATTATTCAGAAGAGGCGTATATGCAACAACCTCCTAAATTTTTTGTTGCGGGGGAGATTCTACCAAAGTCTCACTTTCGTTGCTCTCTCTAAAGATTGAAGAAATCTCCTCATGCTTAGTTGAACAAGATCATATCATTCTTGAATGTCTGAGATTTAAGAGATCTCCTAGCGAGTGTTCTCTCATATGATTCTCCTTGAGGTCATGTTCTACTCATTGTTTGTGTGATGACACTATCATCACTGAGTGTGATGCAAAGGAGATCTCTGGCTTGAAAAAAAATCCCTCCAATCTTACTTCCATAACAAAGATTTGGCAACCTTCGGTACTTGAGAGGCATAGAATTACTAAGATTCAGGTCTAGGATCAATATTTCCTAAAGAGAAAAGTTGCGGAGCTATTGAAAGAAATAGGGATGACTCATGCAAAACTCATTTCTAATCTTATGGAATATCATAAAAAGCCTCATGAGTGAGGGGGCTATTCCATGATAATTAGAAATTCCCAACTATTTGTCAAAAAAGATAATCTATTTGACGATGATAAGCCCCGATATTTCTTATGTCATTGGTGTGGTCAGCTAGTTCACGAGCTCTCCTCTACAAGCTCATTCAAGCAGCATACACGCATATAATGTCTTGAGATTTCTGAAAAACGATCCACAAAAAGGTCTATTCAATGAAAGATCTTAGGAGAAGACCATCTTGGTCTCCAGCCATGCAATTGCAAACTAGACACTCAAGATCACCGATCTGCATCACGCTTTTGTATTATCTTGTTACTCGGAGAAGGAGCAGTTTGTTATTGTTGGATCAAGCACAGTGAGTATAGAGAAATGGAACAAGCTTGTTGTGATTTACAGTGGGTTTAGTACAAACCAAGGAACAAGGTATCCCATTTTGATACCGTTTTGACAATGTAGAAATGGAAATTTCGACGAAAAGTCCGATAACGCAATTGTGTTCGTTTTGACGCCAAAATGAATGAATTAATTTATGAAATTTTACAGGCACGATCTCTACACCTAATTGCATCGTTTTATGTAATAAAATTTTAGGTGAGGTAGATTGGGAGGAGGTCCTTCATGTGGGAGGCAAGGAAATTGTTATGTTTCTTAGGGATTTCGATGACAAAATGTAGATATTAAGTTATGTAATTTTGCAAGCATGAGGTATATACATGCATGTACTTATTTGTGTTATTATATCACATATTGGATGTGTATGGTATTCCCTCACATATCTTACTTGGGTTGATAGTTTGTTGTTGATATTGACTCACCAGTCAACCATTTCATTGGCCTTAGGAACAATAGTGCAATGTTTCTAAGCAAAATCATGATTTTGTTGGTGTAGATGGCTTCCTAGAACCCTTATTGATTGATAAACCACCACCTGAATACATGTCGTCCACATTGAAGAAAATTCAAAACAACATAAAGCATGCATTGCTTTAGTATTGAATACATTGTATAGAAAATATTATGGAATGCAATGCAATTATGATATACTATTAAGTATATACTAGGTATGAGTACTAAATGATGAAATCACACCAATCCCCCTTTTCTCCACTTCAAACAGAAACAATAACACTAAGGATTGCAATTATCGGAATTTCCATTGAAATTTTGGAATTGTGTACAAAAAACCTCGAAATCCGTTGAAATCTGCAAAATTCATCGAAAACAACGAAATTATATCAAAATTTTGATAGATGCAACCTTGGTAGCTGTTTCGATCAAAATTGACATAGTCGCATGTTTCTCTACCAAATGTCAACTTTTTTGTCAAAATTTCACCCATTTCGACAAAATCACATTCCTTGATACAAACTCACTGAGGTTTGGACTGTTGTCCAACCCATACCCAAATTTATTGTGACAATCGAGCAACCATTCACATTGTCAACAATGCAGTCTTCACCAAGAGCATGAAGTGGATTATCATTTTGTATATGATCTTGTCAAAGCAAAGAAGATCATAATGCCACATGTGAAGACTGGACATCAGGTGATCTGTATCCTCACCAAGCCTCTACCTCCTGATTTATTCCAATATACGAGTACCAAGCTAGGACTATACAACATATACTCTATAGATTGGGGGGGGGGTGTTCGCATATTTCATTCTATTGCTAAAGGGCCAAGGGCCTCTTATGTAATCCCTCTTATATTATTCTTATTTCTTTCCACTCTACAATTTACTGATGATTTATTTATCACTCAAATGATCATGTAATTCCCTAGGTTCCTATATATAGGACACCTAATCACTTTTCAGTAATAAGAGTTAATATATGATCTCCACACAAATCAATATATGTTTGAAATCTAATTAAAAAATAAACTTTGTTCATTAAAGACTAAAAACTTTATCCAAACAATAAGCATATTTCCCAAATTTCATTATCTAAACTTTCAATCTCTAACTAAATTAATCATGAATGCTAATAGTGGGCACGTAAAATTTGGTTATTACATCTCCATTTTGCATCCACTTCTAGCATTCTTAGTCATTTAGAAATTAGTTTTCAAGCTAATACATGTACGACAATGTCATTAAGATCAAAACTAAGTAGGGAATAAACAAGAATGTGCTTATCTTTTATCAGTGTCATTAAGTTCAAAACCATACACAATTTCCATTCAGTCTATATGTTTGCAGCATTTTTATGATGTGCCAACTTGTGAATCCATAAAGTTAAGTCCATAAAAAATGATCATGAAGTCAAACTTAACTTATCAAAGTCTTCCCACTCTATAAAAAGTCTGCAGAAAAACAGAAATCAATTAACATTCAGAATTTTTTATAACTTTTACAAGTGATCCCATCCATATTATTCTCCTTATGATGCAGGCTCAGCTCCTATCAGGAATCCACCACAAGAACTTGGTGCCTCTAGTTGGATACTGCAAAGATGGTGCACATCTAGCACTTGTTTACGAGTACATGGAGGGTGGAAACCTCGAAAACTATCTCAGAGGTTATGCAATTTAAATTGCAGTAGTATATATATACTTTTCAGCTGGCACCCCAAGTAGGTAGTGTATAAATGTTTTAGATTGTACAACTAATAGTTCGGCATGCTTGGGAGAGGGGGGTTGTTCTGCTATTTAATGAGGAATTTAGAATATTATGAAAAAAGGTTAATACTCAATACTCAATTAAGAAAACCATTACATGAACTAAATAAGATAACATATCATTTATTTTCCCCTCTGGCAGGTACTGCAAGCAATAAAACTCGTTTTTTAACTTGGCGGGAACGCTTGCGAATAGCAATTGATGTTGCACAAGGTCATTGATGAAACCCTCAGAAGAAAACGCAACAGTTGCAATTGAAACTTCTACCATTTGCTTGCAAAGCCAAACTGATTCGGAATTTTCCTAAGTTGCAGGACTGGAATATTTGCACAAAGGCTGCAAACCAGCGATAGTTCACAGAGATGTAAAGCCAAGCAACGTCCTATTAAATGCAAGATTGGAAGCAAGGATTTCGGATCTTGGATTGTCAAAGATATTTGAGAATGACGAAACTCACGTAACAACTATGGTTATGGGCACTCCCGGATACCTTGACCCAGAGTAAGTTTTATGCCAGTAAGCATAATTCCAGATTCCTAGTAGGTAACAGTAAACTTGGGAGCTAGCAGTTATTACTTATATAACAGAGTATCACTACAGGTCATGTGAGTGTTAAATTTCCTTGTGCAGTTACTATGTGACAAGTAATCTGAATGAGCGAAGCGATGTTTACAGTTTCGGAGTTGTTCTCCTAGAGCTGATAAGTGGCCTACCACCAATTGTAAGCATACCAGAAAAAATGCATATAGTTCATCGGGTGCATTCAATACTTGAACATGGAGAAGTCGATGACATAATTGACAAAACGCTGAAAGGGGAATATGTTATTGCTGCTGCTGAAAAGTTACTTGATGTAGCATTAGCGTGTAGTCATCCAAACTCCACTAAGAGGCCAACAATGAGTGATGTTGTATTGCGATTAAAGGAGTGTTTGGAACTGGATACTGATCCTGGAAGTGGCATTAACTTTAGCATGATAAGCAGCAGTTCATTGGAAACTGTGCCATTCTATAAGAGTGTGACAGCAGAACCATCAGCAAGGTAAAAGGATTGTATAATAATTCATGACTTGAGGTACTTCTGATATGGGTGGCCATCTTCCTCTTACTGGAGATTCATGTCAATTTAGTTATTTTCTTTCTCATTTTGTAATGTACTACTGTAGTAATTCCGCACTCTAAAATTTCATTCTGGTAACTGTCATAGCCAGTATTCTTTCCGTTGATGTAGAATAACCTTGTAAATCAAAGAACGGTTGGTGGCTTTTTTCTTAGTGTAAGGACCAATTGCATCAGTTTTACAGTCTGCACATTTGATGTAAAAATCTTAATATTCGAAGTCAGCCAAATTAACTTTAATATCTACAAAACAATGAGTAATTGACTGCAGCATTGAAGCCATGGGCATTCAAATTCATTTAACTAGCACAGGTAAAGATCCATCAAAATTTACCAATCTAATGAAAATATCATCATAATATCAAATTCCCCCTAGGAAATTTGCATCAACATTCTTCAGATACTTCTATTATGATTAAGTGTGATGAAATATTTTTGTTTATACCATTACACATACTAGCATAATACTGATTCTTCAGGAAAAAGTGAGAAAACCTATTCCCACGTATAGAAAGACTTTATAGTCAGATTTGATTGGCCTAGTCCATGCCCTACAGAGTTTCGAGCAGCATATACCAGTCATTTATCTTCCTCTCATACAAGATCATATGTTTGACCAACACCAAATATGGTGTCTAGAAAAGAAAAAGTTAGTTCTAACACATAATCCCTCGTACCCCAAACTCATTTCTTTATGGGAAGGCTTTTAACGGAACATTTATATCCTCCTGCATGGTATTGCCTTCAAAGCATGTACATGAGCTAAGAAAGCATAGGGCGTTAACATGGTTCCTTCAAAATAGAGGGACCCTAAGTCTCTATTTTCAAAAATTCTGAATTTTTAATTCATCGTTTCATATAAACGGAGTAAAAAGGGGACCTCAAGTTGTAAGGACAGTTATAGTAGTAAAAACTGCCAATACTCATCACTCTTATATGTTGGGAAGATAAGTAAGCCCATAATTAGCAGTTTAGATGCCAGAACTAGTTTTGAAAGTGAGACAGCAAATTGAGGAAGCGTAGGGTTACACAATGTGTGTACCTTGATATATATAATAGTGGAACAATTACATGTAGGTCCAAATAAAAAAGTAAAATAACATGACAGTAAGTAAAGACATATATTAACACTCCCCCTCAAGTTGGAGCATAGATATCAATCATGTCCAACTTGTCCACAAGCGAGTTGAAATGTTTCTTGGCCAACAACTTTGTAAACATATCAGCAACTTGATCTTCTGAGCGAGTGAACGACAGATCTTGCCAGATAAGATAGTCTCTCGAATGAAGTGACAATCGACTTCAATATGCTTTGTGCACTCATGATATGCAGGATTATTAGCAATGAAGATAGCAGCTTTATTGTCACAGTGCATAGGGATAGCAGCAGAAGATTCAACCCCGAAGTCTTTCAAAAGAGATTGTACCCATAGGAGCTCACAAGCAATGTGGGCCATCGCCCTGTATTCAGCTTCAGCACTGCATCTGGCAACAACATTTTGCTTTTTACTTCTCCAAGTGACCAGATTACCTCCAACATAAGTACAGTAGCCTGAAGTAGATTTTTTGTCAATCTTACTTTCAACATAATTAGAATCAGAGTAGCCTTCCAGAGAATAGTGTCCATGTTTTCTATAGTAGAGGCCTTTGCCAGGTGATTTCTTAAGATATCTCAGAATATTACAAAGAGCATCCCAGTAACACTGTCTAGGCTTATCCAGGTACCTACTAAGAAGACCAACATCAGTAGAAATATCGGCTCTAGTAACAGTCAGATAAATCATCTTACCAATCAGTCTCCTATATTTTTTATTGTCTGAAAACATAGGAGAAGAATCATCATCGCAATTAATATTTGGATCCAGAGGAGTACTAGAAGGACGTGCACCAAGCATCCCAGTCTCCTGTAACAGGTCTAGAACATACTTCCTCTGAGATAATACAAGAGCATTAGAAGTCCCAGATACCTCAATGCCCAGAAAATATCTTAGCCTCCCTAGATCTTTAGTAGCAAAATGTTTGCACAAGTGTGTTTTAGTAGCCTGAATCTCAGAATGATCACTGCCAGATAAAACAATATCATCAACATAAACAATCAGAATGACAATACCAGAAGAAGTCTTTTTCGTAAAGACCGAATGATCAACCTGTGACCTCAGAAAACCAAAAGCAGTTAGGATTTTACTCAGCTTATCAAACCATGCCCGAGGACTCTGTTTGAGTCCATAAATAGATTTTTTTAACCTGCAAACTTTATGTGACTCCCCCTGAGCAACAAACCCAGGAGGTTTCTCCATATAAACTTCTTCTTGAAGATCCCCATATAGGAAGACATTTTTAACATCTAGTTGAATAAGAGGCCAATCTGAGTTCATAGCAATAGAAAGAAGAACTCTGACAGAGTTAAGTCTGACAACAAGTGAGAACGTTTCAAAATAATCAATTCCATAAGTTTGAGTATACCCTTTTACAACCAGCCGTGCCTTCAGACGTTCCACTGTTCCATTAGGTTGATACTTTACAACATAGACCCATCGGCAACCAACAGGTTTGCACTCAGGAGGTGGATCCACCAGCTCCCAAGTTCCTCTGTCAGTAAGAGCAGTCATCTCTTCTTTCATGGCAGTCATCCAGGCTGAGCTTTGTAAGGCATCATGGACAGTCTTTGGAACAACAATAGCAGATAGAGCAGCCATAAAGTTACTAGCATGAATACTCAGATGTGCAGTAGAAACATGATTAGCATTACTATGAGAAGTACAAGAACGAGTGCCTTTTCTGAGAGCAATAGGTAGATCTAAGTCAGAATTTACCTCAACAGGAGGAGGACCTTCATGAGGAGAAGATTGGTGCTGCATGGGGTGGTCTTGAGCAGGTTGGGACCTGTTCCTGCATTTATACACAATAAGTGGATGAGTAATAGTTTCAGAAGGTGAAGTTTCAGAGGTGCAATCACTCGTGACAGGAAATGGTGTTGTGATTATATCAGAATCCAGGATATCTTCTTTAGCAGAATAAAAAGGTGTATCCTCAAAAAAGACTACATCACTACTCGTGAACCATTTTTTCGTAGTAGAACATAGAACTGATACCTTTTTTTAGTACAAGAATAACCCAAGAAAATACATTTTTCTTCTCTAGGAGATAATTTATCATAGTTTGGTCCAAGTAACTGCACAAAACAAGTAGAACCAAATATTCGTGGAGGTACAGAAAATAAAGTTACATTAGGCTGTAGAACCTGAACAGGAATCTTGTTGCCAATAACAGAAGACGACATTCTATTAATCAGAAAACAGGCAGTCAGGATAGCTTCTAGCCAAAAATGCCTAGGTACATTAGAATGCAGCATTATAGTTCTAGAAACCTCAAGTAAATGCCTATTTTTTTTTCTGCGACTCCATTTTGTTGAGGCGTATAGGCACACGATGTCTGATGAATAGTACCCACAGATCGACAAAACAATCCAACTTCTTTCTGAACAAACTCCAAAGCATTGTCGGTATGTAGAATTTTAATAGGCACAGAATATTGAGTTTTTATTTCAGAAAAAAGAACTTTATTGTAGATAGCACTTGAGACCAAATTTTCAACATAAACAACCAAGTGGCACGAGAAAAGTCATCAATAAAGAGAATAAAGTATATATTTTCAGACAAACTTGGAATATGACACGGACCCCATACATCTAAATGAACAAGATCAAAAATGTTTTTACTGCTAATCTGGGACCGTTTAGGAAAGATAGTTCTAGACTGTTTCCCTAACTAACACGACTCAAACTGAAAACCGTGCGTTCCTACACCAGAGATAACATGTTTCAATTTCTCAGAAGATGGATGTCCAACTCTGTAGTGCCACTGCAAAGATGAAACTGATGAAGATAAAGCTGAAGCTAGCACCAAGTTGTCAGTCTTTTTCAACTCATCCAGATAATATAGGCCATCAAGTCCTTCATGCCCCCCACCAATCTTCATCCTCGTGCGAAGGTCCTGAAAAGTACAAATACCAGGAATGAATGTGAGACTACAGTTCAAGCTGCGTACAATTTTGCTAACAGATAATAAAGTTCAGTGGAAATCGAGGCACATATAGAGAAGATTTTAACAAAAACTGAAAAGCTATGTCTCCAATCCCAGCTACAACAGTCTTGGAGCCATCCCCAAGCATAACAGAAGAATTAGAGACTGGTCTAGATAAGGTTTAAAAAAAAGACCGATTTCCAGATATATTAGACGATGCACCCGAATCAATCACCCATTTTTTTATTACCAGTACTAGGCGAGGGGGCACTGAGGAAAGCAATATCACAACCAGAACATGTAGCAGCATGAGCTCCAGAAGAAGCTCCAAAGGATGACCCAGTACACTTGAGCAATAGACGCTCCACCTCAGAACGGATGAAGTTAGTAGTAGTAGAACTGGATGCATCAATAGCAATAGGATGTGACACTACCTCAGAGGTAGCATGGGCATTAGAAGCTGCATTATCCCAGGCAGGATTTCCATATTTCTCCCAACATTTTTCTTCAATATGATTAGACCGGCCACAGAAGCTGCAGAACTGTTGACCA
This sequence comes from Alisma plantago-aquatica, assembly GCA_963693085.1. NCBI lineage: Eukaryota > Viridiplantae > Streptophyta > Magnoliopsida > Alismatales > Alismataceae > Alisma > Alisma plantago-aquatica. The sequence continues at coordinate 1,438,452,657 of OY856409.1, read as the reverse complement.
GTCTAAGGGCGAGCAACATTGGGAGGACTAGAGCGTTATGACCGCATCTGAGCTTAATTAGTAAACTAGGGTTTACCTGGATGATTATATGCTTAATTGGATTGATCATTGCTTAAATCAAATTAATGATGATAATTAAATTATGATGTTTTAAACCTAATAAGAATGTTAAGTGTTCTATTGTTTGAGAAATTAGGGTTTGAGAAATATAAACCCTAGTTGGCTGAAATTAGGGTTTTGATGGTACATGAGTATGGAATTTGATCAGGATAGCAATGTGATAAATGATTTTTCATATTTTATAAAATTTTTGTATTTAATTAAATTTTGGATATGATATGAATAACTCAATCATGCATATTGGAGAAAAATTTCAGAATATTTGAGTGTTCTTTGAATGTGGTTCTCGGTCAAACTATACTTCGACCAAAATACTGACAGAATGCTTTTCAGCAGTATAGTGTTTTATTTTTAATTATTTATTGATAACTCCAAATAATATGAAATTTTAACTGGATATCTGAAACTCAATCATAAACAACATATAAAATTTTCATAATTTTTGGATGCGTTTATACCTTAGCAGTAGACGAATTACAGTAGCTGATATTTCTGTAGAATTCTGGATAATAGTGCACTATTCGAATTTTATTTATTTAATGGAAGATTGGAATGATCTCAAATTTTAACTTAAGCTTTGTAACTCAATTATACACAAAATGCGAAATTCTCATAATTTTTGGAGAAGTCTTGATCTCTGAAATACACGAATTCACAGAAACCTTTTTATGACAGAAAAATCTGTTGAAATAAGAAAAAGTTTAGTGAGGGGTCAATGTGCAATTAACCCAAGCAGCTCATTTGCTCTATATGGTAAACCTAACACACAAGGAGCTCTCATAATTCATGATTCAATCCAGAGAAAAAAAATCCTAGAGAGAGAGTTAGGGTTTGAGAGGAGAAATTGATGAAGATGTTGACCTAGGGTTTTGCAGTCTCAGGAATGATGAAATCATGTAAGTTTAGCTTCTTTGGATATAGTTTCATGGTGAATCTTCTCTCACATGTCAAAATTCCATCCCTCCTCTGATTTGATCTAAAATAGTATCAAAACTTCCCCTTTTCTCACTCTTTCTTCATAATCCCTCATTTTTAGGGTTTCTGAGTTGAAAGGAAGAAGAATTGGGTGAATTGCTAGTGATTTGAAATGGATTCGAGATTTTCAGATATGAGATACGTTTTAAAGGTGTTTTCAAACCTTAGGATGAGTGGGAACTTCTTGTAAACAGTATATTGCATGAAAATTGGTTAAATCAACTATAATCTTTAATTGCTTAGTATGCGACTACAAACCCTGAATTGTCTATTTGTTTTATGTTATTGCAAAATGATATGAAATGGATTCTTCCTTTGTTTGAATGAATTTTAGATGATAAAATCATATTAGAAATGTATACAATGCATTCTAATGAGAATTCCATAAGTATTCACAGAGGTTATAAGAGTAAATTGAAATATAGGGAATTTGTCTATGACTGAAATTTGTTGTATAAGTAAATAGAGAAAGTTGCTTATCTAGATCCCCTTGGTTTTGAATGATTGTTTATCTAAATTCATAGTACATATATGTCAGATACTATCTTGGATTTCATTTAAAGTGAGTAGTGTTTGTTTGGTATCTCAGTGAAGAGGGTGAAACCCTAGATGCAAGGAAAGTTGGATATTTGCGAATAGATATCGTGAAATTCATTTGAAGGGATTTTGTGACAAAGTAGATTTTGGGCTTAATTCCGAGGACGGAATTTCCTTGAAGTTGTGTAGGATGTGATGGAGTGAACTTTTGATGTTCTTAAATATCCAATTGGATAATTGAATCATGAATTGGAGATTAGAATAATGAACATGTGTCAATAAGTAATGTGACGATGATGATGATGATGTATATATGTTTGATGTTGATATTATGATTAATGACCCATAATACATGCGATATAAACCCTAACTATGAACCACCTTGGATTAAGTGTTTGACTAATCAAATAAGTGAATCATGGTGTCAAAATTGGATTGGACGTAACGTGGATAGTGATGAATCTATGGATAAAGTTTCATAGTACTTCTATATTCCTAGAAGGAGATATTGAGGTATGGAAATGATATATTAATGTACATACTTTTAGGCATGATAGAAACATGTTTTATTTTGTGCTTAGCTCTAAGTTTGATAATAACCCGACCACACGTTCCACTGGATTGTGTCGTGGATCGACCTAGTGGGAACCCTTCATTCTGGTACATCAAGCTCCCACACTACCAAATAGTGCATCGTGGGTCATGGGTATGCGGGAACCCAATAGTTGGCTTTGACTTGATCGTGGCCTCCCTACAACTGCTCACTTTAGGATAGAGAGTGAGGAACGAGGAAGTTACACTTCCCTTCCCCCACACTTCCTCCCCCACTCGAGACATGTGGGAGCCAATCTTCTTCTCATCTCCCCTTAGCGCAGATAGGACGGGTTGGAGGAGCGAAACCCCGAATCCACCATCGCGGTAGCGTTTGGAGATGGAACATCCATGGAGTTGGAGCTCTGAAGCAGCTGCTGGAACGTAAGGGTAACGTCAAGCCTGAGGAGAACGGAAGAGAGGAGATGCAACCCGACGCACATGGCGAGGAGAAGCTGCAGTTTCCAACCAGAGTTTCCCACTGGAAGCAGCGAATTGGATGAACCTGGAGGCAGCGCTCCCCTTTAGCTCGGTGGCATCATTCTAGGTCAAGCGAGAGGAGCCGACGCGTCTCGTAGAGCATAGCAACGTGAGCGGCAACCTTGCCGTAGGAGAGACCCATGTGACGCAGCTAGCGGACCGAGGAGGAGGACAGAGGAGCCGATCCCTCACTGGAGCTCTGCTCCATGGAGACGGTGTTGGGCAGAATCTCACGCTAGCAAGCCAACACCGAGGTCGTGAGGAATCGCGAGAGAGGGGGGCTGGCGGTATACGATTGTTTGCTGAAGCTCGTAGCAGCGACGACGGGTCTGGAGTAGGAGCACGAGCTCCTACAAACATGGAGTGGCACCGAGAACAGATGCAGCACCCAGGCAGTTGCCCTCGACGTGAAGCAGAGGCTGGCGAGGAGGAGGCTGCTTGCCTTCTTGCTGGCCATGGGGTCCAAGCATGGTTGTGCTCAAGCGGCGGCGGCCAGGTTGCAGAGAAACAAAAGACGACGCGGAGTCTGCGTCGTGTGAGGGAGAGACAGAGAAGGGGAGCAGACCGGTTTGGACTCCCACTCAACCAAGATGGACCGGGTCCAGGCGCACGAACCAGCCGGCTCAGTCAAATAACCCACGCTCCTTGGTGGATACGTGGCGGAGTGCTATTGGCTCATGGAGGTAAATACCCCAAAATCTTACAGATCTTCCAAAATTCATATAAATTAGCCCGTATATCAAAAAAATGCAAGTAATATACCAAAACGTTCGTGTAGAACATAATAGAACCATCTTATCAGGCTTTTGATGCATTAATAATGGTGATATCATGTAAGAGGTGTAATGCTTGTTTAATGGATAATAAATATCAAGTGATGTTCTAAAATTATGGAAAAATGCCAATAAGTCTATAATCATGTTTATAATGCATATTATGTCAGATATGGTCATGTTGATGCACAAAAGTATGTAATTTTCTTTATATGGCTAATTAGGGCTAATAAGACTAAATAAAATGCTATTAATACATGTATGCTCGATAAATAATGAGATTTATAGAAAACTCTCATATCTGTAACTGGAATATAATATAGAAATCTGATATCAATTATATACATGTAATTCATGTTATATGAAGAGCACCCTTAATACAAGTGATGTAACCATAATATGGTTATTGAAAGTGACATGATGTTAAGTATGTTCACATAATAATGTGACACATGAGTATATCCAATTGATGAACTATAATCTGGAATATTACATCAGTAAGATAAATATAAGGTAAGAATACAAGTAATCATGAGAATATCATAATGAGATAAGCAAACCCTAATATGAACACGATTAGGGTTAAGATGAGATATAAGAAGATGAGAACCTGATAGTGGCATGTGATCTTGTCTTAATCAGGTTTGACCAAGGATATAGTTGATATGAGGAATATGATGATTAGGTTGTCTTTCTTGATCAAGGTACGCCATTACCTCTTATTTGGCTTATTATACAATATGCTTGTGTTATATGAGTAGTAAAATACTTGGCATATGGTATTGATTGAAATGATTGTTCTTGTATGATATGTTGCATGATTTTCCATACTTATTGCTATGAACACATCAAACATAATATATCTGTTCCATTATATGAAAGCACTAATTCTCTTAGGTAGCATAGTGCTGGAAAGTGATCATTCTCTTTGGTAGCAGATCACATTGTACAATGATCTAACTCTTTGGTAGTAGATCATAAGGCCTTACATCTCATTCTCGTTGGTAGCAGAGATGATGCATTATTCCCTCATGTGGCAAATGCATGGATATATAATGGAAAATGTGCTTAAAATATGTGTTCTCTTTTGTTAAGGAATATCTTTATGCAAGTATACACTTTTCTTATATTCTTCTGTTACTGCCAAGTATATTAGTTTTATCTTATTGCCAAGATATGATGAGAGGTATATAAAAGACACGTAGGTGTACTAAGTACAATATTCATGAAATGTTGTGCTGATGTGTACCACATGTAATCTTTTGTTTAGGTTGTGGTTATGCTCTTGAAGATCCAGGATAGTTGAGAGTTGTGTGGCAAGCTAATGTACAGGTGGACCTGTTGTCTTAAGATCCTGTTGTTTAGATGTAGTACATGTATATGTTTAAGTTTGTTGTTCAATATGTAATATCAAATGTTGTAACAATTCATGTTGTAATTATATGTTGAATGGTGAACCTGTGTTGTGGTTTTATTATTGTTCATGTACATGTGCTACTGATTGTTTCCTTCTGACTTCCTCTGATTTTCTTCTTCTTAGCCTAGTGTGTGGTGTTTAAATTGGGATTCTCTCTGAGGTGAGGGTTTCAATTTGGACGTCACACATCAGATTAAGTTTTAGAAAATCTGGGGACCTCACAGGTGGTATCAGAGCATGAACAATAGCAAAGCCTGACATTTGCTCATTATGCAACTCAAAATCAAAGAACCTTGAACTTAATAATCTTTTAGGGTTAGTTTAGTCGTCTTTTAAAGACTAGATCTGACCTAGCCTCTAGGTTAGCACCTAGATGTCTGAGAACTAGGCCTAGACTGGTGCTTGTTGAGTAGCAAATCCTTAGATGTCGTTCTTTCCTTGTAGTGCAGTGGTATGGGACGTTGCACTATTTGGAAATGACGTGCATCAAGGGAAGAGAAACCCTAGACATATTGCGCACGTTGTCTAGAGTAGCTACACTAGTCTACCCCTTGTTCTCACCCTTTTCACTAGTTTTCATGACACTGGACTCTCTACTATGTGTGGGACACTCGTTTCAGGATTTGGTTTTTGATTCCAAACGGATCGAACCTCGATAGTTTTCTCTGACGCTTGTTTTATCGGAGAAAAACTATATAATATTTTATTATATATATGTATTACAAAAATGTGTCCCCACACATGTACGAGTAGGAGGTGGTTATGCAACCTAAGTGAAAGTGAATGACATTAGTCTAGAAGAGAGAGTAGTTCTAGATTAGATGTCTAGAGCCTTGTTAGAGTATATGATAGATGGAATAGATGATATAAGTTTTGATGATATGATGTAAGTCTTATATAGATGATATAAGATGGTTTATGATGATCTATGTTTGTCTTTAAGGACGTAAGTTCAATTTTGAGGATTTGAGATAAGTTTTGATGATGCAAGTAAATAGGCTTTTATGAGATAAGATATGTTAAGCTAAGACAAGGTTGTGAGTCAGCAAGAGCCTCAATCTCTTTTATGAAGGAGGACCTCTAGTGTTAGGACCTGTTTTAGGGTTAGCTCAAGAGAGAGCGAGACCCACAGGGAGAAGGTCAGAGAACCTAGACTCCACGATACGAGAAATATGAGATATGTGATATGATATGTCCTAAACTAGACTACTCCTGAGTGATTGAGTTGAGTTGCTTTCTGTATGATTCCTATAGTTTGTTGAACCCTAGATGTCCTTGGGAGTACCAAACCCTAGAGACAAAGAGAGGCTGGCTACATGTGCATATGTGAACATCAATATGAGAACCTGCCATCTGGGTGAGGGAGAGAGCCCAAGACCCTGGAGGAGGTAGCTATCTTAGTTTTTGTAAAGCCTCATGCTCGGGTTGGTGGTTTCCCACATAGGAATCTAGTGGTGTATATAAGAGAGTTTTGGGCAAGCATGTTTCATGGGTAGAAGACCTATGAAGAGTATGTCATGGTATGTTTTGATTTGTGCTTATGTGGCTAGAGCTAGTAAAGCAATCAACGAGTGCCAATGAGGTAATCTGAGAACCCGAGATAAGAAAGGAAAGATAAAGTATGTGCATATGAGCTACTCATAGAGTTGAGTTAGCTCAGAGAGACTGAGTATAGAACTACCCGCATGATATGGGTTAGGAGAACCTTAGTTGGACTAGATAAAGTTTTGATATATGTTTGATAAGCCACTTATATAAGTTTGTTTAGCACAACTGTGATATAATATATATAAGGATGTAATATGATCTTGAGATATGATATATAGACATGATAAGATGGAAACCTAGAGATGGTTTAATAGATATAAATGCATAAATGGTTATCCTTATACATGAATAATGTGATAGTGATGGCTAATCTAGTGATGAAATCATTAGTAAATGTTGCAATTTGTTATGAGCAATGAAATAAGATCATATGCATGAAACATGTTACATGAGGTGTTAATCTTTGTGTTTAATAAAGATGAAAAATATAGTTTGACAGTTAGCACAACATAATGTTGTTGACACCTTGATATAATGGGTTAACTTTAGCTAACTCCTTTAGAATATGGTAATATGATGTGGGAACCCTAATGCATGGATAAACATAAGGATGCAACCCTGACATACGAGATATGTCATGACATAACCAGAGCTTCTAAACCCTTGTTTGAGCCTTCTATAGAGTGAGGTTTCACCCTTGATGCTCTTAAAACCTCCTAGATGTGGTTTGGATACGATTATGGAGCCTGGATGTTGGATATGTTGCACATGGAATAGTTCCAACATGTGGATGAAGACTTTTGGTTTTTCCTTGGAGTACGAGGACGGCTTAATTTTGAGGACGAAATTTCTTTTAAGATGTATATGATGTGACAAAGTGGATTTTGGGCTTAATTCCGAGGACGGAATTTCCTTGAAGTTGTGTAGGATGTGATGGAGTGAACTTTTGATGTTCTTAAATATCCAATTGGATAATTGAATCATGAATTGGAGATTAGAATAATGAACATGTGTCAATAAGTAATGTGACGATGATGATGATGTATATATGTTTGATGTTGATATTATGATTAATGACCCATAATACATGCGATATAAACCCTAACTATGAACCACCTTGGATTAAGTGTTTGACTAATCAAATAAGTGAATCATGGTGTCAAAATTGGATTGGACGTAACGTGGATAGTGATGAATCTATGGATAAAGTTTCATAGTACTTCTATATTCCTAGAAGGAGATATTGAGGTATGGAAATGATATATTAATGTACATACTTTTAGGCATGATAGAAACATGTTTTATTTTGTGCTTAGCTCTAAGTTTGATAATAACCCGACCACACGCTCCACTGGATTGTGTCGTGGATCGACCTAGTGGGAACCCTTCATTCTGGTACATCAAGCTCCCACACTACCAAATAGTGCATCGTGGGTCATGGGTATGCGGGAACCCAACAGTTGGCTTTGACTTGATCGTGGCCTCCCTACAACTGCTCACTTTAGGATAGAGGGTGAGGAACGAGGAAGTTACACTTCCCTTCCCCCACACTTCCTCCCCCACTCGAGACATGTGGGAGCCAATCTTCTTCTCATCTCCCCTTAGCGCAGATAGGATGGGTTGGAGGAGCGAAACCCCAAATCCACCATCGCGGTAGCGTTTGGAGATGGAACATCCATGGAGTTGGAGCTCTGAAGCAGCTGCTGGAATGTAAGGGTAACGTCAAGCCTGAGGAGAACGGAAGAGAGGAGATGCAACCCGACGCACATGGCGAGGAGAAGCTGCAGTTTCCAACCAGAGTTTCCCACTGGCAGTAGCGAATTGGATGAACCTGGAGGTAGCGCTCCCCTTTAGCTCGGTGGCATCATTCTAGGTCAAGCAAGAGGAGTCGACGCGACTCGTAGAGCATAGCAACGTGAGCGGCAGCCTTGCCGCAGGAGAGACCCCTGTGACGCAGCTAGCGGACCGAGGAGGAGGATAGAGGAGCTGATCCCTCACTGGAGCTCTGCTCCATGGAGACGGCGTTGGGCAGAATCTCACGCTAGCAAGCCAACACCGAGGTCGTGAGGAATCACGAGAGAGGGGGGCTGGCGGTATACGATTGTTTGCCGAAGCTCGTAGCAGCGACGACATGTCTGGAGTAGGAGCACGTGCTCCTACGAACATGAAGTGGCACCGAGAACAGATGCAGCACCCAGGCAGTTGCCCTCGACGTGAAGCAGAGGCTGGCGAGGAGGAGGCTGCTTGCCTTCTTGCTGGCCATGGGGTCCAAGCATGGTTGTGCTCAAGCGGCGGCGGCCAGGTTGCAGAGAAACAAAAGACGACGCATAGTCTGCGTCGTGTGAGGGAGAGAAAGAGAAGGGGAGAAGACCGGTTTGGACTCCCACTCAACCAAGATGGACCGGGTCCAGGCGCACGAACCAGCCGGCTCAGTCAAATAACCCACGCTCCTTGGTGGATACGTGGTGGAGTGCTATTGGCTCATGGAGGTAAATACCCCAGAATCTTACAGATCTTCCAAAATTCATAGAAATTAGCCCGTATATCAAAAAAATGCAAGTAATATACCAAAACGTTCAGAAAAATGTGTAGAACATAATAGAACCATCTTATCAGGCTTTTGATGCATTAATAATGGTGATATCATGTAAGAGGTGTAATGCTTGTTTAATGGATAATAAATATCAAGTGATGTTCTAAAATTAAGGGAAAATGCCAATAAGTCTATAATCATGTTTATAATGCATATTATGTCAGATATGGTCATGTTGATGCACAAAAGTATGTAATTTTCTTTATATGGCTAATTAGGGCTAATAAAACTAAATAAAATGATATTAATACATGCATGCTTGATAAATAATGAGATTTATAGAAAACTCTCATATCTGTAACTGGAATATAATATAGAAATCTGATATCAATTATATACATGTAATTCATGTTATATGAAGAGCACCCTTAATACAAGTGATGTAACCATAATATGGTTATTGAAAGTGACATGATGTTAAGTATGTTCACATAATAATGTGACACATGAGTATATCCAATTGATGAACTATAATCTAGAATATGACATCAGTAAGATAAATATAAGGTAAGAATACAAGTAATCATGAGAATATCATAATGAGATAAGCAAACCCTAATATGAACATGATTAGGGTTAAGATGAGATATAAGAAGATGAGAACCTGATAGTGTCATGTGATCTTGTCTTAATCAGGTTTGACCAAGGATATAGTTGATATGAGGAATATGATGATTAGGTTGTCTTTCTTGATCAAGGTACGCCATTACCTCTTACTTGGCTTATTATACAATATGCTTGTGTTATATGAGTAGTAAAATACTTGGCATATGGTATTGATTGAAATGATTGTTCTTGTATGATATGTTGCATGATTTTCCATACTTATTGCTATGAACACATCAAACATAATATATTGTTCCATTATATGAAAGCACTAATTCTCTTTGGTAGCATAGTGCTGGAAAGTGATCATTCTCTTTGGTAGCAGATCACATTGTACAATGATCTAACTCTTTGGTAGTAGATCATAAGGCCTTACATCTCATTCTCGTTGGTAGCAGAGATGATGCATTATTCCCTCAGGTGGAAAATGCATGGATATATAATGGAAAATGTGCTTAAAATATGTGTTCTCTTTTGTTAAGGAATATCTTTATGCAAGTATACACTTTTCTTATATTCTTCTGTTACTGCCAAGTATATTAGTTTTATCTTATTGCCAAGATATGATGAGAGGTATATAAAAGACACGTAGGCGTACTCAGTACAATATTCACGAAATATTGTGCTGATGTGTACCGCATGTAATCTTTTGTTTAGGTTGTTGTTATGCTCTTGAAGATCCAGGATAGTTGAGAGTTGTGTGGCGAGCTGATGTACAGGTGGACCTGTTGTCTTAAGATCGTGTTGTTTAGATGTAGTACATGTATATGTTTAAGTTTGCTGTTCAATATGTAATATCAAATATTGTAACAATTCATGTTATAATTATATGTTGAATGGTGAACCTGTGTTGTGGTTTTATTACTGTTCATGTACATGTGCTACTGATTGTTTCCTTTTGACTTCCTCTGATTTTCTTCTTCTTAGCCTAGTGTGTGGTGTTTAAATTGGGATTCTCTCTGAGGTGAGGGTTTCAATTTGGACGTCACACATCAGATTAAGTTTTAGAAAATTCGGGGACGTCACAGATTTTCTTGACATGATAGACTTTATTTATTCAATGTTATTATTGATGCATGATATCCCAGTGAATGGCATGGAAGCCCAAATTCAGCTCAGTTCCAAGGTTTCATACATATATTGATTTTATATGATTTGTTGATAGTAGTCTTTATTCAGTGAATATTTATGTCACATGAAATCTTTATGGGAGCCATGTGAATAAGTTGTTGCCTAGTGAGAGGTGACAAGATGTGTGATGGCCTTGTGAGCCATGAGAATACTTGTACAACTAGTGAAATGAATACATTGGTCTAAGGACCTAGAGGTAATGGTTACCTATTACAGAGGTAACAATGCTATGTGATGATCTAAGTGTTTGAATACCCAGATCTAGTAATCATGATAATGATGTGAAGGGATGAGAATTCCCAGTAATGTGATAAGGGATTGAGATCCCAGGTATCATGTGTTTTAAAGATTTGAAAAGTACGTGATAGATGTATTACACCTTTCTTTGTAGAATTTGTGGTGATTAAATGAAACCATAAGGGTAGGGTGTTCAATGAATCAAGTATTGTGATATCAATGTTCTCAGTTATTATTAATAATTCTTGTCATGATAAGTAATTAACTCTTAATTGAGTTATGAGATGCACAACTCAAGATTTGGGTTGATGTGAACGATTCTAGTGTGTATGTGCCAACTGGACATGAAATCTGTTTATTTAAGAATTTTAGTCTGCCTGCATGTATAGTATGTAGATTACTCAGTATATTACAGTGTTTTAAATATAGTGCTCTTCCAAGTTTAGAATGATATACATGTTGTATTATAACTTCAAATAAGTAGACGCGACACCATAGAGATACCAGAGTCAAGTATAAGTAAGAGAAGGGTACAATGTAGAAAGAGCTTTCTAGGAATAATAAAATAATAGACTTAGGAGCCCTGAACATCGTAGAACCCCTATGTGAGGTATGTGCCTTAGGGGTGAAATGACCTAACCCTGGCAGCGTCCAATATACGGGGGTCAGAACGTACTATTAGGTGGCACGGGGGACGAAGCCCTAGTGGAAGTCTATTTAAATTATAGTCTGCAGTATCCAACATCAACCAAAAGTCTTGGTGGCACTAGAGTACAGAAAAGCCAAGAGATGGCTTGACTCTCCGCCTGTGTGCTCAGGTTAGAGGAGGAGTCCAGTTTAGGCCAGAGAGTCATTTCCCTATTGCAGACCAGGAGAGTAGTTAGACTTAGCCTTTCCCGGGTGTGTCCACTAAGTCTTGTACGGTGTGATCGTAGTGCACTATGAATCTTCATATGTAGAGTACACTGCATATGATCAGGGCATAATAAAATGAATGAGAGGTCAAACAAGTGTGTACAGTTATTCAATTATTCTTTGTATGTTTCTGAATTATTAGTTTTCTTTATGATCAATCAAGCATTTCATATATTGATTCACTCTTATAGATATTTAGAGTATCCTGCCATATTTATGATTGTCAATTATTAGACTCTCTAAAGCTTTCTGTTGTTATAATTGATATCAATTGCTTAAAAGTATATATGTAATTATGTCAGTGCTTTAGACTATTTCTTTGAAGTACTCATTCACTAAGCGAGTAGGCTCACCCCTCTACTCACAATTTTTAGGAAAATCACATGGACTTGAAGAAGATATCAATGCATAAGAGTAGATCTGCCACAAGAGTTGAGTCTGAGTATAGTTAAGTTCAGTCGGTCCTTGTCACTCTGGTCCTTGTAAAGAAATAAGAGAGAGTTGTAAATGATGATGTATAACATTATTCATCTTTTAGCAATATGTGTGAATCAGCAAGTCTTATGTGCTTAAAAGTATGAGGAGCATAATGAATGTTCATACATGCATTTTTACTGTTCAAATCAGATTAGAGAAATCAATGTTTAGATTCTCTTGTAAAGTTTGTTTATGTGATTCAATGCAAGAAAACAAAGAGTTTGAAAAAGAAGAAAAAGTTAAGGGTGATCTTTGTATTACGTTAAATCCACAATTTATGCCCTGATCTCGTGATTAATGGTAATTATGAGATCGGGGTGTAACATCTTTGGTATCAGAGCTTAGGCTGAGTTGTCAGGGACCATTAAGTTAGTAAGTTAGAGTTATAAGTGTGGAAAATAGGAGATGTTATGATGTTAGCTCTAGGGATTTGAGTATTTGGATATCCTGGCCCGATATCTGAGTACTTGGATCAACCAGTATCAAGCTACTCTGTCTATTCTTTCATGTATACCATGGCCAGGTATACAGTGGAAGGATGGGCTAGAGAGGAACCCTAGAAATATTAGGGTTAGAAACAAGATAAGTAACATGAATTAAGAGCATAAATATAAAATGAGATAGAACTTTCATTTCATATTCTTGTTTTATTGGAGATGAATAGAAATGCTCTTATATGTTTGAATTCATATATTCAGTATTTTGAAATATATATGGGTCTTTAAGATTTTTTGTACACTATGCAGTTGTAGCATTTATTGATTACATTCTTTGTATCAAGTAGACTAGAAATGATCTTTTAATGAACTTTCCTAAGTGGATATTATTTCCACATCTTTGAGATTAATAGGAGTTGGTTAATCTTAAGTAGCTCTTGGCTTCAGGACTACAGGTTCGGCCTGGTCTGGCTGGCAGGATGCATTACTGGGATCTAATGACTCCTATTAACAATATGATAAGAGTATACTCTGGATAAATTAGACCCACATCATAGTGAGAATGTACATACACTAAGATGTTGAAACATATGAGAAAGATTAGAATAGCTAAGAATCAGTTGGAACTGATATCTGAGACCCAACTTTGGGGCTTCATATGAGAAATCCTTAATTGAGAATAAAGGAACACGATGTAAGGTTTAGATTAAGTTTAATAATTAATATTAAATGAACTCTGAATATGAAATATGGAAAAGATATGAGAAAAGTGTGTAAGGGCCAAGGTAGTAAGAATCAATCATGAGGAATGGATTATATAACCCAATACAATGTTTTATGTACTCCAAAGCAAAGGAAAAAATAGAATAAAAGAGTTAAGTATACGATAAGTAAATATAAGTGAAGAGTCTTCAGAAGAGTTAAAGTAAAGAGAATTAGATAAATATGTAAATCATAAAATTAGGATAAGAAACTAAGTTAAAACAAAGATAAATGTTGGAAATGATGATCTTGATTAATGAATGAGGGTTATGATATAATTGAGATCATGGAATGTATACCTTTATTAATAAGTTTAATACATTCATCCTTACTACATTTGGATTCCAAGTCTCTATAGAACAACAAACTAGTTTCTAAAAAAAAGAATAAAAGTGTAGCTTAACAAAATGAATAAGTTATACAAAGGTAGACTATACTCAGGAAGGAAAACCTTGATATAAGAGAAACTATGTTTCACCCATGCATGAGTCGTTTGATTTAAAATGAAGTATATGTAATGTATTAAACATGAGTTGAAACTAGTAGAGAGATTATGGATTTAGAATTTCAACTTTACATTAGTAGAAGGATAAAAAGAAATATGTGCAACATGGTATACATGATCATACACATGAATAAACAACATGATCATAAGAGAAAAGTAGAAGTTAAAGATAACAGGTGGAAGAGTAGTATATGGTAAGAGGATTATGGAAAGTAAGGAAGGGTTTGAAACATGGTGGAGTAATATAGATTATAAAAGAAAGAGGTTAGGAGATTCAATGAAGTGCTAGTTAGTCAAGTATCCTTGTTGATAACTAATTAAACCTACATACGACAAATGTATTAATGGGATGTTTGAAGATAAGAATTCTAAGTCTCAGAACCGTCTTCTTTTCTATATATTACTTAATGAGAGAAATGTGGGAATGAAGTGATAAGAAAATGAATCATATCTGATGCATTACCACCATGGTAGAGGCATCTAGTGAATGTAATAATGACACACAATATGATGATGAAACCCTAGAAGGGTAAATTGAGAATGTAATCTATCTGAATGGCCAATTAAGATGAAGGAAATTCAATTGATAAGATAAGGAAGACTTTAGTAAAAACTTGTGAGATCCAAAGTTTGAATTTCAAATTAAGGGAGCAAAGTTACACCACAATAACGTCATGCTATTGATAAAGGCCAAACCCTAGAATGTTTAGAGTTGTAGTAGTTCAAGGGATGTCACTAGTGATTTGACCTTGAATACTAGCATCTCTATAAAACAAGATCATGAAATTTGCACTATGAGAAGTAAACTAGCACTGATAGTAATCCTAGCTAATCTGAAAGGTAGATAAACAATATGGAAATGATTTAGAGCAAAGGATAAGAAATAGATTTGAAATATAAGAGGTGTGTTTTGAAAAAAAGGAGAAATACAATATGAGTGAAGTGTGATATGAAATAAATTCTTGCAGTAATAGAAAGAATGATGAATAATCTATTCATACCTTGTATGTTTCAATTATAGGGATGTTTAATCTACATGATTAAAATAAGAAGGATAAGTAGCAAAAAGTAAGTAGTAATGAATGAGGAGAGATATAAGAGAAAACAATGGCTTTTAGTAATATGTGAATTTTTTAGAAGTATAATTTGTTGAAGGTGTATTAAGGGATGTAAATTGGTTCTATGTATGATTTCAGTGTACATGTGAAAGCAATATGTTAATTAAAGGTGTCTGATAGTTTAAGTCATTCATACCAATAACCCATCTTAGTATTATACAATCGTGGTATGGTGATATGGGTTGAATAATGATGGAACAAATGAAGGGTTACCCTGAATAAGGTGGTCTTACCTATTCACTCATATGAATATAAGGGATGATAACCATTTGTATTGATATGTAACCCTAATGAGGTGTAGCTTGTTATACCTAGCTTTAATATAACTAAGTGATGGTAATTGGGTATGAATAGTCCTTGAATGACTAATACAATTATGGAGTACTCTATTACTGTTGTTGAAACCCTAGTATGCTATAACCCGATGGTTACACCTTGAATTATGTGTGGGTTCATACTTGAGAATAGTATGGAATGTGATGGTAATGCTTCACCTTATGCATCCATGATCCAATGGGGATGTCGTGAGTAGTAATGTACAATTGTTGTTGAATATAGTCTTTTAACTCAAGATTGTTTTGCTATGTGAGCAGCACACTAGTAAAATTCAAAAGAACATGGTGAACTTTCTTTCGTGATTTAGAGGTAATACATAACAATAGTACATATTTAGCAATATGAATTGAGATAGTTGGATCAGATTATCGATGTTGAGGTAACACCTCAAGAGTATGAAAATATTGAAATGGTTGTTTCTCTCTCTATCCTATGATTGATTGTGGCATAGAGAATTTGTTTGTTATCATTGAGAACTATTTCAAACATGTTGTGATTTAGTAAAGGAATAAATGACTTAATGTTGAAAACTGCATTCAAGTATGAAATATAAGAATATAATGACATGTAAGATTTTAGAAGCTTAAAATAAACCTTGAATGTACTTTACTTTCATATTTATGTTTTGAGGACGAAACCTTTTTAGGGGGGGGGAGAATTGTTATGACCGCATCTAAGCTTAATTAGTAAACTAGGGTTTACCTGGATGATTATATGCTTAATTGGATTGATCATTGCTTAAATCTAATTAATGATGATAATTAAATTATGATGTTTTAAACCTAATAAGAACGTCAAGTGTTCTATTGTTTGAGAAATTAGGGTTTGAGAAATATAAACCCTAGTTGGCTGAAATTAGGGTTTTGATGGTACATGAGTATGGAATTTGATTAGGATAGCAGTGTGGTAAATAATTTTTCATATTTTCTACAAATTTTTTATTTAATTGAATTTTGTATATGATATGGATAACTCAATCATGCATATTGGAGAAAATTTTTAGAATATTTGAGTGTTCTTCGAATGTGGTTCTCGGTCGAACTATACTTCAACCAAAATACTGACAGAGTGCTTTTTAGCATTGTAGTGTTTTATTTTTAATTATTTATTGGTAACTCCAAATGATCTGAAATTTAACTGGAGATCTGAAAATCAATCATAAACAATATGTAAAATGTTCATAATTTTTGGATGTGTTTAGACCTTATCAGTAGACGAATTACAGTAACTGACATTTCTATAGAATTCTGGATAGTAGTGAACTATTCGATTTTTAATGATTTAATGGAAGCTTAGAATGATCTAAACTTTTAACTGAAGATTTGTAACTCAATTATACACAACATGCTAATTTTTGGAGAAGGCTTGATCTCTAAAATACATGAATTCACAGAAACCTTTTTATGACAGAAAAATCTATCAAAATAAGAAAAAGTTTAGTGAGGGGTCAATGTGCAATTAACCCAAGAAGCTCAATTGCTCGATATGGTCAACCTAACACACAATGAGATCTCATAATTCGTGATTCAATCTAGAGAAACAAAATCCTAGAGAGAGAGAGAGTTAGGGTTTGAGAGGAGAAATTGATGGAGATGCTGACCTAGGGTTTTGCGGTCTGAGGAATGATGAAATCATGTAAGTTTAGCTTCTTTGGATATAATTTCATGGTGAATCTTCTCTCACATGTCAAAATTCCACCCCTCCTATGATTTGATCCAAAATAGTATCAAAACTTCCCCTTTTCTCACTCTTTCTTCATAATCCCTCATTTTTAGGGTTTCCGAGTTGAAAGGAAGAAGAATTGGGTGAATTGCTAGGGATTTGATATGGATTTGAGATTTTCAGATATGGGATACATTTTTAAGGTGTTTTAACACCTTAGGGTGAGTGAGAACTTCCTTTAAATAGTATATTGCATGAAAATTGGTTAAATCAACCATAATCTTTAATTGCTTAGTATGCGACTACAAACCCTGAATTGTCTATTTATTCTAAGTTGTTGCAAAATGATATGAAATGGATTCTTCCTTTGTTTGAATGAATTTCAGATGATAAAATCATATTAGAAATGTACAATGCATTCTAATGATAATTCCATAAGTATTCGCAGAGGTTATAAGAGTAAATTGAATTATAGGGAATTTGTCTATGACTGAAATTTGCTGTATAAGTAAATAGAGAAAGGTGCTTATCTAGATCCCCTTGGTTTTGAATGATTATTTATCTAAATTCATAGTACATATATGTCAGATACTATCTTGGATTTCGTTTAAAGCGAGTAGTGTTTGTTTGGTATCTCAGTGAAGAGGGTGAAACCCTAGATGCAAGGAAAGTTGGATATTTGCGAATAGATATCGTGAAATCCATTTGAAGGGATTTTCTTGACATGATAGACTTTATTTATTCAATGTTATTATTGATGCATGATATCCCAGTGAATGGCATGGAAACCCAAATTCAGCTCAGTTCCAAGGTTTCATACATATATTGATTTTATATGATTTGTTGATAATAGTCTTTATTCAGTGAATGTTTATGTCGCATGAAATCTTTATGGGAGCCATGTGAATAAGTTGTTGCCTAGTGAGAGGTGACAAGATGTGTGATGGCCTTGTGAGCCATGAGAATACTTGTACAACTAGTGAAATGAATACCTTGGTCTAAGGACCTAGAGGTAATGGTTACCTGTTACAGAGGTAACAATGCTATGTGATGATCTAAGGGTTTGAATACCCAGATCCAGTAATCATGATAATGATGTGAAGGGATGAGAATTCCTAGTAATGTGATAAGGGATTGAGATCCCAGGTATCATGTGTTTTAAAGATTTGAAAAGTACGTGATAGATGTATTACACCTTTCTTTGTAGCATTTGTGGTGATTAAATGAAACCCTAAGGATAGGGTTTTCAATGAATCAAGTATTGTGATATCAATGTTCTCAGTTATTATTAATAATTCTTGTCATGATAAGTAATTAACTCTGAATTGAGTTATGAGATGTACAACTCAAGATTTGGGTTGATATGCACGATTCTAGTGTATATGTGCCAAGTGGACATGAAATCTGTTTATTTAAGAATTTTAGTCTGCCTGCATGTATAGTATGTTGATTACTCAGTATATTATAGTGTTTTGAATATACTACCCTGCCAAGTTTAGAATGATATACATGTTGTATTATAACTTCAAATAAGTAGACGCGACACCATAGAGATACCAGAGTCAAGTATAAGTATGAGAAGGGTACAATGTAGAAAGAGCTTTCTAGGAATAATAAAATAATAGACTTAGGAGCCCTGAACACCATAGAACCCCTATGTGAGGTCTGCGCCTTAGGGGTGAAACGACCTAACCCTGGCAACGTCCAGTATATGGCGGTCAGAACGTGCTATTAGGTAGCACGGGGGACGAAGCCCTAGTGGAAGTCTCCTTGTATTATAGTTTGCAGTGTCCAACATCAACCAGAAGTCCTGGTGGCACTAGAGTATAGAAAAGCCAAGAGGTGGCTTGACTCTCTGCCTGTGTGCTCAAGTTAGAGGAGGAGTCCAGTTTAGGCCAGAGAGCCATTTCCCTATTGCAGACCAGGAGAGTAGTCAGACTTAACATTTCCCGGGTGTGTCCGCTAAGTCTTGTACGGTGTGATCGTAGTGCACTACGAGTCTTCATATGTAGAGTACACTGCATATGATCAGGGCATAATAAAATAATAGAGAGGTCAAATAAGTGTGTACAATTATTCAATTATTCTTTGTATGTTTCTAAATTATTAGTTCTCTTTATGATCAATCAAGCATTTCATATATTGATTCACTCTTATAGATATTTAGAGTATCCTGCCATATTTATGATTGTCAATTATTAGACTCTCTAAAGCTTTCTTCTATTATAATTGATATCAATTGCTTAAAAGTATATCTGTAATTACGTCAGTGCTTTAGACTGTTTCTTTGAAGTACTCATTCACTGAGCGAGTAGGCTCACCCCTCTACTCACAATTTTTAGGAAAATCACATGGACTTGAAGAAGATATCATTGCATCAGAGTAGATCTCCCACAAGAGTTAAGTCTGAGTATAGTTAAGTTCAATCGGTCCTTGTCACTCTAGGTCCTTGTAAAGAAATAAGAGAGAGTTGTAAATGATGATGTATAGTATTTTTCCTCTTTTAGAAATATGTGCGAATCAACAAGTCTTATGTGCTTAAAAGTATGAGAAACATAATGAATGTTCATACATGCATTTTTACTATTCAAATCAGATTAGAGAAATCACTGTTTAGATTCTCTTGTAAAGTTTGTTTATGTGATTCAATGCAAGAAAACAAAGAGTTTGAAAAATAAGAAAAAGTTAAGGGTGATCTTTGTATTACGTTAAATCTTTAATTTATGTCCTAATCTCATGATTAATGGTAATTGTGAGATCGGGGTGTAACATAGAGGGTGTTCCACATCCAGAAGAACTCCCCCCCTCCCAGAACCAAGAGGAGGACAAGTTTCATGAGAACAACTACGTCTGCGGCCATGACCACGGCCGGACATAGTAGCAAGAGCAATATTATTTCTAGTATCAGAAGGCGACTCAGATGAGGATGACAACAGTCACTGTAGACGCCGAAAGGCACTCTATAGAGTAGGTAGTGGATCAAGTGAAAGGATCTGATCCACAACCCCAACATATGATTCAGGTAACCCACACAGGAACTGAACTACCTACAACTCCTGACATTTATGTTGCATGGTATCCAAGTTAGTAGACAAGGAATGGTAGGCCTCCAATTCTCCCTAGAGTGCCTTGAAGGAAGAAAAATAGTCCATAAGATCAGATCCTGAGAAGTATAGACGGATCAGTTGCTTGTTGATATCAAAGACTTTCTTCAAATTCTGGTTGTGAGAGTAAGTACTAGAAAGTTGATCCCACATCTGCTTTGCTGTAGGCAGATATAGTAAGGTGACACTGATTTTTGTCTCACTGCTATTGAGAATCCAGGTCATCATAGTAGAATCATCTTTGACCTAGTCATCATACGCTTTGACATCCTTTGAGTCGACATTGGCAGCAAGCATAGGAGGCGGATCACACGTCAAATGAGACAGTTTCCCTTGAGATTTAACATAAATCTGCATAGAACAGACCCAGTGCTGGTAGTTTTGCCCATCCATCTTAATAGTAGAAACCTGACGACGCTGATCCTCATGTGAAGACATCATGACAGGCAGAACACCAATCACCGACGGTGAGAAGAACAAGCAGGCACAGGCAAAAAACGACCGCCTAGCTCCTCAGTTAGGCGGTAGTAGGCAGAGTGGAAAGGCTGGACGGACCAGTTACATACGGGCTACACCGAGGTGCAGCAAAAAACCTGGGGGCTCAAAGGCCTACACAGGCAGGCAGGAAGCGGATCCGAAGACGAACCGTTCAGACCAATTTCCACGAACTGGCAGATCGGAGGGTGGCTATGAGTAGATCACGCCACGGGAGCGAGTTGTAGTGAGCAGCACCGACAGCAGCGCCCCGGCGCTACTGTTGCTACCATTGGGGCTGGCTGACGCCGGGGGGGGGGGGTGAGAGAGAGAAGGGAAGGGAGGGAGGGAGAGGAAGAAGGAGAGGCGGCTCTCTGGATCTAGATCTGCTATGGTACCATGAGGCAAAGCAAATTGAGGAAGCGTAGGGTTACATAATGTGTGTACCCTGATATATATAATAGTGGAACAATTACATGTAGGTCCAAATAGAAAAGTAAAATAATAGAACAGTAAGTAAAGACATATATTAACAGAAAGCTTGATAGACCACTCAGGAATTTGCATTGTAAAGAGTAACGAAGAATGGAAATATGTTGCATATGTATAAAGCTTGACTGTACTTGTACAAAAATGGGCACCCATGCACATGAATGACTTGCCTATAAAAGTTGTATTCTTGCATTATAAACACCCAGATTTGACTTAGGTGTTTGCTCATGTACATCCAGATTTGAGTTAGGTGTTCAGTGAAGTCTCATTATAAATAGACAACCTTAAAGCTTTCCAAAAAGAGTTGAAGAATATGGTGTTGATTGCTTAAAGCTTTCCAAAACTCAGTCCCTTAGGGTCCATTGTCCACTTCCTCTATCTACTATATCAATTTATATCAGAACCCAGATGTCCTTAAGATTGGTTCAACTTTTCCTTGATTTTTGCTAGTCTTCAACTGTGTATCCTAGTGTAATCTAGTTCCCACCCACTAACTTCTTTGGATCCATAATTGTCTCCATTCACCGCTAACAGGAATAGCACACTAACATCCTTCTAGATTTATTAATAAAGCCTATCGCCCTCCAGTTTCTATCATTCATCCATTCATTGACAGTAGAAGAGTACACTATTGCCAATCATCCTCTTTCTGAAGGGAGATTAGAAAAAGAAAACATAAGAAGGTTGTGTCTTGTACAACATCCTGAAAGGAGGATAACAAATTCAACCAACAACAACAAATCATGTGACACATTCCAACAATCATCCTCTACTTTGGTGTTGTTGTTAGGTCTATGTCCTTTTACTTGGGAAATGGTGGCTTTCCTCCATCAGTTGCAAAAATCCTCCTAACGTGCAGCTAGTTCATCAGCAATAGGCAGTCAAAATACAAAGGGGACTAAGCAAAATCAGTTGGAATCAAGGATTCAAGCAAGTTTGATGAGGGAAAGGACAACTCTTATTGCTCATCCAACACATAAGGTTTCATAAGAGAATGGAGTAGACCTTGCTTCCTTTCGCAAAGGGACACCAAAGTCCATAAAGACCGGATCTTCATCACATCTAGCTTAAGTCTGAACCATAATCCTAAACATGACCAAGGTGCATGTTGATCATTTTTGAATTTTACAATAGACTGGAGCCAAAATCCTCCCTGCATAGTTGCATTAATACTAGATGTGTGTGGCACTATCATATTTCAACCATTCACAAGCTCCATAGAGTCATGATATTGGGACCAATTCTACAACATGTATATGTTATAACAACCAAAATTTGAGGACCCATACGTCTTAAACCAAACAATTATGCCCACTCGAGGAGCCAACTAGTGCAGGTCATTTCTAACTCCCCATCCTAGCCAGCCTTAGCTCCACCCGAGGTTAGCCATCAACATTCTTTCTCAATAAGTCTTTAGCCATCAACATTCCTGCTCAATCAGTCTTACTTTGAATTCATTCTTTCGGTGTGCAACTACTTGAGCCAATATGCTTGCTCAACATCCTCACCTGAAGCTTAGATGCATGCTAAAGAACAATTGTTCCACTCAGCCCCTTAGCATTTAACGTAAGTGCAAAACCAGTTTGTGGGTTAGTTTCCCTTGATTGAATTAAGTTGTTAACAAGCTCCTAAACTATCTTCAATAGTCATACAATTAGCCCAAGTCTCTTCATGGTCTCATGTATTGAGCTTTAGCACCATACCAATTCACAAACCAAATAGTGTCAAACGTATAAATTCAGGGTGTCACCAGTGCCATCCCCTGCCTTCAGCCAGATCTAGACATGGTATAGGGGTTGTACACCCATCCACATGCAAAATAGTGTGGTTCCACCACAATCACACTCTACACCCAATGTGCTCTAATAGTTGGTATGACAATAACAGTCAGTTTCATTGTTTGTTAATGGCCATTGGTACCTAACTTATGGCATCTGGCTTCAGATGCCATGACAACTTGGCGGTCATGAGGCATGTGTCTTATGAAAAAACCAAGTTCAACAATCTTGATCAAAATGTTGTGTCAATTGTGTGCTCCATTGTCTCCCCCCTTCTTCGATCCATAGACAAGCTCCACAAAATTAAACCAAGAGTACAAAGATAGGCCCAAGTTTGTTGTCTATGTCAGCTCTTACAACTACATCCAATTGACATCATTAGTGTCAATAAATTTTTGAAGATAGTAAGTTACTGAATATTTTTGGACGAGTCACCAATGTTAAACCTCAATGCCAACCATGTTCCATTCCAATACATGGATTCTTGTTTTACATTCGAATACATTTGGGTCACATTTTCATTAAGATGTAAAGACTCCATATCACTCTTTATCAGCTATGTCCATGCTAAGTTAGATACACCTCTTCCCCTTTTGGCTAGGTTCAACCCAATAACATTAGTTTGAACTAGTGCATTCCTACATGTGCATTGCAGAAGTATATACCAACCAAGGCCACTCTCACATAGTTTTTCCTAAATACATGCACCCATGTCATCTCTTATATATCTATTTGACAAGTGATCATTCCTCCTCTTACACACATCCATCCAAATATTCTCACTTTTCCAGTGTTCAATTGACACCATTTTCATGCCCATGATTCACTCTCAAACAAGACAGTTGGTAGCATAGCTACTTTATAGATCTTATTTTTCAACATGTGCATGATCTTCTGGTCACATATTATTCCAGTTGCAATCCTTCATCTTTCCCATGCTAATGTGATCCTATGAGATACATCCTCTTGACATTGTTGTGATGCCCCTAGATTTTGAAATCATTAACCGTACATGTGATCGTCCAAATTGAAGCACTCACCTAGATGCGGACCCCAATTTTAGACAACACACATTGGATCGAGAGAAAAATTAGGAGAAGTCACTAAGGAACTAATATCAAACATACACACTAATGTAGAAACACCACCAGTGCATGCCCATGAACAATAAAGACATGCAGCCTACGATTTTAAAACCAAACCTGACTTGAATGGTTGAACTCGTTGACTCACTACTTGGTATGTCTATTGCATTGGGTGGGCTAAAACCCATTTTTGGCTAAGGCCTGGATTTGACCCGGTCGGGTTTTGTTGATGATGCTGATGATTATTATTATTATTATTATTATTATTATTATTATTATTATTATTATTATTATTATTGCTTTTTGAGCATCTTATCACTAATTACATCGTCTATAAATTGTTTTGAGCATCAAAAAGCCAATGTGTTGCTTGTTCACTAATGGATGCTTGATAATGTATGTTTGATGTTTCATAATCCATCATCTCATGCTTTCATATAATGAATCATATACATATACATGTCATAAATATATATACTCACATATAAATATTATACATATATACACATATACATACATATGCATGTGGGAATATATAAGATATACATATGGTGTCATGCTGACGTCACTTGTTCAACAAGGTTGACCATATGGTTGAACTGGAGAATTTTGAGGCTTTGTCAGGTCAATCTCTGAGTCAGCTCTGAAAACCTTGGTACAACCACAAGTCATCATTCAACATGTAAGTAAAATAGCATTGATATTGCACATGAATAATAAAGTTTTACATATGCATACACTACATATATTATTGTATCTTCTAAACAATAGGTTCACCATTAAATCTGCCCACATATCAACTCTCACCATTTATCATGGACCTAAACCATAGAAACACGGCAAGCATCAACACCATTGAGCTGAGTATGCATCAAGGAAAAACATAAACCTCTTTATGAAATGTGACTTGTCAATAAGCTTAAGAAAAGCATTTAAGAATAGAACATCTTTATACATAAGAGGGACCACATTATCACACAGTCCCATTATACATTCATCATCATCATAATCATGCATTTTCACCTAATAGCTAAGTGCTACATTGTTGGATTCTTGTCCAAATTCGGGCTCAAAATTTTAAATGGTGATATACATGTGATCGTCCACTTTTAGGTTGGATCATTATGATATTCCACTATTAAGTCTATTATGATAGAATGTTATCATGCACTATGCTACTTCAAAGATGTAGTGCACATCCTCTGAGTTTTATGTAATGGGTCAAAAGCATTTTGTGTTACATGCGCTCCGAGCTATAGCATAGAAACTTATACAGTATCACACATCAATGCTTAATTCAAACAATGACATATATGAAGTCTATGCACATATATAATACATCAAATACCACATGGGTAGGTCATGTAAGAGATCAATCTAATAAAATCTCAAATAACACATAGCTCTTGGTTAACTCACATTAATTAAATTTGTTATCCAAAATTAACTGACAAGCCAATGGCAGAGAGAACTGAAGTGACGAGGGGGGCGACTGTCAAGGCGACGCTGCACCCTCAGCTGGAGAAGAACAGATCTTGGGCTCCAGCTCAAATGTGAAACCTAAAAAACACTCAGGAGAATCCCATAATCGCTACCGATGCAAATGTGACTTCATTGGAATAACTGGAAGGTTGGACAGACTACTCTCCCTTGGCAAGATCTACTGTTCTATTGCCCTTGAGTCATACAAAGATCTCCCTTGTGGATGGTAAACTCCTCTACCTTTATTCTGAAGCTAAGGAGAATGCTATCAAGTGGAGTAACATGCTAGTTGGTTATGTTATCAAATTTTTTCCGCACATCCAAACTCTTCTAAATTTTATCAAGTGGATTTGGAAACCGGAGGGGTCTTTGGAGATTTTGAACCGTGGTGATAGATTGTTCCTAGTGAGGTTTTCAGATCCTCTAGACCTTAATCATGCCTTATCCAGAAATTGGTCTGTTTAGAATAAACCTCTGGTCCTTGCGAGAGGGAAACAGGGTGATGGTTTCTTAAAGAAAAAGATTAAAGAACTCCCAGTATGGGTTCATATTTATCGCCTTCCTATAGAACTCTGGGACTCTAGGATGTTTGAGAGGTTTGGCTCAATGCTTTGTGTTCCTACCTGCTCTGATGAACCAACAAAAACCTACTCTCAAATGAAGTATGCTAGAATTCAAGTTATGTTATCCTCTGACTCCCACTTTCCTAATCATATCACGGTCGTTAGTGATGCAGATGTTACTCACACTATCGATTTGTCGTATGAATGACTGCCATATAAATTTCAATATTGTGGTTTTTTTGGGGCATGAAGACTCTATGTGCAATCCATAGAAGCCTGTTTTAGATCCTCACGAAGCCCAAAAGCAAGTTCGGAAGGAAAAAGCCTCATCCTCTATTAATATTTCAATCCAGAAAGTTCTACTATTTCTGCTATTAATGTGAGTATTCCGAACAAACTACTTGTTGATCATACTGAAAGTCATACTCATCAGTCTTCTACTAGTCTCATAGGTACCGCGAGTCCAGTTCTACCCGCTTCTACTCCAATTCTTTAGAATTTATCTAATATTCTATCTGTTGAAGAAGGCTCTAAGGAAGTAAACCAAAGAAGTAAAGTTCCACCCTCTAGTAGTGCTCCAATGCAAAAAGATGTTTTTATTTTAAATGTTAATCCTCTGAACAAGCTTCTTTTAGACCATAATGTGAACCTTGTTCGTTAGCATTCTATTTGTAACAATGAGAGTTTGAGCTATGTTCCCTCTACCCCTATTCCAATTTCTTAGGACTCGAGTATTGTTGTTGTACCTATTGATGAAGGTTTCAAGGAAGTCACTTGGAGAAGTATATCCCTTCCAAAATGTCTCTCTAAAGCAAATATCTCTAATCAATATCAGGCATCTCCTGTGAATGTGGGAATTTATCGTGTTACTAATTCAGTTTGTTCTCCGATGCACAACAATTTTGGTGTCTCAGAAATCATTAACGAAGAATTTGGTATTGAGGTCGTTAGCTCAACAGCCGAAGTGATTAAATGATTACACCACTATCCATATCATCTTGGAATGTCAGAGGAATAAGCAATAAAATTAAAGGAGTTCTTCATGAAGTTAGATGGTCTAAGAGTGAGATTGTTATTATTACACCCTTTGTCACACAAAGCGAGATTACTCAAAGTCAAACACAGAATTAAAACTAATCAAGTGGATTACCAAAAAATATGAGAAATTAAAACCAATTTCATAACCATACGTCAAGATGAACTCATCATGTCTGAAGCCATAAGCTGGAGCCACTTGTAATTCATTTATATTAAGAGATGTTACTAACATAGTTCTCTAGATAAATAGCCATGACCTGTTACATGTGACAACCTGTTCACATATACAATTACCTCTGTACCATTATCATATAGATTCAAAAGCTCAAGGCAATGTACAACATCTATAAAATATCCCCAAGGACCTGAGTGTACATAGACGACATATAAGACTCTATTACTAGAGACTAGTTGTATATCCATGATCCAACAACTACACTCCTTAGCATATCTGTCTCAGTGACATGATCTCTATCCCAACATGCACGTCCACCTAAAAGATTGTAGAACCCACGGGGTGAGGCCAAATGTCTCAGTGAGAGTTATAACTCTCTGCCAAGATCTATTAAAAGCACATATAACTAAAATAGGAGATTATACTATTAACATATAGGCAGATTCAGCTAAATGATATAAGCATAGCAATGAAAACTGTTTAAGCAGTTCAAGTATCTATGACTGAGTAGTAGAAAATTCTATGTTTTTTAAAGGAATATGAAGAACACATATGACTATTATGAAATAAACAATTAAAAAAAGGCAAAGGCTCATCTAATGTTATCTGTATTTGTCACTAAATAAATACACTACACGACTGTATTACATATTTTATTAATTCCCTGAGGATTTGAGTCATACCACCCAAATCCAACCGACCACTACTAAGTCAAAATTGGTGCCATACAAGGTCCATGGAAGAGCCGGAATCCACGACTCACCAGTAGCCTCTTAGTCAGTACAAGAGTGGAAGTGATATATAGTCATCTGAGGGATAGACTCATGCATGGTCGTCCATATAACAACCTAGCCCACCTTGGTACATGTCACGATGCTAGTGAACTGAGTTATGACCCGTAGTCGCACTCCTGCCTTGGTATGGACCGCATCCAATCCTGGGAAATCTCATAAGCAACATATTACTGAGCTACGGCCCGCAACCACACTCCTGCTTGGGTATGGCCTGCAACCAATCCTGTGAATGCATATACTCATCAATATATGACTCTAGGCTTTCTCTAATGGAAAACATGTTTCACCATCCAGCAAATACTGACACTGAGATGGATCTATGGCACATGACAAAACTACATGATTAAGGTTTCACTTTATTAGTTATGTTAATTGGGTGAATTAAGGCTTTAGCACACAAATGGAAATACAAACCCTATTTCATTCTAGCAAGCATAACTATGAAACAACTTCAAAAGATATGAACCATATAAGGTGTGAACTTGTTATATTATCTCATGGCATCATTGTCTGATTGCCTTCCACAAGTCTATCATCATCACCACATGTTTACACTGTCATATCGGGCTAATATCCACAGTTACAACACTGGGGATATTAATCCCTCATCTCATCATTGGAGGATAACACCTATCACTAGGCATCAAGCCCATACCAGGTCATAGGACTCAATTACATCATCCATGTATATCAACATCACATCATAACTCAACAAGGACAGTGTGCATAATCATCTACCTGTATTACATATAAATCACCATAGCATTCACATAGCTATGACATTCATTTCACCTGCAAGGTTAGATGCATATAGATAGGAGAGAGAAAATATATAATCCATATGTTACTCATCTTAAACATTCCACCTTTATAACATACCCTAGAGGTTTCACATACTTAGTTGATTAGGGTTTACATCATGGTTATAACACTATCTCTAATTATGTCATCTCCCACATTCTTGGGATTGGTGTAGGGTTGAACTTTATTAATTGAAAACACGATCAAGTCATCACATCACATCACTTGGAAATTGCCTTCCTTCATACATATGTATATATTCTATCTTATAGTAGGATGCATATGTCAAGACTTAGCAGCAAGATAGATGTCTTTGGCATCAAATCCTCAATCACATCACATCACATGGCCCAATAATTAAAGTTAGGGTTTCATAATCGTATTCACACATTGATCCCTAAGTACATAACCTCCCATTATCTAGAAAATCGATTAGGATTGATCATCATTACTCGTTCATGATTATGTCGTTAACCAACATCACTGAGTGTTATCATTGTTCACATATATACATGTACCTATCCCACTATAATGCACATAGGTAACACCTTCCATGCATCATGTATGTCAACTATTCATCACATATGTGTTACAACTACATTAAAATAGATGTCACAAGCATAACACACATATACGTGGTCATAACCCTAACACCCCCAACACATAGTCGTGACCGCGACGCTTCCTCATGCTGGTCGTGACCGCGACACATCATCTCCTGGTTGTGACTGTGACACACCCCGACTAGGCGTCTTGACCAATGTTTATAACAAGGCATCAAGACCAGCCACCAGCATGGCATCTCAACCATCAACCACCCAACAATGTTGCGACCCAGACCCTAAAGTAGCGTCGCGACCATATCCATAACACAATATTGCGGACGAAACAAGAACGATGTGCCGTGGCCACTTCACAACGAAGCATCACCACCGAAACAAGACAAGGCGTTGTGATCAGAACTAGAGTTAGGCATTTCGACCAAGCATTGCAAACAAGCGTTACTGTCGTATCTTAACAATACGTCATGACCCAAATTAAATACAAAGAATGGATGTCTCGATCCCAACACTACACATGAGTGTATGTATTAAGCTAAAAAACCAAGACAACCTATGGATTTATTGAGACAAGGTCAACAACAAGAACACCAAGAGTCACCGAGCTCAAAGCTCATGGATCTAAGGCCATCAAACCCTAAAACAAGCACCAATATGATCATCTAGAAAACATCAGAAAAGAGAAAAATGAACCTTAATACATGAGGAAAATATTCAAAACTACAAGGTAAACATAAGGACTAATATTAAGTCATGGTGATAAAACCAAAGCTTAGGTTTCATGCATCAAGATTTCCCCAAACAACACATAACAAATCGAATACATGAATTTTGGGTTTAAGAAAAAGAGTAATCTTTGTGAGGATACTTCAAAGTCTTGAACCTTAAATTCACAATAACATCATCTAACTTGTTAACATCATATGTGGAGATTAAAAAAGAAGGTTACACCATAAGAATCCCATTGTCACCAAGGGGGAAACTTCATATCTAAGCATTCATCAAAAACCCTAAAACATGTGGCATGAAATCCTCACAAAAGACCCTTAAGAAAGAGAGATAAACCACGTTTGACAGCACCAAACCAAGACCTAAACTTCATAGGACATCAAGACACTCGTCCATTAGGCATATGATCAAAACTAACACCATGACCTAAGAGATAAACCACCATAACATGTCTCTTTGCAAAATCGGGTTCCTTATATTAGGATTTTAGATTTTAATCATATAAAGCATGATAACTCCTAGCATTCAAGATCTAATTCATGATATAATCTAATAGAACATTAAGGGTACGTTCTAGAGAGAGAAACAACAACATGAAAATTAGATTAAGAGTACTAATAATAGATGAGGGTAGAAAGTTATAAAACCTGCCTTAAGAAGCTCAATCATTAAAGGTCCAAGCTCTAAGATCAAAGGCTCCAAACACACGATCCAAAGGTTGAAGAAGCTCCACCAAAGGCTCCTCTTTTAGCCACCAAATCACCTCAAAAAGGAGAAGACACCATGGTCAAAGTTTTCTCAAGAAAAGGGAATGAAAGAACCCTAGGTTGAAATCAAAGAAAAAAGGGAAGAGAAGGGGGAAGAAACTTCCTCTTACTCGGGTCTATCTTGTCAAAACATGGCTTATGACCCTTGTGATGAGGGGTTCACTTCTCAAGAACGACAACCATGGAGAATCCATGGTCTAGGGCTGAGAAAAGAGAAGAAGATGGGGTAGGGGATTCAAAGAAATGCCCCCATAGAAGAGCAAGCACTTACCAAGGTTGAAGATGACCAAAAGTCACCACAAGCACCACATGCAAGGGAAGTTCGTTCGACCACTAAGAGCTTCCAAGATCAGTCCTTATTGCTCCTCAAGGCTCCATGGACAAACAAGAGAGGGTGAGGAAGAAAGAGGGCTGAAAGATTTACTTGAAAGAAGAAGAAATGGTTTATATACAAAAGGAGGAGAGAGATAGGGTGGAGATGAGGTGTCAACACCCTAAAACACCAAGGAGAAACTTGTCCACTCAAGAAACCAACATGTAACCACATGCAACCGCCTTAGCCATACATGCACAAGAGGGTGATACACTCCAGGTTGGGTATCAACCTACTTGGGTCACCCAACACACATGGTCGCGGTCACGACTATCACGTGGTCGAGACAAAGAACCAAAGCACACCATGATCGATACAAAAGAAACACCAACACACTTAGTTCAAGACACTTTACTATAACACAACTGTCTCGACCCAAGACAACCCACAACCATCTTGGTCGAGACAAAACCAAGAAAGGGATTTGTCTCAGTCGTGACACTCCCCGAAGACTCCGTCAAGGTCGAGACAAGGGTCACCACCCTCAACAAGTCACACAAGGTCAAGGTACATCAAAACCCTAGAAACCTTGATTACCCCTAGTGATATCATCACTCATCCAAGGCTCAACGAAGGTGCCCCAAAGAACCACTCTCTATCTCATGAAGCCAATAGAGAGATGGAACACTCTAGAGGTGACAAATTGCATATCAACTCCCTACTTTGGGTAAATTGAAATTTGCACCAAAACTAGCACATAAAGCACAAACACATCCAGACAAGTTCAAACTGGAAACTTAAGCTCTTCACAAGGAGCAAGGTTATAAGCACATGATTAAGCCAAAGCAAATAGGATTACCTCAAAACTCAGGTGAGGGGCCATACAAGCCTATCTCTGGGTCACGACCGTGACACACCCCAACTAGGCATCTCGACCAATGTTCATAACAAGGCATCATGATCAGCCAACAACATGGCGGCACGACCATCAAGCACCACAGAATGTTGTGACCCATACCCTAAAGTAGCATCGTGATCCATCTCCATAACACAATATTGTGGCCGAAACAAGACTGATGTGTCACGACCACTTCACAATGGTGTGCCACCACCGAAACAAGACTAGGCATTGTGATCAGAACCAAAGTTAGGCGTTTCAACCAAGCATTGAAAACAAGCATTACAGTTGTAGATTAACAATGCATCATGACCCAAATCAAGCACAAAACATGGATGTATCGATCCCAACACTACACATGAGTGTATGTCTCCACCTAAAACACCAAGAACACCTATGTCTCAGTCGAGACAAGGTCAACAGCTAGAACACCAAGCGTCACTGAGCTCAAAACTCATGGATCCAAGGCCATAAAATGCTAAAATGAGCACCAAGATGACCATATAGGAAACAAAATTAGAAAAGAGAAAATCGAACCTTAATACATGAGGAAAATATCTAAAACTCCAAGGTTAATATAAGGACTAATCTTAAGTCATGGTGATAAAACCAAAGCTTAGGTTGCATGTATCAAGATTTCCCCAATCAACACATAACAAATCAAATACATGAATTTAGGGTTTAAGAAAAAGAGTAATCTTCGTGAGGATATTTCAAAGTCTCGAACCCTAAATTCATGATAACATCATCTAACTTGTTAAAATCATATGTGGAGACTAAAACAGAAGGTTACACCATAAGAAACCCATCATCACCAAGGGGGAAACTTCATATCAAAACATTCATCAAAAACCCTAAAACATGTGGCATGAAATCCTCGAGAAAGACCCTTATGCAAGAGAGGTAAACCATGTTTGACAGCACCAAACCAGGACCTAAACCTCATAGGACATTAAGACACTCGTCCATCATGCATATGATGAAAACTAAGATCATGACCTAAGAGATAAACTACCATAACATGTCTCTTTCCAAGATCGGGTTCCTTATCTTAGGATTTTAGATTTTAAGCATATAAAGTATGATAACTCCTATCATATCAAGATCTAGGTCATGATATAATCTACTAGCACATTAAGGGTATGTTATAGAGAGAGAAACATCAACATGCAAATCAGATTAAGAGTACTAATAATAGAGGAGGGTAGAAAGTTATTAAACTTGTCTTGAGAATCTCAATCATCAAGGGTCCAAGCTCCAAGATCAAAGGGTCCAAAGACACGATCCAAAGGTTGAAGAATCTCCACCAAATGCTCCTATTTCGGCCACCAAATCACCTCAAAAAGGAGAAGACACCATGGTAAACGTTTTCTCAAGAAAAGGGCATGAAAGAAATCCAGGTTGAACTTAAAGAAACAAGGGAAGAGAATGGAGAAGAAACTTCCTCTCACTTGGGTCTACCGTGTCAAAACATGACCTATGACCCTTATGATGAGGGGTTCCCTTCTCAAGAACGACCACCATGGAGAATCCATGGTCTAGGGATGATAAAAGAGAAGAAGATGGGGTAGGGGATTCAAAGAAATGCCATCATAGAAGAGCAAACACTTACCAAGGTTGAATATGAACAAAATTCACCACAAGCACCATATTCAAGGGAAGTTCGGTCACCAGGAGCTTCCAAGATCAGTCCTTCTTGCTCCTCAAGGCTCCAAGGACGAACAAGAGAGGGTGAGGAAGAAAGATGGCCGAAAGATTTACTTGTAAGAAGAAGAAAGGGTTTATATAACAAAAGAGCAGGGAGGTAGGGTGGAGATGAGGTGTCAACCCCTAAAACACCAAGGAGACACTTGACCATTCAAGAAACCAACATGCAACCACATGCAACCACCTTAGCCATACATGCACAAGAGGGTGATACACTCTAGGTTGGGTATAGACCTACTTGGGTCACCCAACACACATGGTCACGGTAGCGACCATCACGTGGTCAAGACAAAGCACCAAAGCACACAATGGTGGAGACAAAAGAAACACCAACACACTTAGGTCGAGACACACCACTAGAAGACAACTATTTCGACCCAAGACAACCCACAACCATCTTGGTCGAGACAAAACCAATAAAGGGAGGTGTCTCGGTCGTGACACTCCCCAAACACTCCCTCAAGGTCAATACAAGGGTCACCACCCACGACAAAGCACACAAGGTCAAGGTACATCAAAACCCTAGAAACCCTGATCACCCCTAGTGATGTCATCACCAATCCAAGCCTCAACCAAGGTGCCCCAAAAAACCACTCTCTCTCTCTCTCTCATGAAGCCAAGAGAGAGAAGGAACACTCTAGAGGTGACAAATTTCATATCAGCCCCCTACTTTGGATAAATTGCAATTTGCACCAAAACTAGCACATAAAGCACAAACAACATCCAGACAAGTTCAAACTGGAAACTTAAGCTCTCCACAAGTCCAGAACCATCTCAAGGGATTAGAGAAAGGTTCTAAGCACATAATTAAGCCAAAACAAATATTATTACCTCAAACCTCAGGTCAAGGGCCTTACAAGCCTATCTCCTGGTCGCAACCGTGACACACCCCAGCTAGGCATCTCAACCAACGTTCATAACAAGGATACCTATTATCCAACAACATGGTATCACAACCATCAACCACCAAGCAACGTTGTGGCCCATACCCTAAAGTAGCATCGTGATCCATCTCCATAACACAATATTGTGGCTGAAACAAGACTGATGTGTCGCAACCACTTCACAACAGAGCATCACTATCAAAACAAGACAAGGCGTTGTGATCAGAACCAGAGTTAGGAATTTCAAGCAAGCATTACAAACAAGCATTATGGTCGTAGCTTAACAATGCGTCATGACCCAAATCAAACACAAACCATGGATGTCTCGATCCCAACACTACACATGAGTGTATGTCTCAACCTAAAACATCAAGAACACTTATGTCTTGGTTGAGACAAGGTCAATAGCAAGAACACCAAGCATCATCGAGCTCAAAACTCATGGATCAAAGGCCATCAAACCATAAAATGAGCACCAATATCATCATCTAGAAAACACCATTAGAAAAGAGAAAACTGAACCTTAATACACGAGGAAAATATCCAAAACTCCAAGGTAAACATAAGGAATACCATTAAGTCATGGTGATAAAACCAAAGCTTAGGTTGCATGTATCAAGATTTCCCCAATCAACACATAACAAATCAAATACATGAATTTTGGGTTTAAGAAAAAGAGTAATCTTTGTGAGGATACTTCAAAGTCTTGAACCCTAAATTCTTGATAACATCATATAACTTGTTAACATCATATGTGGAGACTAAAATAGAAGGTTACATCATAAGAATCCCATCGTCACCAAGGAGGAAACTTCATATCAAAGCATTCATCAAAAACCCTAAAACATGTGGCATGAAATCCTCGCAAAAGACCATTAAGCAAGAGAGATAAACCACGTTTGACAGCACCATAACCAGGACCTAAACGTCATAGGACATCAAGACACTCATCCCATCAGGTATATGATCAAAAATAAGACCATGACCTAAGAGATAAATTAACATAACATGTCTCTTTCCAAAATCAGGTTCCTTATATTAGGATTTCATATTTTAAGCATATAAAGCATGATGACTCCTAGCATTCAAGCTCTAGGTCATGATATAATCTAATAGCACATTAAGGGTACATTATAGAGAGAGAAACAACAACATGAAAATTAGATTAAGAGTACTAATAATAGATGAGGGTAACAAGTTATAAAACCCACCTTAAGAAGCTCAATCGTTAAAGGTCCAAGCTCCAAGATCAAAGGCTCCAAACACACGATCCAAAGGTTGAAGAAGCTCCACCAAAGGCTTCTCTTTTGGCCACCAAATCACCTCAAAAAGGAGAAGACACCATGGTCAAAGTTTTCTCAAGAAAAGGGCATGAAAGAACCTTAGGCTGAACTCAAAGAAAGAAGGGAAGAGAACGGAGAAGAAACTTCCTCTCACCCGAGTCTACCTTGTCAAAACATGGCCTATGACCCTTGTGAGGAGGGGTTCACTTCTTAAGAACAACCACCATGGAGAATCCATGGTCTAGGTCTGAGAAAAGAGAAGGAGATGGGGTAGAGGATTCAAAGAAATGCCATCATAGAAGAGCAAACACTTACCAAGGTTGAAGATGAACAAAAGTCACCACAAGCACCACATGCAAGGGAAGTTCGGCCACCAAGAGCTTCCAAGATCAGTCCTTCTTGCTCCTCAAGGCTCCAAGGACAAACAAGAGAGGGTGAGGAAGAAAGAGGATCGAAAGAATTACATACAAGAAGAAGAAAGGGTTTATATACCAAATGAGGAGGGAGGTAGGGTGGATATGAGGTGTCAACACCCAAAAACACCAAGGAGACACTTGTCCACTCAAGAAACCAACATGCAACCACATGAAACCACCTTAGCCATACATGCACAAGAGGGTGATACACTCTAGGTTGGGTCTAGACCTACATGGGTCAACCAACACACATGGTCAAGACAAATCACCAAAGCACACCATGGTCGAGATAAAAGAAACACTAACAAACTTAGGTCGAGACACTTCACTAGAAGACAACTGTCTCAACCCAAGACAACTCACAACCCTCTTAGTCAAGACAAAACCAAGAAAGGGAGGTGTTTCGGTCATGAAACTCCCTGAACACTCCCTCAAGGTCGAGATAAGGGTCACCACCCTCAACAAGGCACACAAGGTTAAGGTACATCAAAACCCTAGAAACCCTGATCACCCCTAGTGATGTCATCACTCATCCAAGGCTCAACCAAGGCACCCCAAAGAACCACTCTTTCTCCCATGAATCCAAGAGAGAGAAGGAACACTATAGAGGTGACAAATTGCATATCAACCGCCTATTTTGGGTAAATAAACTAGCACATAAAGCACAAATAACATCCAGACAAGTTCAAACTAGAAACTTAAGCTTTCCACAAGGTCCAATACCATCTCAAGGGATTAGAGAAAGGTTCTAAGAACATGATTAAGCCAAAGCAAATAGGGTTACCCCAAAACTCAGGTTAGGGGCCTTACAAGCCATAAACCCCTAACAGAGATTTTGTCCCCAAAATCCTAAGCAAAAAGAGACCAGTACTTCTTGCACATTTCTTCCTCAAGCTCTCGCGTAACTTCTGATATACCATGGTGAAGTCATAGGACCTGCATGTTATGGGCCTACCACACTTATGTTGTGCTACTCTGATCTGTTGACTAATTCCTGGCTTTATCTAATATCAGAGTACAACCTCATAGATCCCTTCTTTTCTTCACTACTGAATGGATACATATCAAAGAGATGTATTCATACTGATGAACTCTTTCCCAAGTAGATCTTGTAACAATATCTTCAACTTTTTCATCTCTGTTAGTACCATTCTATACAGTGAAAAAACCCCTAACATATGGTGTATGTACTATAGGTTGGACATTGATAAGCAAATTTTTCTCAAAAGTTACTCCTTCTAGGAGACAAAACACTTAGGATCTTAACCAAGAACTGTCATCAACTCTCAGACACTTGGAATTCCCTGGATGCTAGGGCTCCTCACATTGGTATCCATCATGTGTGTCGGACCACAACACATCCCTATCCCATCAAACCTATCGGTTGTCCTTGCCAACATCAAACACATTGAAAAGGTCATCCTGCCATCTTGGAAGATCTATGAAATACCATCACACACAAATGTCAAGATCTTAGAACTACATTCCAAGATCACTCAATACTTCTCAAAGTATTCATCACCAAGATCACATCAAAACTAAACACATCAAGTGACATAAGGTTCACTTGAGTATTACAAAGTAACCATGTTAAATCTATTTGGTATGTTCTTACTCATATGATAGGGAGTTTTGAACTTGCTTATATGTTTATAAATCTCGTTGTTCTTCTCTTAATCATAACTCCAATGGTGATCTTATATAATCATGATTTAGGGTTTGAAAAACATCCTTGAATAGATCCTTTTGATCTTGGATGATGGTTGGTGTTCCCTATTTTCTACCAGGGTGTTATGACCTGTTGGTAGCTGGCTAGATGCCATGTAGGTCGAAACATTATGTTGCATGTGGTTGCATCACCTGTGATGGGGTGTGGTGATGACCATGCATGTAAAATGGTTGAAACACTTAAGGTTTTGAAGGTAGAGAATACATGAAGTGTTACGACTGATACCTTTGTATAGAGCAGTCAAAAAACTTGTGATAAGAGTGGTTAAGGTCGTATAGAGTGTTATGGCCGATACACCCATATGGTTGAGTTCGAAACACTACTCATATTAGGGTTGAAACCATGAATGGTTAAGGTTGAACCACATTGAAGTGTGGAGGTCAAAACACTTTGGTTGGAGGTCGAGACACTCATGTCTTATGAGGTTAATATACCTAGAATGGTTGAGGTCAATACATCATAATGACCTAGGGTCAAAGCACCAAGTGTTGCGGTTGTGACACATGGTGTGTGTCTAGGTCGCTACACTTTATGGTGATGGGTTGATACACTTTCATACATGTATATATGATTAATACATAATGTAGCAATCTACATGAGAGGATGTGACATAAATGGCTGATCATTAACAATAGTGATTGGCTCTATAACTCTCCAACAAAGTGGGAAGTGATGGCATTAGGGTTTAGGGGATGAGTGGTGTCATTAAACCCTAATTGGATGCAATTGAAATCCTAATCTATTTCACTGTTCATGTGATGTATGTGATTGCTTTACTTGAAGATTCTTGTTCTATGATAGAGTTTTCTCTCTCATGATTATGTATCCCTAACCTTGCAGGTGAGATGAATATGCATAGCTAAGAGAATGCTATGGTAAACCTTGTACAATATAGGGTGGTGATTATAAGCATACATCAATTGTTGAGATATCTTATGATATTAATTGCATAGGTTTCATGTGATGTGAGCCTATGAATTGTTGAGTGCCTTGAGTATAGTTTAAGAGGTCAAAATCTACTAGAGATGGAAGTCAGGGGTTGATGCCCATAAGTGATGTGATATTGATGACCTTGTAATGATTGTGATACAAGTGTCTTGTGGTGATGAGACAAGTTCTCACCTTGTACATTTTATATGTTTTGAAGTTGTATTTTTCTCTTGATTTTGTAGAATCTGTTTAGGGTTATTACGTTGCAACTTGATTGATGCATTATAAGATACCCAATTAGAATATCTAATCAAGTGAAATCCTAATCATGTAGTTTCCATGTACTATAACTCCATCTTCAACATCAGTATCTAGATGGATCATTAAACCAGTAACTCCTACGGGAAACTTGGAGCACATATTATTGAA